>JACBWW010000002.1:3676332-3693401 GCA_020086605.1 Lanius collurio
AAAAAAAAAAGAGCTGCTATATTTTGACTCTCCAGCTGGCAACTCTAAATTTAATTCCATTTGTGAGGTATGACTCTTCATAAAACATTCACACTTGTATCTGCCACTCCCAGATGTAACTGCTTGAGCAGTTACACTCAAGTTCAGGACACACATAGCAAACACATCCTAGGGCAACTCTACAGGCGCCTTGTTTTGGCAGCTTGTGAAACCAAGACAGGATTCTGCCCAGGGGTTCAGAAAGACAGAGGGATGCCACCCCCACAGAGAGGACCAGGGCAGCCTGTGTAGCTGTGTTCATGTGGCATCATGTATTGGGTGCATCATGGCCAGACCTTACCAGGAAAAAGTTTATTGTTTTCAAAAATAATTTGCAACATGATCACTTCTTTCTTCTTCATGACCCCAACAAGTGCAGGTTTCCACATGGTACTCTACCATCTTCCAGTAGGTAAATCACTTTGTACATGGGCTTTAAGGGTGGGGGCAATTCTGATACACCATCTTATTTTTTCACCCTATTGGAAATAGGGTATGAAACAGAGTGTGTTTGAAAAGGGGAAAGCAGAGCTCTACTAGCAAGGCCAGACATGTAAGCTTCATTGTCCTTTGTGCAACTTAAGGTTTTCAACTCCTGTTGATTAGTCATGAATAGGAGAAGAAAAATGTCATCTTACTGTAACTGAAGACCACAGGGGGAAGAAAACATCTCACGTTTCTCATCCAGCAATCCATCCAGGGGTGGCTGCTCTCCTCCTCACTGTCACATACTCTTGACTGTTACCTGTCACCATACAGCTATCCCCAAGCCACATCAGCAGAAAAAAGAAGAAAGCAGACAGACACAATATCACAGGAAGATACTTGTTTTCCACCCAAAAATTAATGCCCCATGTCACTTTGGCAAAGTGCTACTGGAATTTTTTTAAGTTGATGGTTTGATGCAAATTTGGTTGAGAAAATGTGAGCGATTCCACCAGCTTCAATGAGGGCTGGATTGGGGCCATCCCAAGAAGAGTTCACTATGCAAAGATATTTCCTGCAGTGGGTGAGCCAGCTCAAACAGTGCTGATGTGGCCCTCCGAACTGCGATGTGCTGACTGCTCTAAATGCACAAGACTCTAAGCCCAATGATTTCCTTCAGACCTGCCCTGGCACAGAGCAGAACACGAGCTCCAGTGAGGATCTTCAGAGCACTGCAGCAGTTAACACGTGTAAAAGTCTAAATATATGACCAGATAAAGTAGGACTGAAATGGGAGAACAAAGCCACCCTGAGGCTTACTGGGTCAGTAGGTCCCCTAATGTTTTAAAACACATTGTTAACCTTTTCCCTGTGTGGGGTAATCAACTCTTGTAATGTTGCTAATTTATACACTGAACATCAGATCTCCTCCTGGAAATAAGCTAATCAGTTAAAGCAGTAGAGGCAAGTGACATAAAAATCCTTTGTTTCTTGCAGAAAAAAAAAAAAATCATTTAGCACATTTCCACACACTTCTGCTTGGCACAGAAAGCAGGGACTGGAACGCTTTAGCTCTTGCAAAGCACAATGGAATCTGTGCCATAATTCACTGGGCTCCAGTCAGGAGTTTTGGGCAGAGGACCAGTATCCAACAGTAATGTCTGATTTAAGGAAAGCGATTCATTATACATCTGTAGAGGAGTTACCTGGCATCCGGAGGACATTCTTTAAATTGACAGCGTCAACAGAAGTTTCCAGTGCTCCCTTTGAAGAGCCCTCTGAAGGCTAAGAACAGTGGACCAGGGCGTTTTTCAAATTCAAGAATGTAATTCTACACGATTAACACGTGTATTACGACTTAGGAAAAACCAACAGTGAGTTATTGAAGGCTTCACGTTCTCCCACTGACATCAATGGACAGGCTTCCTTCTGCATCAGTGACCTTTAAAGGGAGCCCACTGAGGCTGGGCTATGTCTGTCTTTCACACCCGCTGACTTTGGATGCCTCACATCTGGGCTTCTCCAGTGATCAAATCACTGTGGTGGCAAAGGCCCCCACAAAGGGGGGCCACAAAGGCTGTCAGAGCACACTGCAGCCATGGACCTGGTCTGCAAGTGCCCATCCAGGGCATTGAACCTGCCTGTTCAATGAGTTGGAGGAAAGATGGTATTGGAGTGACAACAGCTTTGGAGACTCCTTGCAGGGGACAGAGCAGGTGAAACCAGCTGACAAAGGTACAGGGCTGGCCTCACCATTGCTGACTTCACCCAGAAGCTGATCTGGGGGACTCCTTTCCATTAATTTATTGGGCTATAATTGTCTGTCTGTTCTCCCTGAAGACTGCGTCCTTGGTATCTTGCCCTAATCATCATTTTATTCATCTACATCTGCTAGTGCACGTATACAGCCAAAACCTTTAAACTGCAAAACATCATCAGTAACCACGTTGCTCATCAGGCAGGTATGGGCACTACAAAGAACTCCAGCATCAAAGCAAATGAAGTGCACAGTCACAGCAACCACATGTGAGGTATATGGTTGTGCACATTCCTTGCAGGACATCCTCCTCTTGTCAGTCACCCTGAGGACAGAGCTGCCTTCTAACCCTGCTGCCTTGTAGGTGTGACTGGTTGGCTTGAACAGGCACGATTTTAAAATTTGCATTTTCCATCTTTCCACATTCTTCTCAAGAGATGCTGTGGACAGCTATGCCTTGAAAACCACCCCTTTGCTTTATTCTACATAGTTGTGTCACTACAGCATTTTCCACTTAAAATTATCACTTGGAGACTGACATTAGTGTCATGAGCACTTAAAAATATCCCTCACCACATGCATTTGGGTTCCTTGATTCAAGAATTCATTCCAAAGTCTTCAGTGCTCTCTCAGCTTAAATCTTGGTAGTTCCTAGCTGAAGCCTTGGTAGCACTTTGTCTCCAACTCATTTTGAAACCTACTCCTGCTCTAGAGGGAGAGGGATCGAGTCATTGCTCCTTTAGGTCCAAGGAGAGGACAAAAACCCTGAGAGTCCAAAAGCATTGAGCAGGTGTTTTGCAAGTTCTCCTGGCTGCACAGCTCTGGTCCTGAGGCTCCTTGTTGCCACTCCCACCAACGAGCATAGCCAGGGCTCCAAAACACATGGTTTACATCAGGCCACTGTTTCAGTTCCTGGAGAAATACAGCCCACTGCTCAACTCAGCAGTCACTTCTGGGAGAGTAAAACATGAAGCCTATTCCAGCCGCAGGCCTCCTGAAAGCTTCCAAACATAAGGCAGTGAGATGGATATGGATGGATATAGTATACTCTGTAAATTCAGGCACAGTATGTAGGGGTGTGACCCTTCTAAAATAAAATCCTCAATTGCTAACAGAAAAGGGAGCAGCATTTATGAAGAATGTACTTTGTATGTCATAAAAACTTTAATTATTCCCAATTCCCTAATAAGTACAAAAAAAAAAAAAAGCTGATCATTTGGCAGACCCATTTTGGAAGTGTTTTTAAAACCAGCTACTCCAAAACCAGCACTGGAAGATGGCTTTTAAACCTGTCACTCAAACTATCCCTGTGTCTAGATACATCTTCTCCAACTGGCTGTCCAGTACTAACTTGCATTGATATTAGTCTGTTTTTCTTTGGGCTCTTCATCAATGCATCTTTCAAGGTCCTGATAATATTAGCTTGATTACATTTGAAGTATTTGAAGTTCTTCATCTGGGGAAAAGTATTTTTTTTTCTGTTGTATTGCTCTCTTTCACATGGCTTAATGGTATCAACCAGAGATACTGCCAAAATGACTGACAAAATAAGGATTTTTCTTCCTATGCAGGACAGAGCCATAATCCTGACTAGGGCTGCTCCTTGAGAGTCCACAAAACAGTCAAATGATTAGGTGGTATCTTCAGCAGAATTAGGCTTACAGCCTTTAAATTTTTGATAAAAAATAAAAATCAGATCTATAATATTTGACTAAGTTTCAAATGTTAATGAAGGTATCCTTTCAATTTTTGTTTATTGACTTCAAGTCTAAACTTTTCTAAACTTAAAAATGGAAGACTGTAAGGAGGGACTAAATGCCTGTGGTACTCCACTTTGACCTGAAGCTCCCTGGCTTCAGTGGAAAACTCTACTTTATCATGCTTCTCACCAAAAATTTGATTTACAAGAAGGGGGACTCACTGATTTTACAGAAAAACAAGTTTATAGCAAAGCTCACCTATTTCTTTTACATCAACAAAGAGGAATATCTTGAGGTGTCAATGGATCTGATAAAGCCATTGATCCCAAATGATTCCACACATATCCCTTCAGCTCCTCACATCCAGGATAAAAAGAATATTAGAGCTTCTCTGCTGAAATGCACCCAGTGCTGACACTGCACTGCCTCGCAGGACTCCTGGCTGTCTCAACTGGCAGCTCCTGAGACACTCAGATTCTTCCTAGTGGGCAAGAAACTCACATTCCTTGGCTTCACTGGATATTCAATTGTAGAAATAGCACAAATATCAACTTACAACATATTAAACCCTGTTTCTGAGATAAATCAGAGCCTGAGGCTCCTTTAAATGGTGCACTCTGAATTTAATCTGACTGCAATCACAAACATGACAAAAGCACAGGATAAAGTTAAAACTGAGCTTGTTTTCTTCTAGATAATCCTTGTACCAACTGTTCTTTAGCCCTAGTCAGAAGTTCGGTGACAGGAAGGAAACCTGCTTCAGAAAATTAGAACATGAACCCACACCAAGCAATTCATGCCATGGCAAGACATTGTCAGGAATACAACACCCCTCTTCAAAGTCTGTGTCTTTCCACACTGTGTCTATGACTGTAGTCACCACACTGTATTCACCTCCAATTTGCTCTTGTTTTCATATTCATGTTCTTTATTTACTATCAATTGTGGTAACTTCTGTGTGTAACAGTCTAAGATGAAGCACACAATACATCAAAACCACCTCAAGAAAGTTAAGAGCAAACATAACATCTTCACAAAGCTAACAGACCTACAATTTTGGTTAGTTTCCTCTCGAAAATAAGGGACACCCGACTCACACCACTTTTTAATGCATATTTTTAATGTTAAAGAAGGTATTGAAAGTACACTGTCCATTGAAGACAAGTGGACAGCACAGAAGAGAAACCCACAACACATTCCTGAATACTTAGAAGCCACATCTTCCCTTGGACATCCCTGACTTCCACCTGCATGCATGCATCATCCTCACACCCTCCTCACAGCCACCTCTACAAAGGCTGGGTCCTTTAACAGCACTGGCCTGGAAACACAGCTTAATCCATGTTAAAGAAGCCCGCTGGTATCACATGTGGTAACACTCTCCTTAGTGTAGAGAAGTGGGCTTCAAACACAGTTTGCATTGCTCTCTCCGACTGCAGGAGAAGGTGGAAGAAGAAATCCCTGAGAGATTCCAAGAGATTCCAAAGGCAGCAGGATCCCCCTGAACAACTCCATGGCTCCTGAGGGCAGACCCAAGGGCACTCATGCATCCATCTATCACTGGTGCCTGAGGCAAACTCATGGGTTTCAACAGGATCTTCCATGCAAGCTCCTGGAGAGGAGAGGGCTCCTCTTTGCTCTCCACTACCCCAGTCAACTGTTTGTCCCTCAAACATTTCAAAGGTTGTCAGAAGAATGGGGATACTCTAAGTGTCACTTGGAACCCAGGCAGGATTTTGGCTGCACAACCCATGATAAGCAGCAACACTCTTACTCTCCTCTAACAACCTGGCAGTTTCCATGACAACAGAAGAAGGCATGAAGACAACACAAAGCTTGCACCAGGATGGATAATATCCCTCTTGTAAAGTATACTGACTCCCACACAGAGCTGTCACCTCTGAGACACAATCTCTACATGTGTTTCTATGAGAAAGAATTGACTGCTGGTACAAATGCACATGGTAAAATCAACCATGGCAGTAGGAAGAAATGACATCAGCTGCTAGCACTGCTCCATTTAACAGAAGCTCCTGATAGTTTCATGAAAAACTGGAATAAGACAGAATATTTGCTCAGACTGACTTAGTCTCAGTGGCTTTCTCACATTCTGTGAAGCTGCCACTGAGAAAATGTTTTCTTTCAGAGATTTCCACACGAGGGAATATATGCAGAGCTTTCTACAAATTGAAGGCAAAACTGATACTTCTCCACCCACAGCTGATGCCCACACAGGTATGGCTGGATGGGAAGGATGACAGGATTAGAAGCCCACAAATGCCCTTCTCTCCAGCAGTGACATCAACATGGAGCTTGCATAGTGCTGCTCTGCCCAGACCCAGGATGTGGGTCCTGTGTGTGTAAGTTACTGTACTGCACTGCAGCTTGCCCACATTTATTCTCACCCCCACGCATGAGACAACTTATTTCCCTCTAGCTGGACCTCAAAGGATACCCACAGGCAAGGTAGTAAAAAAATGAGAGAGTATTGTTTCTAGGCTGTCAGGCATCCCTTCCACCTCTGCTCCCTCCCCCTGTGCCCGCAGCCTGAGGTAGCTTTGATGTGGGTTGGCAGGGGACACAAGCCAGAGCCAGAGCATGTGCTTCTGTGAGACAACCTCTGTCCTGCCCTGCATAGCTATGGCCAGAGATCTCCAGCAAGGAAAACACACCTATTAAAACTGCACTGCTCATTAGGAGGCTAACTAAACCATGGCATCTTTATGCTGTGCACCTGGATCATTTCTTATGAACCTAAATCTTCACTCCATTGCTCTCCTTTCACATCTGTGCAATCCCATTAAAATCAGTGACATGCTACAGAAGCAGTCAAGTGAGGAATGAGGCCCTGCTTGTTCAAAGGCTGAAGAAAACATTGTATGTAATTATCCTGATGGAAGATATAGACTAGGCACATGTGAAGGCACAGCAGGCAGCACAGCTCTCCTTCTGCACCAGCTTTCACTCCAACCTCATCAAGCAGTGGTTACCAACACTCATAAAGCACAAAACTTTGCATGTTTCATTCATATTATTCACTTTATATGAGAATTTTCTTTTTCATTAAATACTTCTATCCAAACACCCAATTTCCTTCCAAATTTCTCTCAGCTGTTGGTTGCTGGGATGTTTCATGGCCCATCCTCAAACCAGGAGATGAATGGCAGCCTACAGCCTACTCTGTATTGGTTTGTGACAGGCTCTGGGAGGAAACTGACAATTCTCAGTCACCTTCACCTTCACATCTCCTGAAAAACCTGTTCATCTTGGGCACTTGAACACCAGTAAGATATTTCTGAAATGAAGACTGGATTTGAACCCAGAGTGTTGGCAACCTGGATGCTGTGGCTCTGCTTTTGGTTCATTCCTTTATACATACCACAGACTTCACCAAATGATGCTCAAGCATTCTACTTGTGTTTGAGGGGGTTGGTTTACAACTCCCTCTGAAGCCACCTCAATATAGATACATTTGCTCCCTTACCCAATGAAATAGCAAAGATTTTTTAATCTATTGGAGATTCATATGTTTATGCACAGTCTTTCCATTCCATCTCTAGTTGAAGTGCATGTTCAATTTTCCATTCAAAACTGCCAAAAATGCTTCAGACTCACAAGGTCAGAGAGTAGGAATTCAAGCTTCATCGTTCATTGAAGGAAAAAAAAAATTTAGAACTCTCATTTTTTATTTCATATTTCAAAGCCTTTCATGAATCAGAAAAGTTGGTTTCCCAAGGTGCAGGTTTGCTAAGAACAAAACACAGGCTCAACATTAGTCTCTGCTCTTTCATTAGCAGCTCTCAGAGATTAAGTTTCTTCACAGAGACTGGAAAACATACATCTTAAAATAACATAGCCTTTGCTACTTCCTTTTAATGGAAAATGCAAATAAAACCCACTAAAATATTATTTATCTGCCTGTAATATGAAACTGTTCACAATTCATGTCTTGAAATAACACTCGCTCTGATTCCTCTAAGTAACTTTTTCCCACAATATTTATCACAAAAGCTCTTTCAGAAAGTACACACGTAGCTTTGTACCCTAAAAGGGAAGCTGGTGGCACACACTCCAAGGCTCCCAAAGTGCAAAACTAAAGATCCTAGATAAAGAGCATGCTGGGGAAATGGACACAATACTATTATTGCTATTCTTAGAAGCTTATATTAGGTTGGGGTCTAAATAGGCACAGATCTTCATTACCGGTAAATTACTTTCTTATTTCATTTCCAAAGAGCAACTTCTGCAGTCATGTTCAAAGCAATGTCTTCATGCAAAGCCCTGGGCTGTTTTATACGTTATAAACAGCTCTATCATAGCTGAGCAGACACAACTGAGACCCTTGGAGCCACTTAGATTCACCTCATCACGGTTTGTCATGCACTAGGTGGGACAGCTGGCAAAGATTTTACCCAATTAATACCCTTGAAAAGCATCTGAACATAACAAAAAGATGCAGTCACACAGCTCTGCAGGTTTGCAAGAGAGAATCTATGCCATCTTCCTTGGGTTAGCCCAGGGATATCTAGAACTGAAAATACACGTATCTACATTGATTTGGTCTCCAGCGTCGAGGTGCAAGACTTGCAGCTTCTCCCCACAGAGCACAGAATATCCCTGACCAGTGGGATATACAGCAAGAGGAGCCTCTGGGGAAGAAAATCAATCCTTCATGTTAAAAAAGCCTCTGCAAAACTCAGGAGAGCAAGTCTCAGGAAGGACTTGCAGAGTCTTTAACATGCCATAGCTAGCAGCCTGCTAGACCTGTACATTACCGATGTCCATGGACTCCTATTTTATGCTATTTATGTTTGGTGTTCGAACACCCAAAGTAGGAGATTTGGAAGGAAGGATGCAGTGGAAGGGTGTATTGATGCAGCCCATTCTCTGACTGCTGCTGGGTGACCTGTGACACTGAGCTGGCACTAGTGTAGTTTAGAGGAATGAAGCTTTCTAATACCAAAACACCCACCGAGCATTGCCTGCTCTGCTTGTGAGCTCTGAACCACCCATCCATCACCAATGCTGGTGACCTATAAGGAGGTAGTGAGGAACAATAATTCTGCTTCTCTTCAAACCTGAGCTTCTGATGAAAACCAACCCTTATTTCTGTGGCAGTGATATCCTCTACTGTCACAGGGCTTTGCCTACATCTACATGGCATGCAAGGACATGTTACTTTGGGTGTTCTGTGTGGCCAGTGGGAAGCAGCCCTGCAGCAACAGCAAAGTCCTACCTTGGATCCCTCAAAACAAGGTGGCTGCTAAGAGCAAGGCAAAGAAATTTGCACTACTTTACAAGTAGCTTAAGCAACTTGCTACTGTTTTGTAGGTTGGCCATCTGCTACCATTCAGTAGCATAAACATTTTGCTAAAGCTGCAAAGCTTCCTGAAACACAGTGATTTCCTTCCATACAAAGGGGCCCCAAATTACTCAAAAGCTCCTACAGACATTTTGAAGTTTCAGTATTTGCCTTCTCAGTTTTTATAGGGACTGTTTGCAGCCATAACAATACTTTGGAGGTTTTTCTAGCACAAGCAGAGCAAAATATTTTTGCAGAAGGTCCAACTGCTGAAAAAACCAAATGGTTTATTTCACATTGCCAAAAATCTTGCAAACTCTATGTCTAATTTTATGAGGCTCTTATGTTTGGATTCATAGGGTCTGTTTCTGCCACCCTTACTGAAATTACTAGCAGCTTGTTCTGTAAGGGTCCAGTCCTAAGAAAAATCTTGCTTCTCCCAAAGAAAAGCAAGAAGTAGAAAGGGAGGCATGTGCTAAAAATAATTTCTCCTGTCTTTAGGCACACCATCTTCCTTCAGAAACATCCATACTAACTCATCAGATACTCATGATTACACCCACCAGACCAGGAAGTCCATCAGTTACGTGAGCTCTCACTGCAGCTTTCTCAACTGAGCCAAATCCTTCCTCTCTCCCTGCTGGTGTAACCAAAAGAAATTAAAAAAAAAAAAATCAAATCATCTTGCTTTCTTTCATATTTCCTTCTCCCTTCCCTCTGTTGCCACATGCATGGACAGTTCCTTCCCTCCACTCCCAAAGGCAGTGTGGACACCATCCTCTCTCCCAGGCACACCCCCCTGTGCTGCTGTGCAGGCACAGCTGTGCCCACACCACGCTGCTGTGACTGCCCTGTGCTAGCATAACACAGGACAGCTGGCTTGCCACCACCACAAGGAAAGACTTAAGCCAATGCAAAGCCATTTCTCTTTTAACTGCACTTAAGTTGTGGTTTGAAATCTGTTTCCATCCCTCCAAGGTTTCACACTCATTCCCATTCCCATGTCACATCATCAGCTGCAGGTTTCCAGCCTGACCTGCACAATGTGAACCAAACACAACCAACATCCCACAACACCACTCACCATCCCTCCCTCAGAGTAATTTAAACAGCTGCTTTGCAGAGGAAAGTAAGTGTGTTTGCAGAGGTGTCTGGCCCTCAGCAATCAGCGCTTCCAAGGGGCATGGTACATCCTGCACTGGGGGCTGACTTGCTGGGAGGGCAGATGAGGAACACATATGTTCTGAGACATCTTGTGGCAATAAACCTACACTCAGCAGCTGAAATCCAGCAGCTCTGACCTGACTGGGAAGGGCTTTCATGAAGGCATGTGCAGTGTCCACTGAGCATTCAGGCCCCTGATTCCCATTTAAGCATGTTCTCAGGCTCTTGGAGGACTGGCTTGATTTAGAGTAGCCATTAAGAGTGAAGAAAAGAAACTCAGTGCCCTGGCACAGCAATCATCACATGGCAAACACAGTAACACATTACAGCACACATGTAACATGAAAATTTGGCTTGCCAATATTGCTGTTTAAGGTTTAGACTTTCTAGGTTTTCAATACTGCGGCTGCTTCATCACAGAAGATTTTTTTCTTTTTTGTTTAATTTCATTTTCTCTTGACTTTGTTTCTTTGTAAAGACAGCAATTTTGCTTCGGCATACATTTAGCTTTGGGCAACTGGGCAACTCACAAGACATCAGTCATTACTTCCTGTTTGGAAAATTTCAAGTAGAAGACAGTAGGGTCTTGGGATGGGCAGTTCTTTGGCACTGCAGCATGGGAAAAAGCATTCCATTCATTCTTAAAACGGGGCCAGTGGAGCTCGGGAAAGATGAGATGTCACTCTGAGAGTTTGTCTTAGACTTTTGAATGAAACCAGGCCTTGTGATCCCCAACCCACATCCCCAGTAACACAACCTTAGACACGTGTAAAATACACATATTAAAAATACATGAGATCTGAAATCAGCCTGAAGTCTCAGACCAGCAGAGCCAAATGGACCGGTTCCACGGCTGCCATTTGGTTTTAAATTTACAGCACTTCTTCTTTGGGAGACCAGAAACATCAAACCAGTGGCACAGCTGGGACAGAGGCTGACATGACATCAGCTGATGCAGACAGCAAGGCTGCAAACATGTAACCCAGAGCAGCCACTCCTGCAAAGCACAGCGAGCCCTTGGCCAAGGCATCGGATTGCTGCCGGCTTCACACTGCTGCAGCCTCTTGGATCCCAAGCTGAGGGCCACCTGCAATGCATCCCATGCTAAAGACCACACAATTATGGCACCAAACTCGGCATGGCTTCAAAAGGTGATGAAAGACATGCAGACTATGTCAAAGTGCAGCTTAATTGCTCATGCAGGGCCAGATTCTGGTGCTATTAGGTACTTCCATGGGGCTGCCACATGAAGCAAGACACTACCCAGCAGGAGTTACAGCATCTAAATCCAGCTCTCCATCTATCTGGCTACAGCCTGTGTCCTGCAGTGCTCTCAGAGCTGCCCCAAGATCTCAGCAGCAAAGGCAAAATTAAACACTGTCATCCTGAGGCTGAAAACTTGAAGCCTGGCTACTTCTCAGGCTGCAGGGTGGGTGCTAGGGGTGGGCACTGGGTGTTGCTCCCACACTCCCCTCCCTCAGCAACAGGAGCATCCAGGGGCTCTGAGTGGGCTGACCAGGCAGGTGGCAGGGTTTGGGCTGGTCTCTGGGTATCACAAGTTTCCAGCCATGGCACTGTGTTTTGCCAGTTACATCTCCTTCTTTCCATTGTGGGGATTTTAAGGTAAACTCAGTAGTTTTTCCTTTATACCAGCTAAACCCTTCTGTACAGCCTTCCAAGGATGCCACCCTGAAAGAAGGGATTAAGCTCTTCATAACAGAATACTAAAACAAATTACATGGACTATTCAACTTCTCTTATTTCTGTCTTTCTTTTTTTTGGAGACAAGAAAACCCTAACATTCCAGCTCCAGCCATCCTGCACTTTTTCCCAAAAAGAAGTTTCAGTCAAAATATTGCATTTAACTATACAGTAAACATGACAAATAACCATTTGAAGAGTGGACTCTTATTTTACAGCAAATGTACATATTAAGAACAACCAATTCCTGCAATGGAAAAATAATCAGTTTAGTGCAGGAAGAATACAACAGTCAGAAAGATTTGCTGGAACCAGGATCACTGCAAGATGCCCAAAAGGACTTAATAACTATGTAATAGTGAAATAGCTGCACTGGAACTGTGAAATATGAACACACTCCACAGTCCTCAAAGAGTAATTTACTCTGTTTAATGAAGAGCTGATTTGATGACTGAGTTACTCACTGGAGAGGGATGATTTAAAATGCACACTTCTCCAGACCACTTTTTAATATGTACATAGTTAAATTTGGATGTATGTTTTATGTGTTCTTCCAGGATGAGGAGAAGCTTGGACTGCCTTCCTTACCACAGGATTTCAGTATTACATTTGATGTAACTAACAATTTCTCTTTGTTTAGGAAAAGCTCTCTGTTTAGAGCACACAATTTCTACATGTCTTGGGACTCTCTTCCACTTTTCCTTGCTTCTCCACTCCTTGAAACTATTTGCTTTAAATACAGGCCTGCCAAATGCAAGCACCTATACCAAAATGGAGACACATGCAGGCTGATTTCAGAGGCACTGATGAGTGCTCAGCTCTCACTGCAGCACAGCGATGTGACACAGCCAGGGTATACAACCCAACCTGGCACGTGGGACAAGCTGCTGTCTCCCACTGCACAGATGTCATTTATGAAAAGCTAACGTGGGCCAGAGCTTACAAGTTCAATGACAGTGAGGTACAGTGACTGCTGCTTGAGAAAGGTACAATTTAACCCAGAGAGACTTTAACTATCTTGAGAGTGCTATGAACAGAAGAAAACACACTGAAGTTTAAACATACATTTGCAGAAACCCTGAGTAGGAGAGAAGACCTTACATGACATCCCAGACAGCAGTTCCAGAGAACGGGGGAGGAGGAACTGCCCTTTCCAGAGCTACGTGACCCAGAAGCCACATGCCTTAGGAGGGCAGGACTCAGGACAAGAGGTCTGGAGAGAGTGGGTACCAGGTCCCATCTAGCAGAGAAGAGGCAGAGGGAGCTCAGCAGCCTGCACAGGTCTTGCTGGGGACCAGAAGCACGTGAGCCAGCACAACCTCTCATCTCCCCAGGCAAATCAAGACCACGCAATGAAGGAGACGCTGTGCAAACACTGTTTGATGTCGCTCTTGTTAACTCTGCTACCGGTACAGTAGTTAAGCACTCAACCATGTGGTACACTGTGGAAAAAGTTATTTTTCATTACAAGCTTGTCTAAAGAGGAACCAGAAAAAGCAGACACTTTCCAGGTGCTTGTACATCCCCCAAAGGAAATGAATCCAACTACAGAGGTGCTGCAGGCAAAAGCTGCCAGTGCCTCAAGTAAGAATAAATGTGAGAGCTGGGATCAGAGTGTGCATTGTCAGTTTAGCCAGGTACAAGGGCAATGCAGAATCCTGCTGGTCTAAATGCCTCTTTGGTAAGAGCAAGCAGTGGAGATGCAGGACTAAACCACACCACCCTTCTAGGCATACAGGGTGTGGAGGAAAGTTAAGGAACGTGTATCCTGAGACTCAGGGAACAGACAGCAAAGCAGAAGATCTCAGCAGTTCTTGTTTTTTTGGGTTGGTTTTTTTTAAAATCTTGTGCTATTTAAGCCACTGTCTTGATCTTGGCAGTGCTTATTTTGGCACTTCAATTTGTGAACATTCAACACAGACTGTAGGTTTTGCAGCCAACAGTGCAACAGAATAAAAAGCAGTATAGCAAACACTTATGAGAAAATGTAAACTTGATTTCAAAGGTTTTCAATTGGGTCATGCATAGCAAAGGATCTTTCAGACAACCTCACATTTCTTCTAGACACCCATCACTCCTCTACTGACCTGAAAATGTAAGCCATACCTCTCCTCAGAGGTGTTAGTGCAAACATAGCCAAAATGCAAGTTCTCAACCCACGTGGAAGCAAAATACTCAGGCTTCTCACAAGATGGAGCAAAAAGATCTCCCCAGCTTCAGCATCTGCTGCTCTCCTCTGGATTTCACTGCCTCACAGCCCAGTTCATCACTCTCTCTTGCTGGGCAGGGGAACTGGCTGGAGAGTGAAGCCATCTTTCTCATCTTGGGGAATAATGAAAATACCCATAGATCCAAGTGAATTAAATTTCAACTGCATTCAAAGGAATAAAAACAATCCCACAGTGCAGCACACCAGTGAAAGTGCTGCTGCTTTAGGGAGCTGTAAAAGAGAAATGACACGTGGCAATTTCAGGGATAGAAAAAGACAACAGGGAGTGCTCGCACCTCCCTGAGGGATCAGTGCAGCCTGCAGGGCTGGGAGAACCCTCTCAGGGCTGCACAAAAGTGTGGTACACCTGCAGCTTGGGGGAGAAAATAGCAGCATGGAGCTTCCCATGAGGAAGGCACATCAGTGTCCACACCATTCACTCTGGAGAAGTGACCACTTCTCCAGCTGAGTGCATCAGCAGTCTGTGGGAGACATACCTAGCATCCGTGCTCCCTTCTCTTACCTAGCAGAAAGCACAACCAAAGGTAAATGTTTCCATGATACATGCATGCACCTAGCTACGGTTCACTTGGGCAGGCAAAGAGGGGAGTAAAGGAATACTAATTTATGAAGACAGGTAACTCAAGTTAAGCAAGATAAGCAGATCCTGACACTTCAAAACTAAGGGGGAAGGGGGAAAAAAGTGTTGATTTGGCTGCTTTTTTTTTTGCTTATTTTGGATCACATCCAGCCTACTGAACACAGGTTCACTGTAGAGGTCTTTGGTTAGGAAAAGGTTCCAGTCCTGATTATACTTGAGCTGCAACAACATAAATTTAAAAGACCTAATGCCTGGTGCAAGTATATCCTAATGCCAACTTAGCCACGCTCCTGAGCACTTCCTCAGTGACAAAGAGAGATATGTGACACAACTCCTAGCTAGAGAAACCATGGGGTCCTAGACATGCACCAGAAACTGAGCCTGGTGGAAATACTGCTGTGCTTCCTTGATGTGAAGACAACAGCCTACATGCAGATAGCTGCATACAATTTGAAGCAGATATAAAGTCCAACTCAAGTTATCTTGAGAACTCAGAAGTCACATTTAAGCATCCTGCATGGGAAATATGAGCATTGAATGTGTCTGAGGTATATTTTGGGGCAATTGAATGCTCACTAAACACAGGGGATCATAGAGACAAGATTTCATTCCCCCTGCTGGCATGTCTTTGTCTTGCTGCATTATCTACTAAGCCCTCCCTCTAATTTCTTTCTGTATAGATCAGCTTCTGAAAGCTTCTTCTTAACCATATGTCCAGCCAAAATCAGTCTGCGTGCTGTCTGAAGAGCTGGAATCACAGACTTGGACAGCACATGAGCTTTCATACATCTGACACACCCAGAGGCTGGTACAGAGCTATACAGTCAATACCATTACAGCACTGTCCTAAATAACTGAGAAGATACATTCCTTAGAGCTAAATGAAGTGGAAAGTTTCCTTGGAGACCCTTCTGCTTTCTCTGTTTATGTCAGACAGTCTAGACAAGGAAGGAAAATGAGAGTTAGTACTGCTGTCAGAAAGGCTCGTGCTCTGAGCATAGCCTCTTTTTGTGTTTTTCACTGGCTACAGGTGGTGCTTGTTTGTCTGAGCTAATAAGGTGGGTTTCTATAGCAGGACTGTTTTCTGTAGTCAGTATCCATTCTTCCCCACATGGGATCTGGCAGCAAGCAATGAATCTCTCCTGGCAGTACACAAAGCGGACCTGCCCCCTAAGCTGGCTCCAGCACAACACCCTTCTCTTACACTTTCTTGGCTTGAGGATTGCCACAACAATCCAGGGCACAGGCTCCACACTGACTTTCCATTTTGATAAACAGAACACAGTTAATGACAGCACTAGCCCAATGCCAGACCCTTACTGGGGAAAACTCTTTCCTTTCTTTCCACAGACAAAACTTGAAGGGCTCTTTCACTTCATTGGAGCCTATCCACTGAGCCAAGGCAGGCTCCCTGTCTCCCAGACATGGCAATTGGACAAAGGCTCCAAAGTGCAGAGTGAGTTTGGGGCAGGTCCCCTAGACACAGCACATGCAGTAAAGGTGGTTGACAGGGACCATTTCAAACACAGCTAGAAGGTGAGAAAGCAGGACCAAGGGCAGCAAAAATGCTCAGCAATGGCTTTTACCCCGAGAAAGAGCTCCAGAACCCACCAGCCCTCCTGCCTGAGACTGCACTTGTTCAGGACACAGTGCAGCTTATAAACCACTCTCTAGACTGGAGAAGGAAAGTGGTGCCCATGCAATGTGGCCAGCACACCTCCAAGGACAGGGAGCACACATGCAGCCCACACCCAGTCCTGTAGCCGCTCTGGGGTTAACAGCGCAGTATTCCCACTCCTGCAGGTTTTGGTGTGCTCCGAGTTCCATAACTGGGAAGCACGCAGAGCTCTGTGCAACACTATGCCAACACATTTGGGTTTGTTCAGAAATTGGCCTAATTTTTACAGCACATTGGTGTGGGACTGCAAACAAGGAAAGACTACATGGATATTACATGCAAAATTTTTAGTGTATCAGAATCTCCAATAATCACTTTAGACATTACACAGTCAGGGAAGCAACAGCCTTTATGCACTCAATAGCTAACACTTTTCCTCAGAAACTGTGACATTTCCCACGGATGTTTCCCTCAAAAGCAGAACACAAACTCCCCTGCTCCCTTCCCTCCTCATCTTGTGTGCCAGCAGGCAGCCCCAAAGATCCAATTCCCC
>JACBWW010000002.1:3693790-3797530 GCA_020086605.1 Lanius collurio
AGGCAAGATACTGGGAAAAATAAACAAACAGACCAAACAAACAACAGCACAAATAAAAGGAAGGCAAATAACAGGGACATGCTTTGCACAGGAATCTGGCTCCACACCTGCTTCTGCCCAGACATCAGCTTTGGCCTGCTGCTGCACAGCTCTGTGGCTGAGCGCATGGAGGACTGGCACAGAGTGGCTCCAAAGTCTCAGGCTACATCTCTGCTGATGGATGTGCCTTCTTCTGGGGCTCTGGCCCTACTCACCACGCTGGGCCTCCTGGCCAAGCTGCTCAGACTCCCCCACCCAGAGGAGCACACTGGCTGTGTCCCCACTTGTATCAGTGGGCACACAGTATCCTTTGTGCCCTGTGTGTTACATATGTGCATTTTCATTGTGTTCAGCATCCAAACTGAGGTGCAGACAGTGTTAACTGACGAACTGAATGTGTGTTCATAGCAGAACACTGTAGGCTGCATACCCTGGTGATGTTACAGTGGGATGGTGTTGGAGAGCTCTGTGGGACATAGGGAGCCAAACCTGGAAGCTGCTCATCCATACTGGGTATGGGGCAGCCTCCTGCAAAACTACACCTGGGTTTTGTTTCGTTGCAAGGTGATCACTGCACTCTGTGAGGAAGCCTGGGAGCAAGCTGAGACTGGAGCAGCCATTCCCAAGGTAAGGACTGTTGTCCAGAACTAAAGCAGGAAGCCACACTGGGAAAAGCAAAGGGAGTCCTGAGTTGTGGGCATCTCCAGAAGGCTGTCTTTCACCCCTGGAATATTTCCTTCTAGAACTTGACTGCTACAGCCTGGGAGAGGCTTTCAAAAATGAAGCAGCATACCAAACAGAAGGAGTCTCTAGATGGTGGGGTTTCAGAGTGCTCAAGTTAAGGCACATCTGTAGTACCACGTATTCAGTATATTGCTGTCTATTGCAGCCTCCTGGCTTTGCATCACACTGACCAACACTGGTCACAGTACTCCTCATTGCTAGAATGGTGCCCCTGCTGCTTGAGCATCACTGCTTCATTATCCTCTTTCAGCTTTGGTTCTCCCCTTCCTAAGTGGCATTCTCGAGAATGTGGTTCGCAGTGCAGTAGCATCAGTCATATAGTGAGGAATGGAATGCCAAAGTGCAACTTTGAAAAGCCTTTTCTAGATTATGAATGAAGGACTGACTTGAACACTGGCTGGTTAAACACATGCAATTCTCACATGGGACACCAGCTGTTTCTGACAGAAAGTACACTTCTCTAGCAAAGCATGATGGCTACAGAAAAAAAGCCAGAAACAACCATACTGGTTGTTGAGAGATTTGGGAATTTGGGTCAAAAGTTTTAGCAAATAAAACTGGGTAAAGAGCATCTGTTAGAATCAGGGATCTTAACATCACAGAAATCCAAATCCTGCCTGTTATCTGCAGCAAGAGCTCTTCTGAGTAAGGAAGATATCGTTGTACATGGTGGGCATTTAGGAATGACAGTGGACGTAGTTAACAGAACAATGTGACTGTGCCAGTACTCCCTGACAGGGATGTCTCAGCTTGCCCTACGAGAAAATGGGAACTGGCCAGGCAGGAGGAACAGCCTCAGCATTCCCCTCCAGCACTCACACAGCCCCTTTCACGCACCAGCTGGTCATGGGTGGCAGAGGCAACACAGGGGACCCGCCCCCGTGGTAGCTGACATTGTTCAGCAGGCTCAAGCGCACTTGCTGCTTTTTAAAGCACAGCTCTGGAAAGGGAAAAACCACAGCACTTACCAACTGGAGCCAAAATGCTATATAGATGTATTGCAAAGGGTGAATCTTTGCAGAGTACTCAAATCTGGAAGGGGCTTTATTTTCCTCAGTTGTTTCTTCATTGCTTGCTCTGGGAAAATGCATCCAGGGAAGACAGAAGGTTGAACGTGCAGGAGTGCAGCCATCTCTCTGGATTAAACTATCCCCCATGTTCGCCTGCATAGGCTGTGCAGTCTAGGACGTTTTTCATTTAAAAGACAGAATTCCATTGAGAGTGTGGATAACTTGGGAAACAACCAAGATGCCATGCTGCAATGAGTATGGACTTGTTCTTATGGCACTGTGAGATTTGTTTCTTTGCAGGAAAGGAATTTTCTGTAATTAGCCCACCTGATATTACTGTAACATTTAAGATTAAATTACAGCTTAAATCAAGATAAGAGGTATTTGGGATTGCTCTTTCTCTTGTTTATGCAAATGCTTCTCTTGAAGCCATATGAGGCCAGACAAGTAATCACTATATGCTGGAGAATCCTGAGCAGATGCAATGCACCAGCAGTTTGTTTTCAGGATTTCTAGAAAACTCATTGAAGCAGGTCATCAGCTGGCACAATCTAGCAGAGCTTCTTGCCTCATGTCTTTTCATTCTCTTTGGAGCTTTTTTATTTATACCAGCTAATGGAGCAGCTTTTTGCATTTGGTAAACAAAATTACTGACTTTTGACTTCTAGAATGTTTGTCATTGATGCAAAGGAAATATAGATGCAGGCTGTGAGAAAGAAATGGTACTCCCAACAGTTTGTAGGGGCAGGTATACAAATGGAAGAGACAGGCAGACAGGCACATATAAAGGAAGAGTTTTAGTGAGCCAAATTGTCCAGATACTTATAAGCAATTTCAAGGGCTCTATACAGGGAGTTTCTCTCCACTGTAATTCTCTACAGCACTGGCTGCAGCTCACTTGGATACAAGCAAGCAGGATTCAGCCCCAGCATCAGCCAAGGTATGGATGTGACAGCATGGGCTGTGATACAGGCATGGTTCAGTGCCCAACAGCTAAAGCCACATCTGCTGTGGAGTGTCTTCTACACAAGCTGCAATCACAGCTTCAGATCCAAGTGAAAACTCAGCAGCCTTTCACTAAATTCCAGTGACATTTGCTTTATTTATGCACAAGAAAGGAGGAGGCACATTAAACACTGCCAAGAATGTTTCTGACTACTTACTCTAATGGCAAGCACTGTTCCACACAATTTTGTTTAAACTATCTAAGACCCTTGTATTGTAAACGTTTTGCATCTGTTTAACCTGCACAAAATGCAAGGAATATTCATATGCATAAGCCTAAGTCCCTATTTTACTCCAAGATGAACAGAAACTGCTTTAAGCATGTTAATCGTGTAATTCTTTTGAGTTGAAGTGTACAGTTCTGTTGAAGGCCACTAACAGAGAGAAAAGAGGCTGAGAGAGAGCCAGGAAATATCTTCCAGTGATATAAAACTCCATGCACCTCGTAACAACTCCTTTTCTTTGCAGGTTGTCCTATTTCAGTGCAATCTACAGGTTGTTAGAAGCACAAATAGCTGCCTCATGTAAAATAAATGCTCATTTTTAAAAAAGAAGACAGCATAGAAGATATACTTGTTATGGGCAAAACACAAGTAGCCAATAAATTATCTGCTGAATTTTGCCTTTTCTTCTGGTTTACTTGCCTGGGAACAATTTTTTTTAATGTATTTGTTAATTATTTACATTTATATGTTTTGGTAACCCTCTCACTTAAACTAAAAGAAAGATTTCTGTTGTTTAATAATGAAAATTATTCAGGCATGTGTTCTTGAAGATATCTAGGGTATTTACCCAATTCAGCTTCTAGGTAGAGATTCAAAAAAAAAAATCTGCCACAAGAAAATGAAAAGCTGCTTAAGTTAAATGAAATTCCCAGATGAATGTCAGCGGAATCTGAATTCTTGTATGCCCATCTGGTAGACTAATTTAAACAAAAACTAAAGAGAAGATTATGTCATTAAAGAATGACTGCAAACAAAAAAGGAGTAACTAAAGTTTTTTAGGCAGCTGTAGAGCTGGCATGCCTTGTTTCTTGTGTTATGTCTGAAAACATGTATTTTTCATGCCATTTTTCTATAGCAATGTCAGTGTTCTGGCTTTGGTTGAACTCAATAATCTGAAGGGTCTTTTCTAAACTAAATGATTCTATGATTCTATGACTTTTATGGACAAAGTGCCCAGCATTATTTCTGTTGAGCTCCATTTTAGCAGCTCATCCTGGATGCCAGGTGGCCACTAGAGCCACTCTATCATTCCCCTCCTCAGCTGGAGAGGGGAGAGAAAAAAAGGTTCATGGATTGAGATTAGAGTAGGAAGAGATCACTCGACAATTACAGTCACAGGCAGACAGGTTTGACTTGGGAAAATTAGTTTATTTTATTACAAAACAAATCAGAGTAGGGTAATGAGATATAAAACCGAAACACCTTCCCCCTACCCCTCTCTTCTTCACCAGTTTACTTTACTCAGATTTTCTGTACCTCCTCCCCCACTGCAGCACAGGGGCAGAGGGAATGGAGTTGTGGTCATTTCAGCACCTTATCTCTGCTGCTCCTTCCTCTTTGAGAGGACTCCTCACACTCTTCCTCTGCTCCAGTGTGAGGTCTCTCCCCCCGGAGACAGTCTTCCATGAACTTCTCCAATATGAGTTCTTCCCACAGGCTGCATGAATTGCTCCAGTGTGGGTCCCTTCCCCAGGATACAGTCCTTCAGGAACAGACTGCTCCAGTGTTCTGGGGCTGGGTCACAAGTCCTGCCAGCAAACCTGTTTCACTGTGAGCTTCTCTCTCTCTCTGTGGGTCCACAGTTTCTTCCAGGAGCTTGCTCCAATGCGGGCTTCCCAAGAGGTCACAGCCTCCTTCAGAGCATTCTGCTCTGGCATGGGGTCCTTCATGGCCTGCAACTGGCTATCTGCTCCACCATGGACCTCCATGGACTGCGGGGGGACAGCAGCCTCACCATGGTCTTCACCAGGGGATTCAGGAGAATCTCTGCTTGGGTACCTGGAGCATCTTCTTCTGCTCCTTGATTGACCCGGGTGTCTGCAGAGCTGTTTTTCTTGAATATTCTCATTTCTGCAGCTGAAGTTGCTGTTGTGCAATTTTTTCCCTGTTCTTAAACACATCATCCCAGAGGTGCTGCCACTGTCATTCATAGGTTCAACCTTGGCCACTGGCAGATCTGTTCTTGAGCTGGCTTGTATTGGCTCTATCAAACATGGGGAAGCTTCTGGCAGTTTCTCCTACCTGTAATTCTCCCACTCCTTGTCACGCATCACAATACAGGGTGGCAGTAATGCTGCTCCTCTCCACTAAATTGCTTCAGCTTCTGGAGCAAAATAATATTTTCCTTTGAGTGTTTATGCATACAGAGATAGCTGTGTAATTCTACCATGCAGTTTTGTCAGAACAGTGAATGTAATAATGCCATGTCATGATCCCCTGTTCCTCCTCTCTTGGTGACATTAAGTTGATACCACTGAGCCATTGCTGCCTTGCCAAACACCTTTCAACACTGCAACCAGTCAGCATTAAAATAGCAGAATATAAGTGCTACTTATGAAAGTCTTTGCTAAATTTATATTTAAAGCCTCAAGAACAAGTTCCCTGTGTTCCTGCCTGGTGTCACAAAACCCAAGTCTAGCTCTGGAAATGACAACATAATGAGAAGGAAGGTGGGTAAATGAAGAAAGCCCTGAAGCGTGTCAAACCTGAGTGCTGTTGTCTGCCTGTAGCACACAATCCCCAGCAATATGGGATCTCTGCCAGTGTGATGCCTGGACATTAATGTTCACACCCTCAGAACTGTCAGGAGAGAGACTGATTGACACAAGCTTTGATGATAGGCGCCATCAGAGATGCAACACTGTCTGTCCAGGTTCAAGATCATTTCAGCTGCTAAAGCTCAGTCAGCACAATGAAGTGTCGAGTCCTGAAAGCTTCATCATGGCAAGCAGCAGTCTAATAAAAGGTGTGTCAGCTTGGCCACTCTTACCATGGGTTCTTCCAAATTAAACACGATTGAGGCTGCTTCTAAAACAGGAAAGAATGCCTCAGTCCTCTGTATTGAGCCCTCTACAGGAAGAGCAGTGAACTGGAAAGGTACATGGAGTGATTCTAAGCTGCCGTTCCTGCATGGTGCTTGTGCCTCCACATTGCAGATGATGCTAACTTTGAGACGGAAAAAAAAATGCTTCCAGTAGAGACTTGGTGAGTTTGAGGCTCTACACAAACCCCTGTGCTTTGCCTTTTTGCAAAAATAAACAGATTTTCATGACAACTCAAGAGGGTAGAGGCCATCTGAGTTGCATGAGCAGGCCTGGCAGCACAGCCTATCTATGTGATGAAGAGTTTAGGAGTTCATTTTCACCCTCCTCTCCTTAACTCCTACAGCAGTCAGCTGCTCTGACAAAAACTAGGAGCATTAAGGACATAGCCCAGGAGGGGCTACTCTTCCTTACTGCTTCTCTTTGCCTGATGAGACAGACCATGGCCAGTAGCTTGCAGGGACATTCATGAACTGCTGGCCCAGGGACAGTGACTGGGATGAGGACAGAGGCAGGGATGGGGATGGGGAGCTCTAGTCCTGTGAGGAAAGAACTCTTACCAAGCTTGGCAGTCACAAAATTGTGAGAGGATGTGCTTTGTGAATTTGAGAGCCTCAGAGGATTCATCTCCCAACTAATAAATGTCTGCTGGACCCATATAAACTCCACTGATTTACAAAGTTGTCCAAGGTTGTTTGCCCTAGCGCTCCCCCTGGCCCACTAGGAGCAAGTGACTGCAATTCCCGACAGGCACCTCCATGAAACTCATGTTCCTGAATCTTATGAGTGAGAAGACAACTCTAATTTTACAGCAGTAGAGGGTATTTGTTCTCTGAGATTCTCCTATTAAAAGAGAAGGTTATTGTTATTGGCTCTATTTGGCAAGAGGAGAACAAGGATTGATCAATAGCTTGGGCTTACTCTTTTCTTAATGACTACAACTGCTTTGCTCTGACTGTTTTTTTAGGGATATTGTTTACTCCAGCTTCAGCCCTACTCAGGATCCTTGGAATTCAAATAAACTGCATTGCACTGCATTTTCTGGCAGGCACCCAGTGCAATGAATTTCAAACTAGTGTTTGATTTTGACAGCTACAAGGCGGAGAGGCATCTCACTAGTCAAGACTAATTTTTCGAGTTGCTACACAGAATGACCCCATGAATTTACTGTCAGTCACATCACTGAGGTCACATTATCCCTCAGTAACAGTGCCCTGAAAACATGGTGAAGTGCAGATGGTGATCTGCAGAGTTCGGTGACTTTGAATCTGTGGTATTTAAGACCTGAAATTAACTGTGGGTGTATCTACTGGTACTTGGAAGAAAGATAAAGGATTTTCAACCTTTAGGGTGACTCGTATACTTAAAATATTTGGGTTATTTGTAGTTGAAGACTTTAAACAGATAATTGAAAAAGTGGGGGACAGATAGGACTTTTCATTAATTAAATAGAAAAGCAGAATAAATGAATTTTGCTTGAGGTCAAGAAATCTTCCCCAAAATATTATCCACCATCCCACCCCCTCCCCGCCCCCCCATGTTATACATATTTTCAAGTCAGGGTTTCTCAAAGAGCTTTACAAAATGCTGCTTGATGAGCATAATCTATCACTCAGACCTATTAAATACTCTGGTCCACACTATCTTTAAAGGGGAATCCTGGCCAAGGCATCCTCCCTCCCACTCATTTTGTGTATAGGAATTAGCCAGAGCCCCACAGGTTCCTCACATGCTCCAAGAAAGTCTCCAGCAGCACTGAGATGTTTGTGCTTCCTCTTCTTCTTCAGAAAGGGCCCTCCTGCTGAGCAGCTCCATTGCCTAAATCTTCATGTCAGCCTGGTGACTGGAAACAATGCTGCCATTGTGCAAGCCGATCCTCAAAACATTGAAGCGTTTTGCCTAATTTCTTCATGAATGGTCTTCCTGTCACCAGGGCCATGAGGAAGGCCAGATCCATATGCAGCCCTGGCTGCCACCCTACAAGAGCTGGCTCCTCCTGCTCCTGAGCTCAGCAGCAGGCACTGTTGATATTTGGCTCTTAGGACTTGTCGCCTGAAGGTTTCCCTGAGATGGATACCCCCAGAGTAGCCCAGTATTGCCTGGCTGATCTCAGGGGGGCAGCTCAGAGGGCAGCATTGCCCCTGGGCACAGCTGAGGCTGTCCAATGGGGCTGGAAGACGCTACCGACATGGGCCAGCTGTGCCCATAACCCAGGCACAAGGAGGATGCTGCACTGAACATGACACCACCATGCTGTGAGGGGCACAGCTGCCTTCCCGTTGCCTCAAAAACAAGTTGTTTCAGTGCATGGTGGCTCTGCATACTTGAAACTGTTTGGAAACACAGCACAGGATAAAGCTCTTCTGTGGTATTTATGCCATTCAGGGTGTTCTATCATTAAGCTTTGCACTGTTGAAGTTCTTTCTCTGCTTCAGGAACAAGGTACTTTTATTTGAGACACCTGGCATGGGACTGTGGATTATGGACTGTTGGGATTCAGGTGCCACAAAGGGAAAGGGAACTCAGCCTGTCAGAGGAAGAACCAGTAGTAGTTTGAGCACACTGCAAGTGCCAGAGTCACCTCACAGTCACAGGGACCTGCATTTTCCTCCCCTTCTGTTCAGAACTGCAAGAACCTTAGAGGTCTTTTCCAATGGCACCTGCCTCCCTATCCTCTCCAGCACTATGTTTTGTCATCCTTCAGTTTTCCTTTGCCTAATCATATTTCCTCCCTTTTTATTAACTTTTTACTCCCCATCCTCCAATAGCATCTCACAATTTCTTAATTTTTGTGGTCATCTTACTCCTTCCTTTTCTTTCCCACATCTTTCTTAGCAATTAATTGTTGTAATGGTGAATCCTTACAAGTGTAAGACAGCGATGAACTTGGAAGGAAAGATGCAGCGATATTTGTTTAGATGTTCAGGGATGATTTATTCCTCCAGCCGCATGGCTGGAGTTCCAGGCAGACCCCAGTCATGGGACCCTGCTCTCTTCCCGGGCCCCGGGCACCCCAAATCAACCAATCAGGAACAGGTATGGGGCACAGGTGAAATGGGGACAGGGACAGGGACAGACCCGTACCCTGCAGGGTCCCTCCCCCCGGGATTTCAGGGGAAGGCACCTCCACAATTAATTATTCCAGAAATAAAAAGTGGAGAGAGGTTTCTGGGCTTTTCTTCACATTACTAATAATTCCAGCACCTTCCCTGCTCTTTGTTCCCCTCTTCCCATCATCACCACTTCATCCAACTTCTCTGCATGTCCCATCTTGACACTGCTGTGCCATGATAACTCTTGAATGAGCTCCCTTGGAGTTCACCTTTCCTTCACATCATTACCTTTCAACCATACCCTCAGTAACTCTCACCTCCACTCTGGTGCCCATCTGATTACCTGGCATCTTTCCTTTTTTCCATTGATTTGCCTCTCAGCTGTGAAATTTAGAAATATATTTCTATGTTTCATTTCCACTGAAATGGATCTCGCCTTTGCTATGAACTACTCCCTCGCTGGTCTGCTCTGCTGTGATGTTGATATCTGCTTTAGCACTGCCCTCTGTGTTTGGTCAATATGAGATTCCTCTAAGCCCCCTCTGCCCTTTTCCTGGATATCATCTTTCACTTACTCCCTCCTCTGGATATTACTTTTTCTGTGTCTCAGCTTTCTTACCTTCCTCAGTCTCTCTAAAATCTGTCATTTGTTCTCACATCATTTCACAGCCCTTCCTTCCAGTTATGTCCTCTCTTGCACCCACTCCCTTCAGAACATTACTCCCAATCATTTTCTTTACTCTATTTTTGTCCTCTTGTTTCCTAGCACTCACTGGCTCCACCTCATCAAAGGCTTCTCTTTTTATCTTTCAGACCTTGCTTAGGTTACCATTCTCAGCCTCTGTCATCCTTCGGCCTTTGATGTTGCCTTGCTTTCTCCCATGTAGGTTTTCTGCAACTGACAAGTTGCTCTGAGGGACCAATCTCTGCTTAAGCCTTATGTCTTTAACAAGGTAATCAATTCTCTCATTTCTGACCCTAAGAAGAATGGTTCCTTTTCCTTCTGTCCTTCATTCCTCCAACCCCAGCTTGGAAAAGAGAATGGCACTATGATCTGTCTACTATGGAAAACTCAAAAAAAAGTCCAGTGGAACTCAAAAATTGTGAAGTGAAACTGGTTTAATAGCATCAACCAGGTGATCTTTACTTTGAATGAGAACACCCATGCAGACAGATAGAGATGAAACTTAATTAATTGCCTTTGCATTTATACTTCCAGATTAATCTAGATTACCTCCACAGGCACTCACCTGAAAAACCCTCACCACATTGTGGTCATTTCTCAGCAGTCTCTGGTGCCTTGCTCTTTCCTTTTTTTGCCTGTAGGCACTCCTTGGCAGGGTTAATCTCTTTTCTCCTGCTGTATGAAACTCAGAAGAACCAGACCTCCCCCTTTGTTGAACTCTGGAAGCACCAGAATGAACAAGGTCTTATGGCTGGTGTGCCTCAGAGTCAGGGCTAAGATGGGCGGCAGCACCCCATCCAA
Organism: Lanius collurio; assembly: GCA_020086605.1. Classification (NCBI taxonomy): domain Eukaryota; kingdom Metazoa; phylum Chordata; class Aves; order Passeriformes; family Laniidae; genus Lanius; species Lanius collurio. Next base: position 3,704,174 of record JACBWW010000002.1, read on the forward strand.
GCCACACTGCAAGGGGAACAGCCACCCTTTTTCTGGGAGATGAGGCTGCCTGCAGCAAATCTGCTGCTGCAGGTCAGATGCAAAATTCAGTATTTCCTCATACTTGGAATACTTGGCATAGTGATTATGAAAATAAATGACAATCAACTCTTTTTCTTAAGAAGTGGGTACAAAGATAATTTTGATGCAAATTCTTTTTAGAAACCAATTCTCCTCATGAGAATGCTGGCATTTAAAAGCATTTTAAGAGCTAAGAAAAACACTTAATTTATTCTTTGCTGCCAGAGAGGAACACTGTGTTTCAGATTTGTCTCAAAAACTTCCTGAGCAAGTAGGTTTGCCTTCTTAACCTCACTCTTAGTTGTGGTTAGCTTCTGCTAGGTGCCAATAGTGCTTTGAGCCTATTGATTGTTTTTCAAGATATAAAAGAGATGAATGTTTTGAATACACATCAGAACTTATCTTCCTTCAAAAAGGACACATAATTGAAATAAAGATAAAGCTATTGTTTTTGACATAAATAGGCAGAAAATTATTTTTCATTTCTTTTTCATGAGGACACTGAACTACTCATTCTGATTCAATAGGTCAGAATTTTTGCCACTCCTCAGGTTTTGCTATCTTGAGCAAATGATTTTGCACCATGCATTGGAATGGTGTAAAACTGAAAGAACAGGATCTTCACTGATCAGTGTTGTTAGCACCTAGATGGTTAACCAAGGGAATCTGTTACATTCAACACTGAAGTGGTTTCCAATGGGTCCATTATAGCTTCTCCATTGAGGTGGTAGGAATTTAGCCTTAGGACAAACAGGGCCTGGGAAAACTGCCCATGAAAATTGTTCCAAGTCTCTAAAAGGGCAATTGAACATAAAGGCATCATCTCTAGTTCAATGAATCCCTCCGCTGGAAATCACTACTGATCAGAGGAGTACTGTGGGGAACAAGTGCTGTACATTTGCTCTAATCTTATCCTCTTCCGTAAGCATCAGCCTTTGGCCTTTTCCAAAGACAGTACACTGACGAAGACAGGATGAGTGAAACTTTGGTTTCACTCAAAAAAGATGTTCCTGGCACTGTGATGTGAGTTGCCACTATGGAGAGCAGCTACTCTGGTCAAACAGTTTCAGTAGAAAGCTCACGTAAGGGCAAGGGGTCAAAATCTCATCCCATCCACATCCTCCAGGAAAAAGATCTACACAGACTTCCATCAAAGATAACTGGACCCAAACTGCATCTTTCTGACCCATAAAAGAGCATGGACAAGGGCTGCTCTGAGTCAAACACTCCCTGCATCATGCAGAGAAGGCAGCTATCCTTCATCCCCCAACTAGAGCTGAGGAAAGCTGAAGGAGATGCTATGTTTTTAGTCAAGTACTGTTCAGTATGAAGTCTTAATCTTGAGTACATCCATGAAGCAGATAGACAAATCTATACAGCTTCCATTTATCTACTTAAACATGACCTAGCATGATCCAGACTGGACTTAAGCAACTTGTGTATAGAAGCGGAAAGCCACAGGAATGCTCCTTTCCATGTAGCCCATTAGTGTGCCGCATCCTAGAAACACAGGTCACTGCAGACACCCTTATGCACCCCTGCTGCTCTGTCACAGCCTCACAGTGAATTGTTTCAGGTTCAACACCTGAGACACTCGTCCCCGAGGCACTGTGGGGTTTGGGTCCCTGCTATCCAAAAGGCTTCCAGATACTGCAGTGTAATGATTGCAGCTGACAAGTTAACTCCACGTCAGGGCAGCAGTGGTTTGGGTGCCAAAGAGTCTTCCTTGAGAGCTTGCACAAGCCTAAGATTGCCAAGAGGTGTGTGGAGCCCAGCACTGCAAACCCCCACACAGGAATCAAGCTGACCAGTTTCTCACCCATGGGGACACAAGTCAAGGCCAGGTTGGATGTGGCTTTGAGCAACTTGGTCTAGTGGAAGGTGTCCCTGCCTATGGCACGGGGACTGGAAGTGGCTGATCTTTAAGGACCCTTCCAACCTAAGCTGTTCTATCATTCTCTGACAGCAGTGCCTCCTGGGACTGGGCCAGACACATGATGCAAACTCTACTCTCTTTCTTTTCTCAGTTCTTCGTTTCCCAGTAATCCCTAAGAACATCACTAGCACCTCCAAGGGCACAATGATTCTCACTTTTGGTACAACGATTCTGTTCTTTGATGTGTCTTAGGTGATGATATTTTGCCTTAATTAGATTCTGCTGGTACCAGGCAGTCTGGGACCACTAAGGTTCTCGAATGTGAGGTGCTATGGCCTGGGGAGATGTCATGCTGATCCAGGATTTCCTCTGCAAAACAGGGAGGGGAGAATACACTTTTCAAACACTCCAAGCCAAAGGACTTTGTGAAATTCCTTCAGTTCTAGTTCACTGACAATGCCTTAAGCCCCACCTTCTGGTAAATTGCTAAAGTGCAGGGAGAGACAATGCTCCGAGTCAAGTTAAAACAAGAGTTTCCAAGACAATACTATTAAAAAACTTGATGTTTTGAGCAGTTTTCGCTCTCTTCTCAGTAGTGGCAGTGAGCACACGCAAATCAAAACCAGTCCCCTCGTAACCACAGGCTGAGTCATGGGAAGACTCTAGGAAGATGTGAAAGAGCATGAAGAATGAGGAAGATGGCCCATGAAGGTGCTTTTCAGCTGAAAAGCACCCTCTGCAAAGAGACTTCTCACTAATTGTGCTAACCAAGAGGACAAAGCATTCATTTCTGAAATCTCTTAAAGTTATTGAGGAACCTCAGGTACAGATTTTAAAACCTGATCTAAAGATAACACATCAAGCCAAAATCACATATCTTCTTTCTCATCTAAACTACAGCAACTATTGTACCACAGTGAAAAGTGTCTCTGAAGTAAGGCAGGCTACAGAAGCGCAATCTGTAATTTATGTATGGCCATTAATAAAGATGGAAGAGAGTTCCAGCTCCTTTTGGCACAACTTTTCTAAGTCTTTAATATCAAGCAGCTCAAACTTTACAAGACTCTGTTCTAGTCCTGATAGAACTAGAGATGAGACGTTCCCAAATAACCCCAATGAAAGAGGTTGCACAGGAAGAGCCAGATGGAAAGACAGCAAGATCCTGTTCTCTTATTGTAAAGTCATCTAACAATGTTGTTTCAGAAATTTTAAAGTCACTCACCGATATCAATAAGGATTAGAAGAAAATGGTAACGCTTTCATCTATTAGTCCTATTGGAGAGCAACTGAAAATTCCTCCTTTTAAGGGAAATGCTCTAGTGATCTATAATGATCGAGTCTACCTTCCATGTGGAATGAGGCATAGCTGGCCACCATATCTTGCTCAGGAAGACCATGGTTTAGATCATTACATGTTACTTCTATTTGTAATCTGACTTTCAAAGTTCCACATCCACTGCTGTCAAGAGAGGATGCTGTGAAACAGAACATAAAATGTCTTACAACCTGTGCTACCCTCACATACCAAAAGAAAACATCAAATGAAACACATTTCTCTTCACACAGGATGACTACCATCTCTCAGCCCAAGAACTGCTCCCCTTTTACTGGGAGAAGGCAGCAGGTAGTGATGATCAGGTGAGTGTCTGTGTATGGACAGTAAATTACTTTTCTCTTAGACACAGCTGAACACAAAGTGCACTATTTAGAATATTTATAACAGGGCAAGAGCTGTGAAAGATGAGTGACCTGGTTTTGTTTGCACTTTTGTGGGGAAGCTAAACACAAATCCAGTGGATACAATCACTGCAGAGGAAATAAAATTAAGGCTTGCAGGTCTGTAAGACTTTACTGTTTAAAAAGAAAATGTAAATAAATAATGATGTGGCACACATCATCCTTAACTCATGCTTCCCCAGTCTGTCACATCACCTCTGCTCAAAAGAACTTAAGCTAGACCCAGCTACACAACCAAACCCCTGGGCTTACCTGCCCTGATGTAGAGGTCATGAGGATGAGCTGTATCCAAATCATTCCCACACAGGCTCATGTCCTTTCTCAAAGTTCAGAGCTCTTGCTTATGAATCCCTCAAAGCAAAGTGTGTTTTCTGCACAATAAAATTTGCGGTGCCACAGGGGGGAGCTTGTGCTGTGGCTAAAGCTCCTCACTTCCAGATCAAGAGAAAAGGACAGCTCAGCAGCATTAACCACTGCGGCCATTGGAAACTCTGATCTGGAAAGGCTGGTTGATAATCGTGACACATGTGTTCAGAGTGCACAATCATTTTAATAAAGCTGTTCCTTTTCAACACAATCTTAGGTCATTGACTTTGCCTTGAAAAAACAGCCAACCCCATAACTTATAGCAGAACAGAAGTCTTATACAGTCTTCATTCACTACGGTTTGGGAGAAGACTATGAATTCAAAAAAAGACCACATTTTTCCCCAAATGCACTTGTGAAAGTATCTGTTGATTTTCTTTGAACACCTGCAAGAGAGGGACATTACAAACACCTTTATCCTCCTCCCCAGCAAAGGAAGCAAGATGCCCCAGCACAGGGCTAGGAAATACCTACCTATTTTTTACACATTATTTTCTAAATGGTCCTAAGTTTTACTGTTTATTCATTTTTTTGTGTTGGTACAAAGCATGAGCAGGAAGACACATGATTTTAATAACTTGCACAGCAGCTACTCAAATCCATTCTAAAAATATATTCTTATGTAAAGACTTTTAATTAGGCAAGAAATGTGCTTCCTTTGGACAATGGGCTTGGTTCACAGCAATACCAGTGTAATTAATGTTTATTTATTTCAAAAGCATCCCTGAATCAGTAAATGGGGCTATTGACTCTGCTGCAAACCACTATGTCAGTCTGCTTTGGTACCTTTGAAAATGTAAATCATCTACATTTACTGGAAAAACAGATGACCTGTCCTGATTCAAGCTGAAAAACAGAGCTGTAATTGAAAAACCCCAATCTTGAGCAGCCATTGTGCTTGCACAGGATGCTTGTGCTGCAGGATGACAGTGTAGCAATCTTTTTTTTTCTTTGCTTTAAACAATACTTTCTCATGACCTTAATACAATGAGTTCATGCTACTTGATTGTGAACCGACCTTCTGTCTACAGTATTACTGTACATAACCAAAAGTCAGTGTAACTAACAAAATGGATCAAATTCATTCTTTTGGAAGGAAAAAAAAAAAGAGACTGATTGATTTTGCTGAGGTTTTGGAGAGCTGGCTTGGTACAGAGCATTACTTCTGTACCAATGCATTTTAAAGATAAAGAAATGACTGGCTAAAAGACTGATGGCTAAGACAGCATTTTCATTGGTAGTATCTTATACTGCTGGAAACTAAGTTACCAGTGATATAACATAAATCAAGGTAGCAGTGCATTAGTTTAAAGATATGTAAATATTTATTTAATGCTGCAGCATAATAGCAATCATTTTTCACTGCTTTGATATCCCAGGATTCCTAGTACTACACAAATGTATTTTATCTGCTTCATTTTTTAGTTTCAGTACTTAAATTCAAAGCAAAGTAACCCCCATTTCTTTGTATTGCACTAAAATAAAGAATCTTTTTACAGCACATAATGCTTTTCTTATTCTTTCTGGTCTGTCTCTGTCAGTGTTTGTTTCTATGAGCACCAAATACAAGATACTAGCCCCTAGTGTCCAGCTCCCAGTACCCTGGCTCCCAGTCCTCTGGACATACACATCCCAAGAGCACAGCAGGCAACACTGACAGACCCCCTGGTACCTCCTTCCAGGGATCTGCAGAACCTGAGCAGCACTGGCACTGGTGCCAGACCACTGGGACTTCTGCAACATGATCCTCTTTTCTAGTAGACTCACATCAAGATTCTAGCTGGAATCTGGGAACGCAGGCCCTACGCTGCATTCCCCACTTCTCAGGAGACTGCCAGAGTCATTGTGATTTTCTGTTGCTGGAACTGCTGTCACATTCTGCTAAGACTACAGGAGTCTAAATAAATGAACACAACCCCCCCCTCAATTTCCATCTAAAAAGCTTCTAACCAGGTCTATTGCTAAGTACTTTGCTCTGTAGAGACTCATGTTCCCAGCAGTTTGGAAATGAGAACAGTCAGGAGCAGATAATACTCATACAAAAAGGTAAAGACTGACAGGAGTTGGGAGAAAGCTGAATTTCCCAACATAAGCACTGGCCTCAGTAGCATGTGCTTCTGTAAGAGCTGTTTACTATTGCACCAGACAGGCAGCTTCTGACTGCCCAGGTCACAGCGAGGTGAGCAGTAACTGGCTGCACTGTGACCCTGAACAGATTTCAGGTGCAGCAGGAGTGATGAGGTCGGAACAAGGAGGAACAATCAATTCCCATGCACAGAAGCTTTACCTTAATTCCCAAACTACTTACGTCCCCCATTTTTTCTAACAGCATCAGAGCACCTCACTTTCACATTTCATATGCTTCTTGCAAGACAACTATTCTACTTGATTATTATTATTTAGTGCCGATTTTCACATAAAATTAAGTACACACTTAACAAAAATCTGCATTTAGGAACTCAATCTTCTTTTCACATATGCAGCTTCACAACAATCATATGAAGTTAGAAACGAAATATTAGTCCTGTTTACAGACAATGAGCTTTAATTGCTTACTGTGCTCTGTATCACAACAGTTAGTTTGCAAAATTCAAAAAGATTAAATTTTGCTGCTGACATCTATATTCATGTTAAATTTCCTTTTAAAATATGCATTTTCTCTAGATAGATATGCATGGGAATGTTCAGATGCATTCCAAGACAATACAAAAAAAAAAAAATTCAATCCCACTAGCTGAAAAGATGCAGTGTCACAGCTGCAGTGCAGGACATTGCCACTGGACTGATTCACAGAGAAGGAAAAGATTTTGTCCTATTCCCTGCTTTTGAACACATCCAACAGGATTTGCACTCCTGTGGAATGAGATGATGGTGATGGGGATATGGATGGGTCCCCTCTCCATTCAGAATCATATGCACTAGAATACAAGGAAGAACTGCTTTTTATGAGACTGCCTAGTCCTAAACTGGCCACCTTTCAAAGAAAATAGACAATGCTTACTTACAATACTATAATGTTTTTAATAGGAGACACCCTTTTTGGCATTGATCTCCACCTCCAAGGCAGAACATAACCTTTTATCAATTGAAGTAGGACACCTCTTTTGAGCGTGTAATTATTGACTTCCTGCACATCAGGTAATGAATCTGATTTTGTGGACAATGCTGTGAGTAGGTTTTCAGGGAGCCCGTCCTGGAGGGGATGTGGAAAACAAAAGACACACACCCTCACTGCCCCAGAAGCAACCCCCTATGGCAGAGTACTTGCTTTGATGTGGATCACTCAGCTTTTGAGTGTGGTGCACACTGAAGGGCTGTGTGCTTATTTTATCCAGTCTACCTCACAGATACTAATTAGAGGATTTCAAAACTATTAACAGTGCCAGTATTTACTGTGAGCACATGGTAACAACATGACCTGCAATATTGTGGGTACCCCTGAAAGGACAGACAAGCAAATAGAATTTATTCCCTTCCTGTAGTGCAGATGCTGTAGAATGTTCTTGGGCTTATGTGTTAAAGCTGAACTCATCTAAATAGGCTTGTTGCCTTCAAAACAAGGGATCCACAGCTCCCCAGTACTTCAGGACACTGTCTTCACCTCTTTCCGGATCATGCTCTGGTACTCATCACATAATGAGTTGGTCCAAGTCACTAATCTGCTGTAAAACTATTTTCTTTTTTTTTTTTTATTGCTGAATTTGTTTTCTGCCAGATTAGTGACCTGAATTGACTCACTGCACAGTAAAATGGAACCAGTGAAGGGGAAAGGGGGTAGCAGGAGCTGGGAGAGCAGAGGTGTGTGTAAGCTGGTAAGAGCAGGATCTCCTCTTGCAGTAGCAGTAGAAGTAATAGCAGGTCTAACAGCACCTTCATAAACAGCCAAGCAGAGAATTCACTTTTCAACACTATACTGCTGCATGATGCTCCTGGAGACAGTGGGATGGTCCTGGGGCCAAGATCTGCACTGCAGGGCATTGTATTCTGCCTCCATATTGTGCTAGTTCTCAAAGATGTTTGTGCTGTCATCGAGTGGTTGGCAGTGTTGTATTGTTTTTGTGAGCTTATTCCCAGGCTGTATGTCAATCCAGAATTGATTCAAGGCTGCTTTTAAGCCATCCATATGGCAGTTATCAACAGGAGAAAGCACTATAGCACACATTACATTTATTATTCTGAAACTTTAGGAGGGATGTAAATGGTACATCAGTCTCATGCAAACATGTGCTGCTTAAAATTTAACTATTTACTTGCTATTTAAGTACTCTTACTTTGCACTTCAGTCAGAAAGCATACTAACTGAGGGCACTCTTTTTAGTCATAAAAACCCCGAAATCCTTATTTATATCCTTTTTCTTTACACTGGTTTCTGCCTCCTAATAACCTGTGCCTGTAATGAAGGTTCAAAGAAAAAATGGCTTTTCACAATTAATAAAAAGGTCAAAAACATCACTTACAACTTAAATAAAAAAAACAATGAAATATAGCACTTCTGGCACACAGCAACTCAAGCAGTAGTAAGTCTCAATACCATATATTAAAAATGTTACATGTTCTAATAATAGTTAAAAACGTCAGGACATGCCCACTGGCAGACTGGAGGAGCCTAATAGCCTTGCAGCTGAGCCCAAAGGGAAAGCCCTGTAATGCTCCCAGCTTTTCCTAGCACAGAGTAGCTCCCCTTTCACTCAAGGACAGTTCACCTGTGAAACTGATCATGAGTTAATTAGTCATCACAAGGAATTTTACCATTTACATTAATTAAAACTGTTATGACATCTGTTATGCTGCGAGACTAATGAAAGCTTTGAAATTTGAAGAAAACAGAAGTACTTGAAAGCACTTTTAGTCCGTAATTTTTGAAGTTTTAACTAAGTTCCAGGAGAATAAAAAGAAAGTAAGAAAGAGGATTGAAGAAAATAGGGTGCAAAAGACTGGAAGAAAAAGGAAAGAACAATGGAAACAGAAACAGAAGGAAATTACCTATTACTTGATAGGTAAGTTTACCAGGCAACTTGCAAACTGAGAGAGTCAAAAAAGAATAGGCATTCATCTACTATTCCATTTCAGTGAGATGCTAAATTCTTCAAGGTCAGCTCAGAACTCAGCCTGAATTTTTCTGAATTTATAAACTCTGCAGATCAGGGATCTTTGCATCCCGTCATTTTTATGTACCCTGATAACATTAATTATTATGCCTCTGGTACATTTTGTAAACATTTGAGGTAATAAATCTATTACACAAAACACTGTACTATTCTCCTGCTGGGAGGCAACGCCCACTCTGAATTATAGAGAATGCAACTCAGAGTCAGGAATTTCGGTAATTTAAGCTTCCTCCCACCAGCACATGCAAATGACTGCAAGTACTGACAAGAGCTGCATTCTGACAGCCCTCATATCCCTGAACGTGCTCCTGCAGCCGACACGAGAGGCAGCAAAACACCGTGTTGGGGAGCTCACTTACCTCGTAGTTCTCTACCTCATGAGACTGCACAGTGAACAGATCCTTTACCTATTACTGCTTTCAGATTACCAAACACAGCAGATTAAAAAAAAAAAATATTAAGGACAGGCATGAGAGAAATTAGGTAAACTAGGTGATGGTAAAGAGATACGGTGGAAATCAAGATGTCAGTTTTTATCCCTTCTTCTGTTACTGGCAATTAGTCCGCTTTTTTTTTTCCAATCTCTAAAACAGTGGAAGTACTGACGATAGAAATGTGTTTAGACATTAAATATTTGAGGGTTTCATGGAAGTGTGTGAAACATATTTCACAATCTATGACTCTCTTAGACATCGTTTTCCAGTGCCTTGCACCTTGTCCCAGATGTTCGTATCGGTGTCTCATGAATGCAAACTGCATATAAAATATAGTTTCTGTGGGTTTGATTATTTATCTTCATTATCAACCAATCGGGAGTCAAAGAGCAATATTAAAATCAGGCTAAAGATTGCTTCAACAGGACAGCTAATTCATGGTAGTATTAAAACCTCCCAAGACAAGGTGTTAATATATTTGCCACGCTTACCACTGGGAGGTTTTTTGCTAGTAAGTAATGGCAATCTTTCTTGTTGCAAATAAAACACTTGTTATCTTCATATCCACCGAGGACTTGGAGGTCCATCCTGTTTTCTTTGATTGAGACTTCTACGGGAAAGTTAGCCACTGCTAACTTTCCCTCCGCTTTCTCTTCTTTAGGATGATGATCTCTAGCTCTTGAAAACTTTATCTTGTATTTTCTTCCTTTCCGATGACTCTTCCTGCTCCCTCCTGGAATACTCTGCCTGCTTTTGCTTTCCAGAACCCTTTCCTGCAGTGCGGTGCTGAGGGCTCATCCCAGTATTACTCCGGCCCTGTGACCCTCTCCACGCAGAGCAGGTGACAGCAGCCTTACGGGAGCTTCACGACATACGCTGGCCATTTCACAGATAGCTGCAATTATTAACACTATCTATACGGGTACATCTCTTAGTGCTTGCAAAGGTTGCAGTCGCCTGTTAAGCATGACTGGCTCCTGTAGGCGCAGCTCCGTGCCCGCGCCTTATTCCGCAACGCCGAACTCGGGATCTCCCGGCGACGGCGGCAGTGCCCGGACAGGGACAGGGACAGGGCCGGGCCCGGGACAGTGACAGGGGCAGAGGCAGGGCCGGGCCAGAGCCGGCCCCCTCCCGCCGCCTTCCCCGCTTCCTCCCGGCCCCGCCTGTTGATGTTTCACTTGGTTTTAATTCCCGGGTCGCAAGATGGAGGCGGCGCTGGTACGTCGGGAGCTGCTGCTGCTGCCGCTGTCGCTGCTGCTGCCGCCTCTGGCCGCCGCGCTGCTGGGCCCGGCCGCTCCGCTGGGACAGGTATCGCCGGGGCCAGCCCACCCCCTGCCCTGCCGCTGCCACTTTCCCTACCCCTGCCACTGTCCCTCTCCCTGTTCCTGCCGCTGCCACTTTCCCTGCCCCTGCCCCTGTCCCTGTTCCTGCCCCTGCCCCGCTTCCTCACGGGGGTGAGTCGGACCCTGCCGCGGGCGACAGGGTTTCCCCCTCTGCCTTTGCTGGTTCGTCTGTATAGAATTGGATGTGGCGTATCTGACAGGTCTGAGGGGGGGAGATGGTTACTTTATGCAATGTAGATGTGTTTATATTGTATTTTCAGGCTTGTCTGCCTACGTCTCGATAGTTCAGTGCCGTGGAAGTACGCACAGCATTAGGTCCACATTTGCGCCTAGCCTATTCTTGAATCAAACCAAGGAAAGGGTTCTGATGTATTGGTGTATATCTGTAAATACAGAAGGCATTGTGTTGTCTGTGTTTCTGTTCCAATATCTATGCTGTATCTTGGTGAAATCTTTTTAAACGAGTGGGAGGAATGTTTTGGGTACTACATAGGAGATCTTTCCAATGGATATGAAAAGGTTTGCCACAGAACCAGGTGAGCTCTGACCTCTAGAATTACAGAAGAGCTGGGTACTTCTGCCTGCACTTGAATCATGACCAGATGCATCCTCTAAAATGGTTATAATTGTGAACCCTAAGTGTAAGATCACAGAGGGAAGAGTTGTGAGGGGTTTGTAGTCAACCTGTCTAGCCAATGTGAAGTTACTGTTACCTGAGCAAATCTTTTTTTCCCTCCAGGGTTATTTATTAATGTAATTTAAGTAAAACATTTCCAAGAAAGCCTGATGGAGGCCCTGCACTGGCACATCCTGTGCTGCAAAGCAGGATTCATTCCTGGCCTTACTTCCTGGTTTCTGCTTCTCTGTATGAGCTTTTGAAGAGAGAGCTCCTTAGCTCTGATTTCAAAACAGAGATCTATTCTGTTAGATTCATACACCTAGAAAAGTGCCTGAAGCGCTTGAAGTCAGGTGCACTTAAGAGAGCAGAGGGAGCTCAGCCGAGGCTACTTTGCTTATCTGAGAAAGGGACTGCTGGCTTGAATTTGCTGAAAGGCACATGAAGTGACAATGTACTATAGATTTATGCTCTTGCTCACCTTCTACCTAGAAACACTCACACTTCCACACTGAAACTTCAGCTTGATAGCATTGAAGCTATTTGTCACTACAGCATATAGGACACAGAGGCACATTTGTGTCTGCTATCTTTGGATGTGAAAGCAGGAGCCAGGCACAGGGGTGCTGGGACAGTCCCATGTAAGGCATCTTGAGGTCAGAGATGGAACAAGTATGTTTTAGAGTGATAATATTATGGGCTTGACTTAGGAACTGGACTGCATTGTCTTACAGACACAGCTGTGCAGTTTGTGGGGTTGAGTTTGTCCTTTTGTGCCATACTGCTCAGGTGGTCTTGTCAGTTCATGTTTTGCTAGTCTGGAAGTGTCTGTACTCTTTTAGCTTTATACAGGCCTAGTGGCCTAAGTATATGCAGAAAATTTCTTTTAAGAGTCAAAAAGGGGACATACAAATTTTTACTTTAGTGTTTTTTTCTTATTAAAACTTAAACTTAGCAAAGTAAAAACTTGTGTTTTCTCCTGCACTATTTAGTTTTCTACATACAGGACTGGTTTTGATGCAAAAGGAACAATGTGTCTTGAGAAAGTTTTGAGTAGAAGAATCAATGTTTTTTGACACTGAGCTGTTTTTTGGTGGCCTGTTAGGAACAGAAGTCCCAAGGCAGTGGGAATAGGCAGAGTGGGAATGCCATGCTGTCAGGTTGCCTTCAGAAGCCATGAGCTCAGTGACAGTGGATGGTGGGATCAGAATAACTGTTATTTCCTCAGGATGGCTTGGGAATACAGACTGACTGGGAGAAGGTACCATCAACATGTTCAGCTTTGTTTTGGCTGTACACTACAACTGTGCTCTGTAACTCTGTGCCCATGGGCTGTACTCTACTGAAAGCTTCATGTTTTGTTGTCTCTTCCATGGGAGGAATTAAAGCTGGTGTTAAAATTTACCTCCTTGCTGATAGCAATAATGTTATAGAAACCATAGTGAAAAGACAGAGGAAAAACCTTAAGACACTGAAATAGCATTTTGTAAGGCTGAAATGCTTTTGTTCAGTTCTGGAATGTGAATGCCTCAATTGTTGTGCAATACTTGTAATTTCTTAAAAAAAGCTGTTTTGAAATCTGGACCTTTTTTTTTAAACATTAGCATGTCTGGTTAGATTTTTATTTCTCCTCATAAAATTTGGATATTTAAAACTGGACTAAAAATTAATTTATTTTAGACAGAATCGAGGGTCTGTTGTTGTTGTTTTGTTTTATTTTTTTTCTTTAAAAAAACCCCAGGGACTGATGCAATAAGATAACTAACCTTCACATTAAAGTAATGTTTCTGGTGCAAGGTCAGGAATAAGGTTTTGTGCTTTAGAGTATTTTTTTAATGTGCTGATAGGAACTGGCTAAAAGCAATGCTAATGCTATGTTATTTGCTTACTCTGTTTACCTCTCGATAATTTAGGCTAGCAGAGTTCTTTCTAAATAACATACTTGCCTACGAGACTTTTTTTTCTTTTTAGTTCAGCTCAGTTGCCTGAAAAAAAGATGTTTTCATATTATTTCTTGCCTGCAAGAAACCTCTGTGTGGATGGGTTGTTTTACAAAAGCAGGAAATAATCTTCACTACATCAACCATTTGATGCAGTGAGTACAATGTATTTTAATCAAAGAAGAAACTTGTTAATAGAAACATGCTGAAATGTTTCTTCCATCACTTTATGCCAGTTTCTCTATTAACAGCCCAGCACATGTGGATTTTAGGCCTAAAAGAGCTGTCATCATCTTCCTATGAATATTTGATTAAGTTAAAGCAGTATGATATCAACAAGCATATCTCTGTGATGGGAGACTGAGGATTCACCTTTGAAACTCATGATAAAATATCATAGTATGAGTTGGCTTAATAGGGAGGATACAAAGGCAGTTCATTCTAGTAGCATACTTAAGGCAAAAGGAAGGATAAGCCATGTAATAATGAGTCATTGTAAAACAAGGAAGGAATTAAAGTAAGTGTGCTTGTTCAGAAAAGCAAAGCAAAAGCATCATGTTAGGTTACTATATCAACAAAGAGTTCAGCTTTAGCTAGTTAAGCGAATACTGGATGTAGTTTTCTTACCCTAAATACTGTCATGCAGTTTAATAATGCCAAACCTTAATGGAGAAAATTTTGTACAAAAATTTTGTGAAATGTGAGGGACTAATTATTGTCCTGCAAACTTGTGAATTCTGACTTGTCATGTCAAACTTGTACCATGATTACTTCTCAGTTCAGTTATGCCTGATTGCAGTTGATTGACCCTACAACATAGCTCTGTTTTGATTCTTATGAAAGAATTACGTGAAGCATGGATCACAGAGCCCTTGATTGCAATATATAGTACACTATTTGGAGCCAGATGTCCATGTGAGTGCCAGGACTCAAGTGGTAGGAGTTTGTGTGGTGGTTTTGTTTGTCTATTCAGACACTTCTTTTCCCATAATCTCTTCTCAGATATAAAAACAAGTTATTAATTTTGTCTGTTTTTTACCTCTTTGGCAACCTGCATCAGCCTTTACATTTTTCAGTCGCAAACAGGATATCAGAAGTGCTTGTGTAATGGCTATGAGGGGATTGCCTGCCTTTCAAGTCTCTGTACAGCTGGCCATCTTGCAAGGCATTGTGCCATCTGTTCCTAGGGCTGCCCACTTGGCTTGCCACAGACCTTGTGGTGCAGAAAGAGCCTTGTTTGGAAAGCCTCAATAGAGAACAGCTGTGCTTCAAGTGGGCTGGCTGCTAGCAGCTGAATCTAGATGGGGTTCATGTGAGTGATGCAGCTGTGTAGGACTGAACAGTTACCCTGTACTGGGAGAAACTGTACAGTGCACCCCATCGGGTACTCACTGCCTGTGGAAGGAGTTCTTCCATTATTCTTTAATCAGATAATCAGATCTGTTTGAAGTTCCTGCGTAATTAGACCCATCAGCTTTGTCTTGTGTGGCATTTTTCATTAAAAAGCAATATTAGGTGAAATGTTCTCTGTGGATTTGTGTGGTGTGGTTAGTCTTTTGAGAATTGTTGAATATTCCCTTTTAACTTATGCCAGATGCTTTATATTCTTTGCTGACATCTTTTCCCCTTCGTGTTCTGCTGCTGCTACTGTGATTATCCTGCCCCAGTTAACAGTCCTGGGTTCTTTTGCAGCACACAGTGAAAGAGAAAAGGATTAGAAAATGATCACTACATGCTTACCTCTGTTGATCCAAGCTCACAAAAATTCGCTGGTTCACAGTAATATATGTCATTACACTGCTAGTGCTGCTGCCTAGCTGTCCTAGAACAGAATTACTTTTATTTGTGGTAGGGTTGCTGTCCTCTTTGCAGGTTCTGTGGCCATTACTGCAGTAAATATCACTGCTGGAGCACTAAAACAGGGGTGAGAAATCATAGGAAAACTCAGGAGAGACATTTACATCCTATAAGAGCATTAGGAATGATAGGGCCATTTTTAGTGCAGGTTGGAGTTTTGTGTGAAGGCACTGACCAGCACAGGAGGGGCTAAGGACTGTGTGATATGGTACAGGGGTCAACACTTCAATAAGCTGAAAGCACACCCTGATTCTTAGGGACCTGAATTGCTTCTTGGGACTGTCCTTTCATTTTGGCTCTGTTAAAGCACTGCTTTTTCACATATTCTAATGAATTCAGATCCTTTTTAATTACAGGACTGTCTGAAATTTGTGCAAAATTTCAAGATATTGTTAATATTGAAAAGTGTATTATAAGTTATGCAACCGAGTTTTACACTCACAGTTGAAGCTTCTCCAGAAATTGATGGTGCAATAGTATGGATTACTGCAGAGTTTGCATGTTCTGCTCTCAGTGGCTTTGTTACTGCAGGATTGGCAAACTGTGCTTTTACAAAATAAGGGATGTGGGGTTATTTACCTTTCTTAGTACTGAAGTACACAACCACAAGACAAATCTACAAAGCACTATAAAACACCTTCTTCCCCTCCACCCTCAGGTTGTGAATTTTATTATGGCAACATAAAAAAAAATTTCCTCTGTAAAGGATGTTCTGTAAGTCTGTGAGTCTTCAGCCCTAGTACTGGAAAGATGGGGATTTGAGTTATCACTGGAGCACTTTCTAGTAAGTGTGGCTTGTCTGACCAGGCATGTCATCCTGAAAGCCTGGTACAAGAGCTCTTGGCCTGCCACATCTGTTTCCCTCCCTGTTAGGAGGCATAAACAACATATGGCTCTTGAGCACTTAGCAACATGCAGATACTGAAGGGGTACCAGTCAGGTTTCTGATAACAGGGGCAGTGCCATGCATCACCTGTTCCCTGCTGGGGGTGAAAGTGGATCAGCTTTGCTCTCCTGTGAGCTGATGCTTCCTTTTCCCCAGAACTCCTGCCCAGCTTTTCATTGCATATGGCATGTATCTTGTGGGTTTTGCCCTCCTGTAGATTTTGGTATGGGGTGTGTAGGGCAAGGAAAATGGCCACAGCAAGACCTATTGAGTTTTGAGTGTGACACTGCAGGAGAGACCAGTGGGAAGCCATGGGAAGACAGCAGTGTGAGACTAACCTTCAAGGGAAGGGTTAAGACTGAGCTGGAACACTGTTATTTTCCATGGGGAGATTGAAGACTAATGAACAACCTGTTCATAAATTGCAAAAGAAGAACATATGACAGCTGAGTAGAATGGATGTACAGAACATGGGAAGATATCAGTAGAATTTGTTGGATCTGGATATCCAATCACTAATCACAGGAATGGCAACAGCATGAGTTCTCTGTTGTGTGTGACCAAAAAATTGCAAGGGTCATGATACAGCTGCTGTAGGGGAATATTAATCATTGCACTGAGTTATTGAGAAGCTTTATGAACCTGTACCATTAAGGAGATGCATCACCATCACCCAAGATGGTGGTGAGGACAGACATCTCCCAAGGAGATGCTGCTAGGACAGGGATCATGCAGCAGAGGCAATCCAACCGTCTGTGCCCATCAGAATAAGGAGCCCGACTCATTCCTCCCAGCTGTGTTCTTGGACCTCTGGTGCTTGGGTGGCTCTTCCTTGCTTGTACAACTGACAGAAAAATAGTCGGGAAAAAAAGGGAAAGTTTTTGTGCCATTAGGCTAAATTACCTCGCTGACTTAGCATGGATGAGAGGGAAGGATGATGAGCAGGAAAGATCTGCACTCTCAGTGACAGAGGCAGCAAGTGGTTAAACTGGCTTATTTATCTGCACCTTACCATCTGATTTTTGAACCTCTGACAGCACAGAAGAGATCCACTGAAATATTTCATTTCTTAAACATATAACATGCTCTTCAAGTGCAAGTTCTAAGTATGTTCTGGAATTCATGACAGTGCTTGTGGATACTGTGTCAACAGAACTGACTGTTTTGAAGGAAATTAATCATTGTATGTATAGCTCACTCCGTATGTTTAACAGTCAATTGTTGAGCATATCTAGCTTCCTTCATGCCCTTCACTTTCAAATAAAGCATTTGATTTTTTAAAAAAAGGTGGGAGGGGATTTTCCTATTTTCATCAGTCATTTCCTTTTTCTTGTAAACTCAGTGAGTCCCCTTGTAGATGTTGAAAAAAGATTGCAAAATACTTTCTGTGTAAAAAAAGCCCTGAAATGTAATTTGTGGCTTAAAAAAATGAAGGACTGTTAAGACTGCCTGGAAAATCTATCTTTTGTTCCCTTTGAGTTCCCAGAAAACAGAAAACCTAGGAAGTAATGATACAAAGTTTTGGTAATCTGGTTAACAGTTTGAGAGGGTAAAAGACTTAAGAGTTCTGAATGCTAAGAGCTAAAAGATCTAAAAGTTTGGTGGATTTTTATTTTGTTATTAATACACACAATTCTTAAAATATGAGAAGAAAATAAGTGGTTCGTGGAAATAATACATCCTATGCTTATACAGTTAATCAAGTTTGTATTTTGAGTTACAGACTTCAGTTGTCTAACTTGGTAATTTTCATTTACTGTGAATAGCTAGGATTTAAGTTTTGAGGAAAAGTCAATATAAAAACCTATTTCATAGAAGGGGCACTGAGGAAGAGATTTCTCTTTGGTCTCAGTGGACAGAGTTTTCCTACTGAAATGGCAAATGGATCTGGGCAAATGGAAAATACAAAAAATTATTTCCAAGTCACTTCCAACCCAAAGGTTATCTGTGTTAGGTTTTAAACCATTCTTCTCATGATGCCAGATTGCAGCTGAATTAGACTTGGATGTTGTTTTTCAGTTTTTGACAGTTCTGGCTACTTGAGTATTCTCATTAACATCCATTTTTTCAATGCTTTTTTGACATTATAGTCGCACTTCAGAAGCTTTCTGTTCATGAACTGGGGCTGTATTATGCTAGGTACTGTATATTTCACTTATTTTCTGGCTGAAAATTTAGTGTTGTGTAAAAATGCTAAATGAAAAGGTTTTTTGTGTATTTACATTTTCATTTATTTTAAATTCTGAGCATGTTCAACTTTTTATTGAGACATGACTCACTTTTTACCTGTTGGTTGTAAAACCATGACCCAGCTACAGAGCTGAAGAAGATGCTGAAGATATGGAGACATTTTCCAAACGAAAATGGATCACAGAATCACCGAGTCATTTAGGTTGGAAAAGACCTCTAATTTCAAGTCCAGCCTTTGACTGACTACCACCCAGTCAGCTAGACCACAGCATGAAGTGCCATGTCCAGGTGTTAATGAAATGAAGTTAAAATGATTTAAGGCTCCCCACAAGGCAAATGTGGAGCTCAACATTGTTTTTGAAGAGGTGTCTGAGGAAAGAGTGTGGCAATCATTACTTTTGGCTATGTGAAAGCGAGATTTGATTTTTGTATGCAGTATTTTTCAGGGGCAGACCTGGGAGGTTTAAGGCCCATTTACAAAGCAAATTACAAGGTAGAAATGAGAGGACAGAATGAGTGATTCAATAAATTACAGCAATTAGGGTTTGAAAGAAAGAAGCAAATCCTGATTATCTGCAAGTTTGAGGTGCCTCATGTGGCATAATTTGGGAATCATAACCAAAGAAACAGAACTAGTGCTGACAAAACTGAATGTTCTTTACTATAGACTAACATGTATTAAACTTCACTTTGAAGACTAACGGGAGTGCTTAAAAAAATTTACAGAGAATCTGACTTTTACCTTTTGTGGTCTATTATTTTTCAGCTAATATGAGAGACTTCCATTATATCCTTGTGAAACAAGTGATGATGATGGTGATTATTATTATTTTATCTTTATTACATAAAAACATAAACCATACATAAGGGGATGCAGATGTCATTCTTTCTCATCAATACTCTTTATTAAAAAGAGGGGTGAAAAAACAAGACTAATCCTTACATGAAACAAGAAAGCATGTTCCTTTTTCTTCTGTCTGCTGGATAGAAAGCCTGGGAATGAGCCAGGACAGTGCACGAAAGTTGCCTGCAGTGGCTTATGTGTTTTCTCAAACTTAGATCTCTTCTCACTGTTTTTTTTCCAGGAAGCAATCAGAGTTGGTGTTATGATGCTGAGCACCAATGGAGAATTTCACAAAGGACAGGTTTGTCCGGTTTTTCTATTTATTCAGTGAATTAATATGCAGCGAAACAAAGTCTGCAGCAGCTGCAAATATATCTTTTATTCTGACGCCAGTCAGTATGAAGTGTGCTCCTCTGAGAGTAGAATTGCAGTACAGGAGCAGGAAACATACACTCATTCTGGCTGTCTTTCTTTCAGGTTCTGTTTAATATCACCTATGTTAATGGACAGGTGTATCTAAATGACTTCCCCATGAAAAGCGGGGTAGCCCACATAACATGTCAAACAATAATATGTGAGTATGCTCTTTTCATTTTTTTTTTAAATTTTCTCCTCCCCCTGGGTGTTTGGCTTCCAAACCGACTCTTACAATGGCTATGTGTTCTGTATTTTGCAAGCCTGAGCATTGTAGGAGCAAAACATTTCCTCAAGGTAGGACAATTTTGGTGTTAAAATGGATCAAAAAAAAAAATCTTACTGCCTTCATCTCAAGTCACATTAACAGGCTGGTGTGTAAATGGTCTAATCTGAAATCCAGACTTTGCCCACCTTTTCAAAAGAATGTTTAGCACTACAAACTAGACAATGTAAACAGAAGGATACAACTCCACCCTGCTAATGGCTGTGTCCCTAGGTTGGTTGGCACATATCCAGAAGGAGATTCAGTAACAAAAGTATGAATTGTTGTTAGGAAGATCTTTAAGGATCTCCCTTCTGTGTCTATTAGACAAACAAGTTTCTGCTGGATAGGATATTATAGCATAAATACTGCACTTTTTCTAGGGTCCTGCAGTGGTTAATGACTTCAAATTGTCTTGAAACTGCTATTTTTCTTCTGATTCAATGCTACGTTTTTTTTGTGAAAAAACAGCACTGTGATTTTTTTGGAGATCCACAGAGCATACTGTATAATTAATTAAACAAGGATCAGTATGCTTATTTGATTTATGCTTCTGTTGTATTGAGAAAGATCTGCTGCATCAGGTTCAGTCAATCTCTAGGTTGATTTCTGAGGTCATTCTCATCAGGCACTTACAGAATACTAACACTTCTTCAAATTGCTTCTCTGAGACATGACCTTCTTGCTTCTACCCTTCTTTCCCAAGCATGATCAATTATTAATTTGACTTCTTTTCTGGAGAGGGAGAGCAGTAATCATTTTCTCTTTTTCTGGTAAAAAAAACATGGCAAAATGCCATTTACTTGCAAAATAATTCAGTCCAGACAAATACATATTTTATTGACTAATTCTGAGAGGCCCTGAGCACTCTTCTGTAGTTCATATTAATTTCCCAAATCGTAGTTTTATAGCTTTCACTGACTAGTTTTGAATCTGAAACAGTGAGGAAAATACTGATTTGACCTGGGAGCCAGAAACCAGGAACTCTGTCTCTTGTTTGGGTCTGAGTCCCCAGCACAGCACCTCCCTCTGTTACCTGTAATGTAATGTTTATACTGTTTACTTTCTAAATTACTGACAACAGATTCAGGTAGTGTTTGTAAAATGCTAAAGAAATATCGAGATATTTTCTGGTAGAGGGGGAAATACTCCTGAATGTGTATAAAAACAAAACTTGACCTTAATAATCATGCTTTGGAATATTAGAGACCACATACTCTGGTATCATTGTCACATCATTCTTGGTACCTACATCCCTACTTGAAGTTCCCCCAAATGTCAGTTTTGGAAGTGTATCTGTCACTCCTGTGCGTGTAGTGGTGGTTAAACAGCCTGACATATGGTAAAAGGTGGGAGCACAGGGAGCTTCCACTGCTTGGCATCTTAGAGGCTTTGGGCCTTCAATGCATGCTTGCTGCTCTAAATCAGAAAACATTCAGCAACCAGGTTAGTGCCCTGGCTCACACCTGTAGGGCACTTTCTCTCCTTCTGGCACTTATTTTGGCAATGGAAGATATTATTAAATTATGCCAAAAATTATTCTATATTTTAAATAAGCAAAATAGCTTTATGAGAACAGGGATCACAGCATAAAAGTAATGGACACACTGAGTAGTTATTGTGTGACTGAGAGACCCAAGTCGAGCTTTAACCCACGTTACCTGACGGGCTCAGCACTGCAAGTGACACACACACAGCACCAGTGGCTTTAGCAGCAGGGATGGTTTGGCCTCAGTTCATGTCTCTTGCTGCCTGAATGCTGGAGAGACCCCTCGCCTCCACTCTTGCGCTTCTCCAGGACTTCAGTTCTAGCATGCCCTCACCTGAAGCAGAGGTGTGGTAATTGAGAGAAGGATATTAAGACTATGCAGAAACAGCCAGGGTAAAAAGGCAGTTCTGTGTGTACTTGTAGAATATTAAGTTGTTGAAATAGCTGAAAGCTTTTGGGTAGGAAGAGAGGTTGAGGTGTCACCAATCACATATGAAAACAGAGAGGGGGACAGAAAAATATGTAGGAGGGAACTGGCACTCATCTTGAGTAGCAGATGCAGTGTGCCTGGAAAAGAGCATATTTGCTTCTGTATTCAGAGGAAGGGGAATGTTGTGCAAACCAACATGTTTACACAGGTGGCTGGCTAGGCTGTGGCATTACTCTTACAAACTTCTTTGGACAACTAAAATACAAATGCAGCAATAACCAAGCCAAAGAGCTCTGCTAAGAGTGCTGAAATGCAAACCTCAAAGGCAGAGATGTGACATTGTTTGCAGGCTGCCTGAGTCAGGGGATTGTACAGCTCTGCTGTGTTATGAGACCTGCTCTGAGTTTGATTGGTGAAAAAATCCTGGCATCTGTTTTACTTGTTTCCCAGATTAGTACTGGTTGTAAAAGCAGTTACTGGAAGTGTTAAGGACATCAACATAGCACAGACTTGGCTACTGCTGTTCTGGCATCTCTGATGCTAGTGGTCCTCTGACTTTTCCATTCAGGTGCTACGTGTGCAATGGCATTTGTGTCAGAGTTGCACCCATTTTCTCTACAGCTGGGTCCTGCTTTCTGGTTGAGGTGGTTTCTCTTTGAAAATTGTGACATTGTGTGTTAACAGTGGAGAACAGAAGCTTGGATAACTTACCAGATCAGCAGCGCCTGGGAACTGTCAGTGCTCGCATCATGGTTCACGAGTGGCCTTTGGCATCCACTTCAGATTTGCAGCTGATTGTCATTCAGGAAGAAGTGACAGAAATTGATGGAAAACAGGTAAAAAAAGCCCTGCTGCAACATTCTGCTTGTTTTAATTTAGGAGAGGCAAGTAGTTCCCAAGAATTAAAAGGTTTACATGTATCTAGCTGGTGATTAGAGCACAAAGTATATAATTAATGTTAACTAACAGTACTGAGGGAGATAACAAAGTTGGCAGTATAATAGTGGGGGTGTTTCATGAGGAAACTTCAAGTTTTAATGCTTCTATTTGTATTTTCAGTTATCATTAACTGTATCACATGCTCTTTGAATAGGAGAACTTGTGCAAGCAAAGCCAGACTCACAAGTGAGACCTGATTTATAAAATAATGTACAAAACAAACAAAAGGGGCATGGGCTCATTCTGAGTCTTGAGGTTTTCCCCATTGTTTATTCTAAGCTAACAAAAGGTTTCAAGCATGTAGCATGGGGAACAGCTTGCAGCAGGAAACTCTTACAGCAGGTGGGCTTATTATGAAAGCCCACTACACCCGAGAGCTTAGTCTTAGAAGACTTTGCATATAAGATAATTTGAATCTTGATAATGAACATGGATTTTGAGATGAAGAAACACCTCCACCCCCTCAATTCTAACTGTATTTGCACAAATACCAGTGAATGTGAGCAGTTGCAATTCTAGCTGAGATTGAAATGTGCAGAACTGAGTTCTCAAAATCACATAGATGGTGTGGTTGATTTACTAAAAAAGAGGATCTGTAGAAAAGATCCAGCTGCTGATGCCAGCAACAGTGTCATATTTCTGTTTCTGCACGTGTCTGCATCTTACATGTGTCCAGGCTTTTTTGAAGCTGGCTTATGTTCTGCTGCTTTTTTCTTTTTTAAAGGATTATGATGATAATACCCTTTATCCTTGATTAATTACATGGTCAGCATGTAGTATTTTTTACGTGGATCTGTATCATGTCAGAATCTTACTCTGTAATGAAAAGCCCCACTGAGAGGTCTCTAGCTTTTCCAATGACCTCTTTATCCCAATGGTAATAGCCTAAAATATTGTGGTTTGATTCAGTTATTACACAACAGTGTCATTGTATTTCAGGCCTCAAACTAGACATCACAATGCATTTCAGATTTTCATAGGGACTTAGAGTAAAAACAACCAGAAGGCTCATGCTGCTTCCTAGATTGTTCCTTTAAGTCAAAAGCAGTCTCACATAAGCACAGCAGAGGAGAAGAATTGCCTCCCTCACCCTGCTGACCACACTGCTTTTGATGCAGGCCCAGGACACAGTTTGCTTTCTGGAATGTGAGTGTACAGTGCCAGGTCATGTTGAGCTTTTCATTCACCAGTACTCCCAAGACCTTCTCTCTAAGGCTGCTCTTTATCCATTCTCTGCCCAGCCTGTCCTTGGGCTTGGAATTGCCCCAACCCAGGTACAGCCCCTTGCACTTGGCCTTGTTGAACTTAATGAGGGGTCCACCTCTCAAGCCTATTTAGCTGCTTCTGGATGGCATCTCTTCCCTTCAGCTGGTTGACCAGAACATGTCATCAAGAAACTTGCTAAGGGTGCACTCAATCCCACTGTCCATGGTGCCAGCAAAGTTGTTAAATAGCACCAGTGCAAATACCCATCCCTGGGCCCACCACTTGTCACTGATCTCCATTTGGATATTGAGTCATTGACTGCATCTCTCTAGAGTGCAACCATCCAGACACTGCCTTATCCACTGCCTGGTCCCTCTGTCCAGTGCATGGCTCGTTTGGAGACAAGGATGTCAAGCAGGACACTGTCAAATGCTGTGACACTTGGCTTTCAGCTTTTTTAAAAAAGCAATGCTCCTGCAAATGCAGAAGTGTCAGTCTTGCCTCAGCAACACTTTCAAAGTTTGCAAATGCTTTCATTACATACTTGAGTTTTCCATGTCCTAAAATGCCTCCCTGTGTGATGGACTTACATATTGATGGACTATAAGACTTGGTTAAGAGCCCATGGCTTGACTACCACATGCTTTTTGCAGGGAGAGAGACCCAGTCTGTTAGGCATATTTTCTGATGTGGTATGGGCTGCAGACGTGTAGTATGTAAAAACAAAGAGTACTAATTCATGTTACAACAGCCCTATGTCTACATCTTAGTAGCTTGGAGTTTTCTGGCATGTACTAGTGTCCTCTGCCAGCCTGCTTCAGTCTTGCTTTAAACTCAGTAATACCATGTTTGTATCTGTTGTAGGTTCAGCAGGAAGAAGTAACAGAAATAGATATTTTAGTAAAGGACCTGAGAGTACTTAGACATTCCAACTACACCGTCCCTTTGAAAGAGAGCATGCTGTATTCCACGCCAAGGGACAATGATGTGTTATTTACACTGCCCAACCTCTCAGGAAAAGGTATCTCTCAGCTGTTAAGTAGTATTTTCATCCATATTTGATGTATTGCTTTACAGGGTAAAAGAGCATCATTATTGCCTTGTTTTACATAGTGGAACAGTTTCTTCATTAACAGGGAAGAGTTTTATTTTATATGATTCGGTTTTTATTTTTTTAAGCACCTAAATTCAGCTCTTCTTATTAGGTGTTTTGTTTGTTTTCAAATCTGTTCTCCTTTGAAGTACTTGATACTTGGAAATCTGCAGTCCAGACATCTGACAGGAATAAATTTCTCTCTCAGATCTATGATGGAAGTTTCCCTAAAGCTCCCCTTTTTTCCTGAGAATGAAGGAGAAGACTGTAGAGGAAATACCAATCTGGGTTAATTCCAAACCACAGAACAGTTCTTTGTAATTAAACTTGAATAACTTAAAAGCAAGAGAAGTTACATGGTGCCTTAATTTTATTTTAGTTTTGTTTAATCAAAAACTGTCAAGGATTTAATTGGAGGGGAATACTTTGATCTAGTCTATTACCTTTTAATCTGATGACAGCTGAAATTTACAGCTAGGGGCATAACTAAAGGCTGCACCGTAACACTGTTTCTGCTTCTTATCAAGCTCACTACTCAAGTACAAAAAAAAGAGAAGCCTTCTGTGTTCTTGCTGAAATTGTCTGAGAAATGTTCAGTAGAGAAATGCAGCGTGTCTTTATTTTCCTGGAGAGTGAGTCAAATAAAAATCAAGCCCCCCACTAAATGTAGTTTTCTTCTTCAGATATTCAAGATCCATTGCAAACTACCAGTCAGTACCTCATCCAGCAGGTAGAAACTACAGTGGATGAAGAGACATTACCTGGCAAGTTACCAGAGACCCCTCTTAGGATAGAACCTCCATCTTCTTACAAGGTGCTTTTTGCTTGCTTTAATTATAATTATTAGTATAAAAATAAAATTATTTAAAGACAGACAACCACTAAGACCAGTGGACTTCTGCAGCTAAACAAACCCCAAATAAACCAAAAAATGCCCCCTCCTAAATTACCCTTCACCAGTGACAAGTCCAGTAGGAATCCAATGGGCTTCTAAATCCTGCAATGTTCTGACCACACAGATACTTCACGATAGTCAGTTGTGATATTTACATTATACATTTATGACCGTTTCAAATATTGCTTAGCTTTAGATTACACCATTTTCTTCTGACTTTGCTTAAGTGCTTACCCCTCTGAGAAATGGACCACTGGTCTTACCTGATGTAGGAAGCACAGTAAGAGCTGGAGAAGTTTCAGTTCCATCTTAGGCAAGGATGGGTTTCATGGCCTCCTCCGTGGCCAAAACACTCACCATTATAACTTACTGCCTGCTCTGCTCAAGTGGCCTTTATTTTCCAGAGGGGCCCTTAATGAACACAGAACTAAACCTTTACCTGTTTCAAACTCTGAAGGATAAAGATAGCTGAGCCACCAGTTAATTCCATCATGCTTTTATGTATGTTTAAGCATATATGAGTTTAATTAAAATTATCAGTATGCAATGTGATTTATCAGTAGCTAAACAAAAACCCTGAAAATCCAGCAGTTAATTTGTTTTGCAATCTTTGTATTTTTTACCTGTTTTGTAGGTGATGTGCCAATGGGTAGAAGACTTGAGAAAAGGGTTGTGCAGATTCTGGTTTCAATCTTTACCTATCTTGTTTAGTTTCATGGAAGTTGTTGTTGTTGGAGTTGTTGGAGCAGCTCTTATTATCAAAGTCTTAAAGGTGATTCTCCCTTCCTGTGAAAATAAGTAAGTAATTTCTGAAATTGTTTTTTTTGCTGTGATGAAGGCAAAATACTGACTTAAAAAATCTTTGAACAAGCAGCCCCACTCTGTAGGAAAATGGTAGCAACAATTCAGTGAGAAAGCTGGTGGTAACTTTCCATTCCAAGTGCACTTCTGACACATAGGCATTTCAGAGAAATATGGGAAAGTATTTAATTGGAAATACCTTTGGGTGAGCTGTCACACTGCCAAATTTTTATCAAATCTTCTGGGGACTGCCTTGTGAGACACTATTAACATAGTTCCAAGAGAGGAGGGTAGAAACTAGAGCTAAACACTTCCAACGTCTCCAAATCTTATACTCCTGTGTTGTTGGAGTTTTACAGTAGTTTTGAAAGGCCTCACATTTGGCTTTCCAAATCTGCATGGGACCTACCTCTGTAGGCATCCTTCAAGCCACAGTGACTGCTGCTGGCATAGGTGGCAAGAGGCCACAAATAAAGCTGATTGGCTACAATGGCTAATTCCACATGGTGTGTTACCAGCAACACCAAGATTTTTTGGGAAAGCAAGGTCTCAGAACAAGGGGCAGAAAGATGAATTAGTAACTGCAGGTAATAAATCAGTGTAGATTTAGTGCTGGAATGAGCAAGCACGTGCACTTTAAAGCCAACTGTGCCTCTGAATGGCCCTGCATGCAGTTAATTTACGTACCCACTCAGGGGTACGAGTGGCCTTGGTCCTTCTGACAGACCAGAAAAATGGAGGGTTGAAAGATCAAGAAGGTTGTAAACTGCAGTGACAAAAGGGGAACCCCTGACATTTCACACACTGTGCTGTCAGATGGGAGGGCTTCCCCTGGTTAGAGCAGAAACAGTGGAGAAACACTTTGTACTTCCCCCAGCAGTAAGTAGCTTACCACTGGCAATAAGTAGCTTAACACTGCCACATGTGAAACTGAACTAAGCAGTACAAGAAAAAAAATTCTAATCCCAACAAA
Source organism: Lanius collurio (assembly GCA_020086605.1). Lineage (NCBI taxonomy): Eukaryota > Metazoa > Chordata > Aves > Passeriformes > Laniidae > Lanius > Lanius collurio. The sequence continues at coordinate 3,731,936 of JACBWW010000002.1, forward strand.
CTGTTCAGCAAAGTGGCTGATGGTCAGTATAAAGCAGAGGAACCAGCCTGCGGTAATTTCTCTTCCAGTTGGAGAACATGGGGATTATTCATGCCTTGTTAAAGAAATTGAACCATCCCCTCCACTTTAAAAAAACAAACCAACCCAAAAAGCCCCCAAAAAAACAAACCCTAAACCACAGTTACTTTCTTGCTACCTGTGTAAAGTGGTCCTCTAAAAAACAACACAGGTTTAACTCATGATTGTAAACTAGTAAGAATGAGCAGAACATCTCATCTGGTGAATGATACAGTTGCAGATGAGAGTCAGGACCTCATCCCAAGTCTTTAATGCCTATGTGACACTGATAAAACTAGAGGTTGTCACTGAGTCTTGGAGAATCAGCTGTAGGTCCTGACAGCAGACATTTCTAGGCTACCATGAAACTGAGCAGATAGAGCCTACACTGCTGACATTTCAGATGTGGAAACTTGGCAAAGGGAGCCCTCAGAAACTGCAGCCAGTACATTTTGGAAGCATTTTTCATTGCAGATTCATGTAAGAGATATTATGAGGGTACTACTCAGATGATGCATTGATTTAAACTAAGTTTGGGGAGTTTAAGTCTAATTTTTAGAACACAGAACCATTTTGTGTATTGTTTTCTAATGCCAGATAACCTTACCTTTCAGAGGCATCCTTTTCCTGGATCAAGTCAGCTTTGTACCTGCAACTGCCATCAGCCTGCCTTCAGAACTTTCAGACAGGAAAAATAATTTAGATGAGAAAGCATGTGCTTAAAACTGTTATTTACTTTGGAGTTACTGGTTTTAAAAACATACTTTTAGTTGATGTGATATTTGGCACCTGATCCTAATACCTTGTTTGTTTCCTACTAAGAAAACTAAGTCAGTTGATTAATTGATAAAGGGCCACTCAGGCCAAGGCCCAAAGCTGACTTCCTTGTGCCTCTCCATAAACAAGCAGCCTTTCCAGAAGCTTCCAAATAGAACAGCTGCATTTTCAGAAGCTTCAAAATAGAGCAGCTTTCCACCCTGAGGGCTACCATTGGTTTTAACTTCTATGAAGTCACTTTTCCACCCCTCGGACAGGATGCTGGCTGCCTTCATGCCCATAAACCAAGTCAGCTGTCCTGATTTACCAAGATGATGAAATTCAGGGTGTCCTTAAGTCCACAGATAGCATTCCTCAGAAAAAGATGAGAGAATATTGCAAACATCAGCTGTGCCTGCAAACCTAAGCAAAGCTGCCCCACCTGGTTCCAGCTCTCCTAGGATCGAGTGTGTCTTGCAAGGAAGATACCACTACCAAACATTTGTTACTCAAAAGATCTGGCATTTTATATATGCAAAACAAAAGTCTAAAAAGGCAGATTTATATTTCAAGCACTTTACATTTTTATGGTCCCTTTCACTCATAAAAATTGTTAGCAATTGTAACCAGCTTGCTTTTTATATTTGTGACAGCAGTATTCTATTAAAGTCCCAAAAGAAAAACAAAAATTCCATTAAATTCTACAGAGATACTGGCTTACTACTGCTGGGTGGGCCTAGTCTGCTCATGCCAGTTTGTACTGTTAACATTTTTCAAATAAACATTTAAATTGTTTATTAATATGTGTTCATGTGTTCATTTATAGTTAGGTAAAACAGCACTTTGCCAAACATTCCAGACACAGGGCACTGTTTGTTTCTAAGCTTTTCATTGTTCTTACTTACAAAAATTGTTTGTCAATAGGACGAACAGGAAAAAAACCTCAGAACTAACTCCCTGGCACTAGACTGAGCACAGTTATCATCTGAGTGATCAGAATTACCACGTTCAGCTGGAGTTGTTATAGTGAGGGAGAAAAGCTGGGATTCCCCCCTCCTCCTGCCCTAAGGAAACATTATCTTGAGTTTTATGAGCTCCAAGTCACTCAGATGCTGGTCCTTACAGCTGGTCTGTGACAGGAGCAACTCTCATTGTCTCACTGAACTGACAGCACTGCAGTGATAAAAGGAACATTTCTAATGCTGACTTGGCCATGTTAAAAAACCGAACCAAACCTCATCACCCAGCAGTGCAGTGTGATACATACACACCACATCAGCCCAAGGTAATGTGGACACTGCTCAAACTTCACCTTATTTTTCTATTTTTTGTTCTGGTACTTTGTGAGGGCCAGAGGGCTTATCACCCATGGCTGAACAGGAAACTGCTAGGGCTAGCACAGGAATGGCGACTGCACAGAGAAGAGCAAGTCTTCAAAAAGGTATAGACAAACTTCTTGTGTGTGGCTATTCCCTGGCCCCTTCATTAGCATAGTTCAAGTAGAATTGATGCACAAGGCCGAAGTTAGCTTCTTCTGGGAAAAAAAATCAGATGGACAAGAAACACAAGAATTCTTCCTTAGTGCACAAGCACAGTAGGAATTACACTGCAGATGGAAACTCAGCAGCTGTTTGCTTGTGCTCTTTGCATCCCTCCTTATGAAACAGGAAACCAAGCACCTGCAACAGCCACAAGGAGATTTAGCTGTTCTAAACAGCTGCAACAAATGCACGGTTAAGCCTGAAAAAGTGTTGATACTGCTTCAAAACTTGGATGATTTCTGTGAAGTTATGAAGTACCAGGAAAGAAGTATCACTGCCAGGTTACTGAAATTCTAAAAACAGTGCAGATCTTGAATACAGTAACTGCCAGACAGTTTCTGCTGCTTTGTGTAGCTGGAGTTACCAAGTCTTAAAAAACTTGGAGCATTTGTGTTTCTGCTTTAGCATGCACATTGTTTTCCCAAATCCCAAGTCTCGTGCCTTTCAGAGGAGTGCTACTCTGAGCTAGCACCATTCTGAACTATTTTGTAAATCCATTAGAAACCACCTCAGCCAACACAGTAAGGAAAGGGCAACTGTCCTGCATAGTAGGTCTCATTTTTCTAGGCATGAACTGATTAGGATACATGTGCCCTCTAGGGGAAGGAACTGGGGCGAGGGGACTGGGAACTGAAAAAAAACCCCAACAAAACCCAGCTATCCCAAAAAATCCCTGGTAGGATGGCAGCAGGTTTTTAGAAACAGTAACATCATCTCTCAAACTATGGCTCTCGCTGCAGCCCTTCTTGCCCTCAGAACCACACAGCACCACCTTGAGTGTTCCAAACCAAAATGAACCTCTGAGCTACAAATTCAGCTTCTACCACCTTTTCTTCCCTGTACCACACATTACAGAGATGGTAATTTTGTTCAGAGTGAACAAGGCTGGTTGAAAACTAAACTACTGCTTTTAAATTGAGGTTTCCTTTAGGAGTTCTCCAAATACATCACACTTAGTCTAAGTGGCCCCTTATTGGACTGCTGCCAAGGACCAAAGCTTGCCTACTCTCCCTCCTTACACTGGGGACAGATTGAGTATTTTGGGTTGTTAGCAGTGAATTATGGGGAAAAAAATCTCCTCCTGCAACAACAACTGACAGCTACACTCTCACCCTAACAAACAGAAAAATTAATATTGAGAACGAACATCTTCAAAATCTTGCCTATTTTTATTAACTCTGACACATACAGCTATCTGAAAGTAGTAAATTTGTTTTCCATTCTGGAAATGGAAGTCCATAGATGTATACACCTGTATGCTCACCTCAACTTTTCCCTTTCATTTCTGGGTTCATCATGCCAGGCCCACCCAGGGATTCAGGAACCCTACAAGATCCGTGTCTTACTTTAGCCTCTCATTGTTGACGCTGCTGAAGTCCTTTTCAGTGGGTCCAGCTGTCATTCGCAACACAGTGATGAAGTTTAGGCACAATAAGAAGATGCTCACAATAATGGCATGTCTTTGAGATGCATTTGCCTCCTACTCAGACTGCAACTTTGCATTACCATTTGTCCTTCCCACCTACCTTGTAGCATCTGAAGAGACACACGAGCAGGAATTCCACAGCCAGCTTTATACAGCATATATCTACCAGCTGGAAAAAGTCCAGACCTATTTGATGAAAAATCATGAAGTTTACCCATAAGCAGAACTACAGCTGGCTCTACTGGGAGGAGCTGGCAGGAAGAAGCATTTCCAAAATAGTAGAAGATGGATAGAAATTAAAAGTGGTCTAGTTACAATTACCACTGTTCAGCAAAGTCTAAATTACCTGATGGTTACTGCAGAACTGTTCTCAGATAAGTGCTTCTACATGCCACTTACTTGTGGGGAATGCCAACACTTACTAAGTAATGAAAAAAGAGAATTTAGATGTTATGTCAGTTGTAAAGTCAGGGTTATCAACTGAGCACAAACACAACACATGCTGCCTTATCAGAACAGCCTTATCAGTAAACCGGGATCCAACTCACCAGTCTGGAATTCTGGTGCTTGCAGTACCAGACAGTCAAGGAAGAAAAACATATTTCAGAATTAATGCCACAAAGTTTTTGATTTCTCAGACTAACAGGAAGCTACACCTGTGACAGCATTCCTGCTGGCTGCACAGAATTAGTTTATACCAGCTGGATGTATTTTAATATTACTTAATAGCTACTGTAAACCCGTGATGATCTTACCCCTTGCTCAAATTTGACTCCACTGACTGCTCCAGCATGAGGGCTGCTGTTCCACACCTCAGCCTTTGCACAGGTTCTTTAACAACCGTTTAAGGGTAGAATTGTCCAATATCAGCTAGGAAAACCATTGGTGTAATTGCATCTTGTTTGTCCCATTTTCTCAGCATCCCTGACTCACTTAGCAGGGCTAGTTTGCAGGGTTTTGACACAAGAGCAATTCTTCAAGAGCAAATACTTCGATGAAAGGAGTTCCAGAATTGAAGCAATTTTAAAATCTTGAAAATCAAAGCAGATACCCATCAGCATTTGAGAAAAATGGGTGACTTTTGAGCAAGTTCAAAGAGAGCTAGGCAGAATTTGCATTTTAGAAAAAAATTTATTTAGACAGCTGTTGCTCTTAAATTACAAAAGTTAAAAAGAGCATGCAGTGCACTGACATCACTGATTACTTCTAAAGCTGTTTTAAGACATAAGGTGGGGTCTTTCTTCAAGAGAAGACAACTCAACATGATCCAAACTCAACTATCCATTTCTCATATTTCTCAATGTCCGCAGCAGATACAGATTTAGAAACTTTCTTCAAAGCTATTTCAAAGTCTTCCATAGTAGTTGGCATGTGCATTTCATCTCGGGGAAGATTTCTTATTTCTTCTGGTGTCAAGCCTTCAATACGCCTCCTCATAGCCATCAACGATGCATCTCTAGTTGGGAGGGTAGGAAAATAAAATCATTACTCAATGCAGGATGGCAAGTTCAATTGTTTGAAAGGCTCAACATGGCATTCCAGTTAAGCTGCTGCATTCAGAAAGATACAATAAAGAATTATAAACTTTGATGGGAAGATCTCAAAGTGCTTGTGCAAGCTATAATACCATGCTATCCATATTTTTCAAACATGGCATTATCCTCACCAGATGTCTGAACAGCTGCTTTTCACAGGCCAGGCAAAAGAAGCAAAGACAAGCTGGTTTAGCTGATGTCACTGCATGCCTATGATGTAGCTGCTGTTTATGGTATTTTTAAACAGCAACAAGGCAATAACAATTTCACTCCTCCTAGATACAGGAGTAGCTGGACTGTTTTGAATGTTTCCTGAACAGGAATCCCACTTCAAAGACAGAGAAGTCAACAGTGTCTACCTCCAACTGGTATGCTCACAGCTCAATGTTAAATGACAAAATCTGTTGTCTGTAGCTCCTCAAACTTCTGGCCTTAATGAGCATTGAGTGTTTTCACGAGTGAGTCATTTTCTTTCGTGTTAGGTTTGACTACATTTAGATTTCCAGCAGGAAATCTGATAGCAGCAGGTGATGAGCTGGTGAGGTGATATTGTTATATATTTTATAATAACCAGAAAATAGTGCTTATTTGTGTAGCAGTAAAAAAGATGGAAGTATAATACTGGTGATGTCACAATAGTATATTGTGTCATATCAGAGGTGCAAATCCAAAGAGAGAAAAACTTACACACTGTCTTCCAGAAGGATTTAGAAAAACAGTATGAGCATATTCTTTTTCAGTACCATCCCCTCCCCCCCAAAAGGAAACCATAACTGACAGACTTCAGGAATTTACTAAATAATTCACAGAATTTATTAAATAATTCTCAGAATATTCCAAGTTGGAAGAGACCCACAAGGATCATTGAGTCCAACTCTTAAATGAATGGCAGATACAGGGATCGAACCCACAACCTTGATGTTATCAGCACCATGCTCTGACCAACCAAGCTAATCTCAGTGCTAATTAATAAATTAAAATCTGTAATACAGGAGCAAAAATTTCAGACCAACCAAAAGGTTGCCTCTTTGAACTCCGTCTCAACTAAGTATCACCATTGCTTCCCTGTTACAACACCATTTGTAAACCATTAGCTACTGTTACACAGTGGGGTGGGGGGAACACTCCATGCATTTAATTTGCTTCCAGACAGCAGTTAAAAAACCCAGAAAGTCCAGCAAAAACAATCCAACCAACAAGCCCATCATACCTTAACACACAGACAGAACTAAAGTGCAGCTGCCACCACTTCTTTTTGTAAAGTCATTTTATGGACAGTCATTCCAAACTGAACTCCTGATGCTTTCTCAAACACACTCTTGGTGCCTGGAGAAGCACCAAAGCTGTATTCAAAAAACAAGTAGCCACCCACTGGAAAACACAGCAGGGGCCACTTCTGTTCCAAAGGCCTTTCAACATTCTCAGTCCACTCAAAATGATTCAAAGTCGGTTCATACTCACATCTAATCTGCAATTTAGATGCATTTTGTATTTCCTGAAAGTCATTTTAAAATGAAGGTTCACCTTCCTTTCCCACACTAACTGTAGTGTTACTGCTGACTGGTTTTCACTCTGGCTCAGCAAACTTCGGACTTCACCTCAAATTCTTTAAGATAGGAGGGTCACTTCAGTAAATCAAAGTTTTTGGTCCACTTATTCTTAGGTTTTGCTTATGTCACTAGCAAGGACTGTCACAGCCTACAGGCTTGGACTTTACTATGCTTACATACTAAGAGCCTGAACCATAAAAAAGTACTTTTAAATCATCCACATCTTTTTATGTCAATGTAAATGAAACAATTATGTCCAAGAGTTATTTCTCCTGACACCATGAACAAAGTGTAAATACACAGGCTAATATGAGTCCATTCTTAGTGATTTCAAATCACGTACATCCAAATCCCAGTTCATCTGGATTTCTGCTTGCTGCCACCTCAGTCATCACTTCAGAGATTGCCACAAGGGGAATATCAGATGTTTCTTTGTGGTTTTTATATCTGTTTGCCTTTTTTTTTTTGTTTAATAGTATTTGTACAAATGGACTTCGGTTAAAAAAAAAAACAAACAAATGTTAACAGTGCACAAATACATACACATAAAATTCACTGAAAAACATCACAAGTATTTTCGCTTCTAAAACAAGCGTCTTGATATTCAGTATAAAATTAATTACAAACAACAAACTAAACAGACTGGAGGAGACAAACTGCAGCTTAAATGCACAAAGCACCAGACCAAATAAACTCTCATGTAGCATGAACCTGTTAGCACAAACTGCTTTCAAAGCAGAACTGACACCAAGACTGATCAAAAGAACACCACAAATTCATCTCACAAACCTACAAATGAAACAAACCTGCACAACACAGATTCAGAACAACTAACATACCATTCTTTTCCCAGACACTGTGCAAGGTTTGATCAGGAAACCGTACTGAGGCTCCAAACTTAGCTCAGCCTGCAGTAGCCCGGCTGACAGAGTCTTTGGTGGCAGCTTTGTGTACAGGCTACTTGCTTTCATCCCTTTCAGCACACAGTCCTCTCAGCTGTGCTGACACGTGTCCACAGAGCCACGTTAGGAATCTAGGCAAGAAACGGATCCACGTTTGAGGACGTAGCCAGGAGGTGCCTTTATGGTGTTCTCACATCATGCTCAAAGCACAGCCCCACAAAAGTTGGGCTGGAACAACCAGGAGCTCAAGCCTTGCCCTGCCACACTTCTGTGCTACCTCCAAAGCCTGAAAGCAGGGTTACACAGGTGCTTATCAGATGACAAGAGCATCTTAAGCAGCTTCAGTTCTCTGCCCCGTACTGCAGATCCCAGAGTTTGCCACTGCAAGTCTTTTAATGTAAACGGGACAACTGACACTTATCTCTTAATAGATCAGTCCTCTCCTTCCCTTTCCAATTTTTCAAAGAAAATATAACAGAAGGATTTAAAGGTATTTTTAGTCAATTATTTCAGGAATCTAGGCTAGAGAATAGGCTCACAATTGTATGCCAATAGAACAGAGAACACAGGGAAATGGAGGAGGTAGCAGAAAACTTTAGTCAGCCTCATCACAAAAACCTGTGTGCTGAGTACACAGCTCTTATACCATCACACAAAACTCTAAATCTTTTCCATGACATGAAGGAAGTTCACTTTAGTTATTCCAGCCTTTATCACTGTTACCTCTTACACGTGGATTTCTGCAGAAATTGTACAACCCCAGCAGAATGACTTCAACTCTACAAGTTAAAGTCTATCATCCTCTGGATAGTCCTTATGCATGAAATTGAGGCTACATGAAAGGAGGCAGAATTTTACCTAAACCACACCTGATTAGATTACTAGGTTGCAACTTCTCTTCAAATGGAAATTTTGGTAAATATTAATGCAGTATTTCACCTTTTAACCATACACAAAAGACAAGTTATAGTCCATTTTTATGCAATAACTTTAATCACATAAACTGTTTACCTTACAGTTTTCTCCCAGATTCTGCAGCAGTAGTAACACAAATGATGCAATGTCAACTTACCTGCATACATTGGTAATGTCTGCACCTGAATAACCCTCCATTTTCTCAGCTATGTTTGCAAGGTCAACATCGTCAGCCAGTTCCAGCTCTCGCAGATTTATTTTCAGGAGTTCCTCTCTACCTTTGGCTAATAAGAGAAAATAAAATCGAGTCTATACAATTTGCTTTCTGAAGATAATAAATTGAAGAAGGATAAGAGGGAAGAATGAGAAAAAGGACACTGTACTTGCTACAAGAGTAATGTTCATGTTTAAGTTTAACCTGGTCCTGAATTTCCATACATGTGTCAATTGGATTTTTAAACCAAGTGATCAAATCTTAAGCAATATTGATCAAATTTAGATTTTAGAGTTTTTAACTGCTCCTCTCCCCAGTTCTTCATACCTGATGGTAAAGGAATGTAAATTCTCTTCTCTAGTCTCCGTCGTAGGGCTTCATCAATATCCCAAGGAAAATTAGTAGCAGCAAGTACCATGACCATCTTAGAAGGATCATCATTTTCAGTAGCCCCTCCAACACCTGCAATGGAGAAAAGAGGAGGTAAAATACACATATGTTTTCTGAAATTTCATATACGGAGAAAACAGTTCTGTAGTATTAAAGCAGCTGCTCTGTTGCACTTTAATGAGCCCAAGCATAATAGAATCACCAAGCGCAACAGAGTTCGCTTTTTCATCTCTAAGAGAGCCTGCAAGCATAAACAGAAACTTGGTTTAAACAGCAGCAGGGGCATAGGCCACTGCTCAGACCAGGAAGTTCCTCTCTATCATGGCTAGAATTGTTTTACAGGAGGGTTGTTTGTACTTCTGCCAAAACAATGGTTCAATTTTCATGTCAACCCCTTGTAACAGCATGCAAGGAAATAAAACAACCCCCACCACCACCACACCAAAAACCAGATGCCCCTCACACTATTCACCAACAGCCACACAAAAGCAGCATGACTTCCCTAAAAGGTGTCTTCACTTCTGAATTCAGGCCAAAGGTTTCATATGTACAGGTGGACTGTACAAACTGCTGAAGTGAATGTTTAAATTTGGTGAACTAAATCACAACTTCTCAGAGACAGAACACCTCAATTTCTAAACAGTATGAACCTGCTACAATAGAAGAAGGTAATTTTGTTAAAGTTGCTACTCTCTGTATCTACTGTTTTTGCTTAGAACAACAGGATTGGGCTGTGGGACAGCCATTGCACCTAGTCTGCCTGAGACCCTGCATATAAAACACCATTTATGAAAGCCTAAGTAAAAGGATTCAAATAGTTGTTACTAATAATATCAGATTATGTACATACTTGACATGAGAACAGTATAACAGCTCTGCTGCTCTTTAAAGACAAAAATAAAAGGGTACCAACATCAGAGAAGGAGAAATAAATATGCAAATCTTCTGACTCATGGAATTCTATCACAAATCGGTCCCTAGATTAGCATTTCTCAGTAGTTCCTTTCCTTCTCTGTGCTCCCCAGAATATACAAAGGATGCTTCTATAGCAACTCTGTGCCGTTACCTGCTTCTGAACTTGATTTGTGAAATATTAGCCACACATCTGTAATCAACTCAGTGTTTTAAAATGAAAACTTTCCCAACCACTTCTGTGAAACAGAAGACCTTCACTTTTATTTATATTTTTGGGACAAAAAGAGATCCCAAGAAGTTAAATGTAAAGCTGCCTTTGAAGTTTAAATTGGAACAGGTAATAGTTCTTTTGAACCACTTTTTACTTAATTTTGAAGAATTGAGTGATATACCAGGTGAAGACTAAGAGAAACAGGGTTTTTTTCTGCTGCTCTTTTGAAATCCTGTATTTTCTACTGAATCCTCTTTATTCTGGGTCACTAATACAAGGTCATAGCTCAGAGGCCAGAAGACTTAATATCACTTGTAGCTTTTAACCCAAATTTCATGTAAGGTAAAGCTTTCAAAAAACTGCTTCTGAAGAATGAAATTTTGAATTATGGGGTTTTTTTGCCCCTCAAGTTTCCTCCAGCCCAGCAGTTCCCAGTGATCAGGTTATTTACCGTCCATTTGAACCAGCAGTTCTGCCTTCACACGTCGGCTGGCTTCATGCTCCTCCGAAGTTCCCCTGCGGCTACAGATGGAGTCTATCTCATCAATAAATATGGTTGTCGGGGCATAAAATCGAGCCTGAAGAAAGCAAAAGATAAAGCAGAAGCTGAAATAGCAGCCTACTCTCATTGAAGAAGTAGCAGCATTTTCAGAGCTGAGTAATGATGTATTTACCCCATTCTATCATCTCATAAGTATCGAACGATCCCCACCCTTCCCTCTCTCGAAGCCCAGCACTCAGGCACAGAGCAGCTGGGCATTCATTCACAGCATTTGAGTAGGAGAGCTTTTGGCAAAGTTCTGTAGTTGTTAGGGCTATCAACAAACACTTAATAAGCTACAGGCAGTTTTCTACAATAGGAGTAACATTTTTAGCTGTGAAAGTCATCACAGAATGCTTGAATAAGATTTCAGTTAAAGCCAGGATGAATGTTAAGCTGGGACACCATGACATGGAACCTGTCCAAGAGAGGTCAACTGCAAAATAACTCTGACCTTTTTGAAAACAAGAGCATTTAAAGACAAGGATCCAAGATAATAAAAAACTTAGAGCAGTTGAGATGCTGTTCATTGTGTATCTGCATTTTTGACCAATCACATTAAATGAGCTGCTATCAGGCCTACCAAACTATCATGTAAAAGATCTTTTACTTCCTGACTTTTCTGACTACTGTAATTGCAACTTTGCTTTCCCTTTCAGTACTGGGCAAACACTGCATGCAAATCTGGCAACACATGGAAAAAGAGGCAACTATTTTCTGAGCCCATTTCAAGTATTATGTGCTGTGAAGCCAAATACAGTTTGGAAGGCCACTTCTTTTAAAGTGGCCTTCAAAAAACCACCCACAAAAACAACAAAACACACAGCCTAAAAACAGGGTTCTCAGAAAGCAATTAATTCCATCCCTAGATTTACATTCAAGTATGCTCTACAGCACTCCCCAGCTTATAGTGAGCTACCTCTAACATAGCAAGCTAACCCTGAAAATTAAAGACTACCTAATTTTTCAGCTTTTATAAATCTATTTAGGAACAATCTTGAAATGCAAATGGGAAAATCAGAAATTCTCCAAGCATGTGAACCTTGGAAGGCTCTTTATGTATGAGTATGAAACCTTAGGAAGGTTTTATTGTTCCAGAGGTGATTCTACTTCATTATCTCACTGCTCATATTCAGAAACTTAAGTCACCATTTCAAACAGCAGACGAACAAGTTTCTCAGATTCTCCTCTGTATTTTGAGGTAAGTGTGGAAGAAGAAACATTGAAAAAAGTTGTCTTGCATTCAGTGGCTACAGCCTTTGCTAGGAGGGTCTTTCCAGTACCAGGAGGACCAACCATCAGTACACCCTATTAATATGAAAAAGAACCACTTTTAGGACAAGAATCAAAACAGAGAATTTTACAGTTTGTTTAGTGTAATAGTAAAATACTGGATGTACACGTTCCCTTGAAAAGTTATTCAAAGGTAAGTAATGAATACTATCGCTTACTTGCAAACATGTAGCTGAAGACAGTGCAGGTATCTGCCTGACATCTTTGTTTTGTTGTTATTATTTACCATAAATTCTGTTACTAAAACGTGGAAAGAATTTACTTAAACTGTAAAACATTTGACATTTCTTACTCTGCCAAGATGCAATCTCAAAATCCTACTTATGATCACAGATGCAGGTTTTTCATACCTTCCAGGGTCTTCTAATCCCCTTAAAAAACTCTGGCATCCACATTGGTAAAACTACAGCTTCCTTAAGCAGCTTTTTGGCTTCTACTAAATCAGCAATGTCATCCCTGACAAGAAAGAGAAAGTTGTTTGACAGATTCAGATGGCATGCAAAAGAGTCACTCCACAGCACAATTAAACTTACTGCTACACATTTGCTCTCCCATAAACCCAATGCATTTTCCTGAATTATTTATGCTCTAATGGCAAAAGCCTGTAACAACTACAATTGACACCTGGCTGGTAGACTCCAGCTGGATGCAAAAGCAAAAAAAGACATGAACTGTTTCAGTAGGGCACCACTGTCAGTATTCATAGAAGGACAAGCAGAGTAAAGCAAGTTGGTGCAACTTAGGCTAACTGTAGATTATGCTTTCTTCTTTTGCTGAGATGGCCCTGAAACTTAAATACCATCTTTCATTGTACCAAGAACAACTTTCTGAAGACTAGTAAATGGAGTAGAATTAAAGAGAATTTTTAAAATTCTTTTTTCAGAGTTACAAATGTATTAATTCTTAGATACCTTACAGGCTGGTCTTATTTCCTTGAGGGTAACTCTCAGGGCATTCCTCTTATCAGCATGTGCCCAAGCAACATTTTGGTTTCAAAACACATCTATATGAAGAATTAGTTTCAAATCTTAAGTCGTAATTTAAGATTCAATACAAAAACCGAAACATATATTTAAATATTAAACTGAAATACATGACAGTTGCATGCACACAAAGTGTTTTGTGGGACTGTTCAGGCTTTTTTAAAGCCTACTTTATTTGCCAGAACATTTTTGCTCATTTAATCCTCACAAAACCACCTAAGCTTGGAAACATTTGAAACACAAGTAAACCTTTGTATAAGGTTTAATATCTAACACATTTATGCAAACGTACTGGCACAGGATTTATTTTATACTAGTGGCCACAGCACGTCCAGCAACATTTCAAAGGGTTCCTATACTGATGTAACTCCTTTGTTAATCAATTTTTTGTCTTGCTATGCCACAGAGTAGCAAACCAGTTTTTCAAATGAAGAGACACTGACAGACATTAGAAACTTTCACACTCCAAAAGAGTATCTCAAAAATTGATTTTAGGACTCTGAAAATTTTGATAAGCTTTATATGGCCAGGTTGGAGAGGACTTTAGGCAATCTGATCTAGGGAAAGATGTCCCTGCCCATGGCAGGGGACTACTCAAGCTGATCTTTAAAGGTCCCATCCAGCCCCATCTATTCTATGAATCTATGTGTGGCAAAGAAAAAAAAAAAGGGGTTCTAGAAATATTTAACTACATAAGAAGTTTAGTTGCCTATTTAAAGGCAGTAAGGAAAACCTGTATGTACCTTCTTTATGTAAGTATCTGTTAAAATATTTAATTCTTTTCATATCATCTAAGAGGAAATAGAAACAACAACTCAAGAGACTAGCAGCAGTACTCAAACTTACCATCGAATGTTGGGATTCTGAGAAATTATATCTCTTTCCAAAGCTTCTACTAAATCTTTGTCATATCCAGTACTATCAAATTTCTTTGGTTCAGACTCTGAAATCTCTGATGTGGATTTGTTCTACATATAAAGGATATAACAATGTAAATACATAACAGTTATGCTACTAATTAGTTTTTATCACAATTTCACAACAGCATCATATTTTTAGAAGGTGGCAACATAAACCAGCATGAAAATTATGAAGCATCCATATTACAGCTGCACTGCAGGATGGATCTGTGTGTTTCACCCAGATTTCTATACTGCCCTCATTCCACTTCCTTCTCCCCAAAGTCAACCTATTGTACTGATGCAGTTTCTTTGCTTTGGTACCTAATCAAAACTGCATACACCTATCCCAGTGTAACTGCCTCTTCTCCCAGAGAAACCTAAACATATCTGAGACAGGGTAGGGGGAAATTATGCATCAGACTGGAACACAAAGTGTCACACTAAGAGTATCTCAAATTCTCTAAGTGTCATAAATATGCCATGGATATGGGACACGAAAGACAAAATTAAGCATGATTTCCATATGCAGAATGAGCAGAGGTGATCTGCAGGGAGACCATAGGGGTAAAACCAGAGCTAATTAACTGATACAGAAGCACGGACATGAATAGCAGAGAAGCAGCTCTGCAGCAAAATTGAAGCAAAGAAGCTACACAGTTGAAAGGGCTCAAACAGCAGAAATCATGCAACTGAAGGGAAATAAAATGCACTAGACATACCCTGGTTTTATACATTTAACAGCAAGCACTGGTGATGACAGAACAACTGTAAAAGAGAAAAAGAGACCTATCCTGTCTCTCTGTGGGTATATTCTATATATTCTTTGAGTATTATCACTCAAAGACAATCTAATTTAACTCCTAATAAAAGTGGCAGCTTACACAGCGAAACAATTCCACCCTTGTAGATTATGCTACTCCACAGGCCATGACACCTTGCCACAACTTAAAGCTGCTGAAGCTAACAAACTATTACATGGATATTTTATTTCTTTAGACCCTGGGAAATTAGGAATCTACTGTTTCCTGTATAGTCTCTTACCTTGGTCATCAGCTAAATTTATGGAGACCAGAACACAAAGTAAAAATTAAAGCACTCTGATTGCCAAGAACAGATCAGAGTTCAAGTATGCTGGGGTTTTGTTTACTTACAACTGAAGAGAGTATGGAGCTACCAACAGATCTCAAAATAAACCAACCAAAAAACCAAAAACCGACAAGGCTCTCCCTTAAGGATTAAGTAAATCTTGAAATGCTTTGAAGAGGCAATTTGGCTTAAATTATACTCAAAGCAATTAAGCCACAAAGATGTCCTATTTGAATGAACACCACCAGGCTCTATTTCAGAAATCCAATGGTATAATTTTAAACAACTGCCTTCAAGTTGCAGTAAACACATGACAGAATGGGTCAGGTCAGAAGGGAGCACAGTGGGTCATCTGGTCCAACCTCACTGCTCAAGCAGGGTCATCCCAGAGCACATGGCACAGGATTGTGTCCAGATCATTCCTGAATATCTCCAGTGAGGGGGGCTCCACAGCCTCTCTGGACAACCTGTTCCAGTGCCTGGTCACCTGCACAGTAAAGAAGTTCTTCCTCATGTTCAGCTGGAACTCCCTGTGCATCAGTGTCTCTCCATTGCCTCTTGTACTATTGCTGGGCACCACCAAGAAGAGCTTGGAAATATCCTCTTCACACCCACCTTCAGATACATTTACCAGATCCCAGCTTCCCAGATTTTTTGTTTTTACTTAATCCATAACCAACACTGTGCACAAAGCAAAGACACCTGACAAGGCGATATTCAAATCAGCATGCTGACATGAACAGAAGGAACATTTTAAAGGCATGTAATTTTAGAATACAATCAGTAGTAAGAAAGCAAGACTGAGTTTCACAACTACATGAAGTTATTTGCAAGTTTACCTTTTCCTCTTTTCCTTTATTTTGCTGATCCTTTTTTTCCCGGCTGCGGACTGCTTTCCCTTTATCACTGGGATTTCGAGAGGATGGACGGTGAGAGCCTCTGACAGCTGCACTTACACGATTATTGTGAGCTCTGCAATCACTGCACGGAACAGACTGACGCTTCCTGGGTCCTGGCGAAGGTCTAATTAGTTGTAACATATGCAAAAGCCTCAGTGCAAAGCCACTGGTGAGCACTACCTAACCAAATCAACTGAAAAGCTATTTTGCTCAAAATAAAAATCTGTATGTCAGAAACAGCTATACGTCAAAGACAGATGTTTTTAGATAGTCACTAAAAATCCATTTTCCCTTTGCCAGAAGCTCAGGGTCCACTTGTTTAAAACAAGTGCTTTGCTTTGTATATTTCATCAGTAAAAGTAATATGGAGAACAGAAAAAAATAACAAACAAAAATATTCTGCTTATCACCATGGTCCTCACTTCTCTACACAAAGAAATGAAAAGGTTTTGTGGGAATGACTATTTTACTTTCATTTCCTTCTGCTCCCACTTCCTTTGAAAAAAAACATGTATGTGAGGCTTCCAGAAGTGCCTATGAATAAACCAGTATTGCGACTGGTTTCTTTTTTAAAATTCAGTTTCTTTCCCATACAAGTCCATTACTCTCACAAATACATTTTTTCCATGGGCCCCCCTAAAACTTCAGCATTAATAAGCTACTAGTTAAGTTTTAGTTCAGGGATATTTCCAGAGAATGGAAAACCTACATCTTTGATTTGGAGAGCATTTACTGAAACTAAATGATGTGTTTTGACGCATCATTTAAGATGTGTCAGGATCCTTCACACAACACCTTCACAGAAATTGTCTTTAATTGATCCACAGCAGTAAGTTTGTCAGATCGCTACAGATCTCTTCAGGATGAAATGCACATTACACTACATGAATATGCTGATGGTAAGACCATATGTGTTAGGAGTATTTTCATTGTCCAAATGGAATTTCTACCAACCTATTTATATTTATGAACACCTATGGATTCCACCTCAAAGCTCAAAATACACAAACAGTGTGATTCCACATCTAATTTCCACCTCAGTTTGTGAGTTCTGCTATCTTAAGATCGGAATTGATGCAACACAGCCCAAGTTTTCAGTGTGGCTTTTTCATATTGCCACAATTCAATACTTCAGCAGTTGGCAAGATAAATGGAACAGGAATAGCTCTCTCAAGACCTTCCCTTTGTATAAACATGAGATTATGTATCTTTTGTGTAGAAACCCTCAAAACATTAGGAAAGTTCTACCTCTCAGACTTTATCCTTCTATAGCATTTGACTGAATTTGGCTATGAGTATTCCAAAGTTATTAAATGAGATATACAAAAATAATGTGATTGCACAGGACCCATTCCTTTCAGAAGGCAGGCTTAAAAGAAATCAATTTAAAAATAAACATTAAAATGTACCCATAAAGACTGAAGGTATCTCTCTGTGAGAAAATGCTTGTAAGTTCAAAGCCTCAAACAATAATTTGACAATACAGCTAAAGTAATGAAAGTCACTTTCTGTCAATATGCACAGTTCTGTGTCTGCTCTGCATGCACTGTTCCCTCCTTTGTGCTACCACTGACGTGTTAGAGCCTTCAGTGAACCAGCTCAGACAGCTACTCATAAAAAAAAATAAAAGAAAAAAAAAGACCAAACAAAAACCCACTAGACACTCAGAACAATGTCTTTAGCATCCTGAACCACCTAATTAATGTCAACAAAGACAAAAATTAAATAAAAACTCAAAACCAAAAACCAAACCACTCAGCCAACAATGTGTAGGTGCAGAAGTTTGACACTAGTCAGGCCAATGTAAGATAAAACCTCCAGAACATTCTGGATCAGGCTGCCTCAAAATGACACCTCCTTCACCACAAATGGTGTCAAGCTACTGCTGTGAGTGTTACGCATCTAAGTTCAAGAACAAAAATTACACCACAACAGGCTGAAGTCAAGCACACTTCTTCCTGGTAAATACTAATTTAGGTCTTCAGGTTTCCTCTTACCTACGTTCAGCAGGTACTGGCAAAGACCAGACTTCTGCATCATGAGCTGGTAATTCTTGCTGTGAGGCTTTCAATGGAGTATTGTCTAGTTTAAAACTCTCCAGTGTTTTCATTATATCTTTCACATGCTTAGCTTCCACACTTATCTCCTGCCAAACCTGATTAAAAAAAAAAAAAAAGGTAGATTAAGCACACTGGAAATAAGTTTGTAACAGTCCTCTGTTCAAGCCCATGTAATGCCTGGATGGATTCCACAGGGTTTAACAAGCCACCTAATTCTACTTCAATAAGCAAGAATTATGCACATTAGATATTAAGGAGGTTTTTCTGCCTTCCTCAGCACATTTAAAGAACAAACTGAGAATTTTGTATTTAACAAAGACTTTTGACAAATTCTGCAGATTAAACATGACAAAACCTAATAGACTAAATATCAATCAGAAGTAATAAACAGAATACCAATGAAAAGAAATTATGGTTTTTGTTGAGGACAAATTAACAACTCACTTGCTATTAAGGACCTTAGTCCCACTAAACATTGGGGGAAATAAGACCCAAATGATACCAGACTAAAAAACTTCAGCATAACAGGCACTCATCAGCAAGTAGCCAACAAGGTAGACAGGGCACTGGCTTCCTAGGAGCATGCTGCAGTGACTGTTCTGCCACTGACAGACAATTCATAAAGATGACTTAAACAAGTCTATATAACAAAAAAGAAGCCTATATATAACAACACTTGTTTATTAGAGAATAGGGGTAGGTCTTTTTATATTTTTGTTTACAATAAGATAGGCAATTCCTGCTACTTCAAAGCTTTCCCCTCAAAATGTCCCAGAAAAGTGCTATTTACCTGCTGCCACTTCTGTTGCAGATAAGTATCTCTCACAGAGTACAGATACTTATTCATTTGGTCAAGAACTCCCTGGTAGTAGACCATTGCAGAGTCATAATTTCCCAGTAAGGCATATTCACGGGCCAACTTCACATTCTCAATGATCATAACAAGGCTCATGTTCAACATGAAGCTGAAAAAAAACCAGGAAATATTAAGGAAGTAAAAAAACCAACCCAGTACCGGAACAATTTTCTTGAAGTATTTTCATATGCTTACTAGCTCATGTGGCATACTAAAATACAGAAGCTGAAAAAATACCAGACAGAAAAAAAAAAGGCCTAAAATGAATGTCATCCATATAAAAAGATAACTGATATTCTGTTACTAGAAATCAAACTTTTCACGTCACAGCTTTGTTTCTTGTCATGGAGATCCTGTCAAAAAGCCCATGTAAAATATGCAGATTTACATCCACTTTCAAGTCACAATTGCATACTCTCCCTGCCTCTTTATTCTACTGTAAGATAAATTAGAATTTTACTGTGCTGGCCTGTGGTTTAAAACAAGAAACACCAGACAAGTAATAAATCAAAGCTCTCTTTCCTAGTACATTACATCTTGTTATTTTTTTTCTCTTAACATTCTATGCATGTGAGTTTTAATAGTCTGATTTCTGCCTTGCAGAAAACACTATTTTTTCCATTAGTTTGATTTTACAATTCTTCAATTTTATTTAATGTTTCTTTAAAACAAATACCAACCTTCCAGACTGAGCTTGCACCTTTCTATCACTTTTATTCTTACACTTAAAAATAAACCCTTGAAAAACACTGAGGCTGTTAAAGTTATCACTGAAAGGTAAGCAAAAACCACAATTAAGCATTCAGTGTGTAACTACCCATTTTATTTAACATATTGTTCAAACCATGTTATTTTTCCCTGCCAGTGGTGGGTAGCTGGGGTTTTTTGGAGCAAACATCATGGACTGTAACTACCTCCACTTTGTAGCACTAGCAGAACCTGTGCTTTTAGATTAGAATAGCACAGAAGTATTATTTACTCAAGTACAGTAGTAGACTCATTCTTTACCGTGCCACTGTCCATAGAGCAGTCTCCCATGTTACTGTCAGTGTCTTATACATCCCATCCCCTTCTTCTCTAAGACACCTGCACTGTCTCCACTTTTCTTGCCTCTTATGCACCAAGAATTCCTCCACTCACCTCCTGATTTCCTAACCAGGCACAGAAAACATTAAAATCAACAAATAAACATGCCTGCAAGAGAGTTGTCCTGCCTCTTGTTCTGGTACCTGTACCCAGTGCCGGGAAGAAGCAACTGCAGACAAGCAATTCCAGCTAAGCCCTGGGATGAAGCATACTTGATACAGATCAACTATTTAAGGAATGTAAGAAGCACTAAATTCACATGCACCATAAACAGACTTAAGACTGAATATATTTCCAGACCAGGTCAGGGTCCAGTTCGGACACATTATCAGAGGTTTCAGAAGCCACACTTTGCACATACCTGCCAACCGATTGCTAAAATGTGAGCTCTCCAATTTAAAAGGGACTAGGTACAAATCAAACATTTTAGGGCTTTCACTCTTTTTTTCTGCCCCCTCTCCAAGTACTTTTATGCACAGACACACAGCTCAGGCATTCCTGAGCCAACATCCTCTTCTTTTTTGCTTCCTTCCTCTTCCTTCCCCAGCTTCCCTTGGAGAAGATAACGGCTGTCAAAATTTTTGGTCTGAAACAGCAGAACTCTGGCAGCAGGGGAGCTGAAGACAGGCCTCTGAGAGCCCAGACCCACCCCTGCAGAAGGCACCCATGGGGGTGAGCTTGGAAACCTGCTATCACAGAACCTCCACCATGTAATCTCACTCCAGCCAGACACTTGCCCAGCTGGCCACGATGTCTACAAGCTGATACAGTTAATGTGACCACTAACTACAAAGACTAACATATCCCACCCTAATTAGGCTGCGGAGACAGTTTGGCTTGGGAGTTTTGTTGGTTTTAACCTCAGGAGAAAGAGCCTGAAGATATTTGTCAGCTGCTGTATGGATCATCACACAGATGTTACCAAAGTTTTCCCTGCTATATTTAGGAGCAAGCTTTTCCACTCCTGCTCATCCTACCAGATACACCTGTTTGCCTGTCCTGAGAATTCAAACTGATGACTAACACTACTGAAATCACAAGTTGAGCAAGATGCTCATAGACATTTTAAAAATCAAGTAATAGCAAGTTACTAAAGCCAAAAAAGACTTTTAAATACAGAGGGAAGTCATAGGTAACTTTTTTTCACTGAATGCTGTAGAGCAACCCAAGCAGAACAGCAACTCCGTGTATCCATAAAAAGAAAAAAAAAAACAAACCAACAAAATAAACATTTGTAAGAATAGTTTTCATTTGGAAATGTGAAAATAACTAAGTTGTTTTTAAAAAAATTCCAAAACTAAAGAGGCTAAGCCAGAAAGATATGAAAGCTTGGGACCAGAAGGATAACACTGCACATAATAAAAGAGTAAATGAGATTTTCAGGTTAGAAAAGGCAGAGAAAGTAAGGACAGAAAGCAGAAACGGACATGTAAGCAGAATGAGCTAGTAACTCACGGGAAGAAAAAAAGAAAAAAGGTGCTCACTCAAGTTTATAATGCTACTAGAATCTACTTGTTTCATCAGTGGATTGAAAATGCAAGATAATTTAGTTTAAACTAGAAAACTAATTTAATTTGTTACTTCATCTTGACTCATAAGAGCAGAGCTTGAAGTGACTTCCAAATGCAAGACTCTTGAGTACAAGTGAGGCAGAAAAAGCTGCTGGCTCTGCTTATGTCTGGACACGGCACTGCTGCTGCCACTTGACTTCAGGCAGTGTCAGAGCTGATACACTAATCAGAGTCCATGGGTTTGCTGCACTTGCAACTGAAGACTCTAAAGCAATTCTAAGGAGGAAAAAGAAGAGTTAGAGTACTAATCTGAAAGTAGACTGAAGTTTGTGGCAGAAGGTCACAGTATACTGGGACAGCTCAGCAGGGTGTAGGATGTGTGAGAGGCATGAGTACACAAAAATCCAGAGTTAAACCAGAACTGAAGGGATTAAAACTCTCTATTAAAACTCACTACTCAATAATTTTTAAAGTATTTACAAACACTTAGCAATACCACACGTGTTTACAAATACTTGGGGCTATCATGTAACAGGATGTCAAAGCAGCAGGTCTGCACTTATCAGCCATGACCTTTCCATGAATCATGGACCAGTGAAGTTATCTGTTCCAACAGCCGCTGAAACAGTAAAGAGCTCATAAAGTTTACAGTGAACAGGATATAAGGAAAATAACCTAAGCACTTTGTCTTGTCAGTTTAATTCTTCACTGTGTACAAACACATATGCTTTACAACAAAAATAATCACTCTTCACACTAGCTATGAGTATACACGGTTCCCTGAAATCAACCCATCTCTAGTAACAAAATAAATTTTATCATTTGCTCCAAGGACCTGAAATATTTCTAGAGTACAGAACAGCCAAGTCCAGCAAGGGCTGGACCTAACAGAAGTTCAAGATCCCTACAGCTTGTGAGAATGAAGTTTTGGAACTTATTCTTGTATTTCATTTGAAAGATAACAGCCTGACCATTATCAAGAAAATACTGGGGATACTTCGTGTTTTCTATAATGATTTCAAGAAATCAGCATAAGGAATGACTGTAAGTAATTTCACAGTGATACGTTAGAATCCAGGAAACGGTAACTGAACACTGCATCAATCCTGTACACAAAGAAGTCCCCCAAATTTTAAAAAATAAAATAAGAGACTGATATGCAGAGATAAGAAGATTAACATTGGAGTGTATAAATTACTGTAGTGGACCTGCTGACTCGAAGAACAGCATGAGCCATACATGGAAAATACTTCCAAGGAGTTCTTCACTCCAACCTTAATGTCTGGACTAAGCCAGAGCCTACATTTTGGCAGAGTGCATGTTTCCATTATTTCAGCCTGCTATACAGGCTCTGACATCAAAGCACTCATGTAATATTTGCAAAGTTCTCTTGGCAAGCCAGATGAGAAAAAAAAACACACGAAAGTAACAGCTTTCAGGAATCAGTTTTTACTGAAGACACGATAGCCTGCATCATCTCTGAGCTCCCTTCCAGCTTTAACACCCTTCCTCATAACATCCACGGCCAACATTTGGTACTGACAAGTGATTATGTTAATTACTCTGGAAGAAGAGTTGCCAGACTTACCGGATACTAAACAAAATGGTTCTCATTCCGTTGCTGTATTTAACAGCAGCGGTAACAAAAGAAGACCCTCCAGCAGCCACAAACATAAGCATACCTGGCCGTTTGTGCAAACAAACAAAAAAAATCAGTCACTAGGTAGAGATACACTGGTAGCGGATGATTTTATGTTTTCCAGGCTAAGCCCTTCAGAAGACTTTATTAAACATGCTACTTACTTCCCACTTCATGGGGGCTGGCATTCTTTTTGATGACCAATGTTAAACTAGCAATTTTCTCTGGAAGTTTAGAGAGGTCCGCGGCAGAATAGATACATGGAATTGCTGCCCGCAGCTTCTCTCTGGAGAGAAAACTTGCATCATCGCAGATTACTGCACGTTAACAAAAACCCCCAGAACCAACAAAGCAGGTGGAGGGTGAAGGGAGAAGTAGGAAGCACAGCTCCGTGCCCGGGCCAGTGCCAGTAGCCCACCCAGGCGGATTGCGCCGCCCGGGAGCGCCGGCCGCACACCTGCGAGCAGCGGCAGCCCCCGATGGCGATGCCCCGTGCGGCACCGAGCACGTGTGAGCCACAGCCCTGGCATAAGGAGACTGCCGAGTGCCGTGGTCACGGTCACCACTGTCGCGACAGCCACCACCGCGGCCGCTCGCCCTCCGGCGGCGGGGCAGAGCAGCGGAGCCCGCTCGTGTCCGGGAGCCCTCAGGACGGCCCCGCCACGCGGGGCCCGGCCGTCGCCCCCCGCCCCGGGCCGCAGAGACAGGCGGGCCGGGGGCGGACACCACGGGCCCCTCTCGCTCACTTACTCCTCTCCAGAGCTCGCACCCGCGGCGGCGGCAGCACCTCCCGACAGCCACGAGCCCTTCACTCCTTCCGCCCCCTTCCTCCTCCAGCGGCACTGGCCCCGCCCCAGCCCTGCCCGCCACCTCCTCCCGCCACCGCCGCCGGCAATTTTTGAAGGTAAATCCGGCTGCGTCACTTCCAGCCTGGTGGGACGGGGGAGAAGGTCCGCCCAGCGGGGCCGACAAAGAATCGGTGTCTGTCTGAGAGTTGTTACTAAATGCGAAGAGCTGGCTTGGTTCTAAATTTTAAGGATAGTGAAAAAAAAAAAAAAAAATTAAAAAGACGGGGAGAAAGCAAGTGCAAAGAAAAAAAGGTGCTGCATTGGCCGGGAATCGAACCCGGGCCTCCCGCGTGGCAGGCGAGAATTCTACCACTGAACCACCAATGCTACCACGAATACGAGGGTCGTGCCTTCGTTACTCAAAGGTGACAAAGGCGGATTCGCCCGCCCCACGTTACCCACCTGAGATCCTGTCGTGGTGGTCGAGGGGCTTCCTTCGGCTGCTTCCTTTCCGTAACTCACAAATGTGAGTTTTGCCGAGTGAATAGCACGCACCCACTTTTATCTACGCGTTCTTTGCGTGTGACTTGTCTGTACCTCTCCAAAATCTCACAGATGGTGGTGTTCTGGGGAAGAAAACGCATCTGAGAGTGCTGATGAAAACCTGCTGCCGAGAGGAGTCAGACCAGGAAACTGCCCTTGAGTGTCCTGACGGAGCAGTACCTCATCACCTGTCTAAATAGACTCAGCTGCTTAGCAACAAATAGGATCTAAAGGTTGGGCGCAATGCAGGAGGTTTATTTTATCATAGTCCTTCAGGGTGAACTCCAAACTCCCACAGCAGCACGTCTTCCTCTAATTATATATATCACACCCATTCTTACTCGTGTTGTTCTTGTATTTCTACCCATTCTTAAACTGGCAGTTTTAGTCTATCCCTTTAACAAGTGTCTAAATTTAAAATAATCATTCCTACATTACTTCAGCTGTAAAGACACAGAAAGCTGCTGCTGAGTTTCTAAAATTTTAAGCATCACATCACTTGGTTGATGAGAGCTGGAGGAAGTTCCCTTCTCCCCTTTGTAGGTGGGCTAATCAATAAAAAATAGTGCTGTACTTCCACAACTCCCTCCCCCAATGTAGAAGAATTAGGATATAATTCAGTCTCTCCCATAACACACTAGTTTCTGCATTAGAACTTTGAG
The DNA here is from genome assembly GCA_020086605.1 of Lanius collurio. NCBI lineage: Eukaryota > Metazoa > Chordata > Aves > Passeriformes > Laniidae > Lanius > Lanius collurio. The sequence continues at coordinate 3,757,197 of JACBWW010000002.1, forward strand.
ATGTGCACCTAAAGAAGGGAATTTTCACAAAGAGAAATACAGATGAAAGCTGTGATACACTGTCGTCTTAAGGAACAGCTTCATGATATATAATGCATCGCAAATAATAAAAATCATAATAGTAATTCATAATATTTACTTATTTTGATGAAAGCAGCAGCAGAGGACATGGAAAGAACACCATCAAATTGAACACTTGAACATCAAAATACATACTTTTGAGAACTGGTTACGAATACGAGATGACAGCCAAGTACAATAGCATTTCTGCTGTTACGCTTGTGCCATTTTATTGTTAAACAGCAGAGCTGTTGCAGCATAAAGGGGACTTGTAGAAGAGGGAAGTGAAGGAGGACAGAAAAATAAATGCATTTGGCAACTAGCATGCTTCATATTTGAATAGTGAAAATAAGAATGTGATTTTCACTTCTTATAAAGATTCAGTGTTGGTTTATTACTCCATGAAGCACTACACTACAGAAACCAATTCTGAGAACACAGTTTCTGTAACTCAGGAATGTCACTGACTACCAGTACCCAATAATTCAGTTAGGCTGCTCACAAGAGCTGGAATTCTTTCTCTTATTCTGAAGTAACTTTTAAGAAGGTGTCAGTGCAGCCACCCACTCACATCCCATCCCCAGGTCAAGCACATGCTGTGTGTTCAGTCAGCAGGGACAAGGAAGCCTCCACTCCTCAACTGCTGGGCACTGACAAACTGGAAACCTAGCACTCCTGCACAAAGAGGGTGGATGCTCCAGTGTACCTATTGGGAAAGTCAGCAAAGATGCACATTCTTTTCACATGAACATCAGGGCACTTGGGAGATCATGGTCCAAGCCACCACCCCATAACCCTCTAAGACCCAGATGTACCAAGGGGCATTCAGAGATCAAATGCCACACACGTAGGGATGCAGAGACCTGGCAAAAGGGGATGCCCAGTCATGATCGAGACAAATAAAGACTAGTCAAAAGACCAGTGAACAACTTACTATGGCCATGACATAATACAAGATTGTTAAGATGACTAACTACACACAGAATAAATGAATGATCCACTTAAGCAGAACTGTGGGATAGTCTATGTATTTAATTAGAGAATCCAAAAGAACTGACAGTCTTATAATACAAAAAAAAGACATTCTATATACATATACACACATGGAATAAGTCTCTATATATATCTATATAGATATATATAAATCAGTAAACTTGAATAGTGCCTTTATCATGAGCATCTTAAGGCATTCAAACATTTTACTATGACATTGACCCAATTCAGTATCTTTTTGCTTTGGCTGAAATAAAGCAAACAGATTTAAAGGTCTGATCTGAAATACCCACATCATCTGAAACAAAAGCCTAATAGTATCTTCAGTGACAGCAGTGTCATCTAAGAACCCACCCACTGCACTGCCTATCAGATGAATAATATTAAAAAGAGTCTAAATAAATCATTCCCACTCACAGCTTTGCAACAGCGGAAGATACATCAGTCTCAAAGAGACTTTCTAGCCATATATTCTATAGATGCTATTACAAATTGAGGATAGAAAAGATACAGCAAGAGGGCCTGCCCGAGGATAGAACGCCACTGAATATCAAATAGTATTTACAGTACAGTTATAGGATTATAGAACATTTCATAAATACAATTAATATGTATACAAGGGCACATAAGAGAAACTTGTTTTCATGCTTTACAAAGTAAAAGTAACCTGAACTAAAACTTACTGCAGAATTCCACAGCTGCTGGCTAGGAGCCTCTCTTCTCCACTGCCTATACAAACCAATCCCCATTATAGGTCACCAGTGAAACACCCATGTTTTAAGCAGCAACTATGAAGAATCTCAACAGACTCTGAATCTATGTATGAAACGTCAAGTTTCAAAACATGGGTAAGGCAGAGTGTGCTGGAGAGTTGTGACAACATTCATGTGTAACTAACTTTCTCAGAGGAGAACCTGGACTGTAACAAACGGCACTTTTTGCAAGGAAATACATAATACTGCAGCATATAGGTGGCAAAATGCAAACAAGATATATTATACAGCTTCAAACACATTGTATTAGAATATGCCAGAATCATCTACCAAATTCTAAAGATGTGAGCACTTCCTGTATTTGTTTAAAAAGGCAAAAGAGTATTTAGTATTTCAATACTTGCACATCTCCTTAAAAGAATCAATAACTTCCTTTAATAAAAGCAATTGGTTTCACTTTTTAGACCAATGGTGCCTTTACAGGACACTTTTCTATCCTTTTTAAAAATTAATTTTAAATTGCCTAAGATCAGTAATAGTATTAAACAGGAACACACTATAGTGCAGGCAGAGGAGAGATACGCTCAGATGAAATGGCAATTTTAAGAGTCAATTTAATGAATTGACATTATTTTCTCTGCACGCTTCACAAATGGTGAGGCAGGCTTGATTAAATTACCTTTAACCAGTAATATATTATACTTTACTCCAAGACAAGTAGACCAGTTTTACTGGGATATTTACTGTGAAGGATAATCTTTAAAGTTTATTTACATGAAAAGCAATCTTTTTAAATAATATATAAAATGGAGTAGTTATGCACTGCAGCCATTTTATAATATTTAAACTAAACGAAATTAATCTTAAAAGCTACTCTATTTCAACAGCTGTGGAAAAGACAGAACAGGAATTGTTTCATTAAGATGCAAATTCATTTTCATTATAGAAAGTAACTAATTACTTGTTTGAGAAAACTTCTCATAACCATCTTCTAACTATTATAAACACTTCACAGTAGAGGGGTGAACTTCCACAAACTTTTTCTTCTGTGACAATGTTTAAGAAGTTTCCTCACTGCTAACCTGCTGCAGTTCCTCAATTATGTCAATATAAATCATTTTTGGACCACACTAGAAACTGGATCACTCAAATGATCACACTTAAAGAAAGGAAACTTCAAATGCTAACCAACAAGTACTTCTTCTGCTGGTCCAGTAATGAGGACAGTATTACAGACAGTTGCACTGGCACAAGGAGAGACACTGGACTGGAGCACAGAATGAGAACAAATGGCCATAAGCAAACAAACCAGCCTGGTGAGAAAAGTAAACTAGTAACTGATGTTTGCTGCAAGAACAGCTATGAACACCAATTTCATGATGTTTAGACAGTTGCAATGCCAGTGCAATGGCACAAATAATAATTTAGGAATGCAATAATGCTTACGTGCTTGTTACTAGATTATCCACTGGAATTCGATTCCAAGGAAGAAAAGTTTCAAAAGACATGAACTTTACTAAAAATAGTGCATTTTTTTACCATTGCGTTAATTTTAGGAAAAAGAAGGATAGAGACAAAACCAGAATTCTTTCTGCCTCTCAACTCTAACTCCTGGTCTTGTCTCAGTGAAGCTGCTTAGAGCGATGCTCCTATCCCTGCTCCATGTAACCTCAACAGGTTCAGTACCCTCCCACCATGAGACACTAGGAGATACCTCATCATCTGCTGCTGGAAATTATGGAAACAGCAATGCAGAAGGCAGCAGGCACAGCTTTGAACCAGGCTGTGAAAGACAGCATTGAAACTGTACTGCCAGCTCAAACAGATCTAATGCACAGCCCTTCTCCTCACTGCGTGTGTAACCAGGTGGAAAACTTCCACCCAAGGGAAATGAGTCTCCACAACAAGTGCCAGAAGTCATAATTTGTAATCTTTTCCCATTACTATCTCAATTTACCATAATGACACTATTCTAAAATTTATTTTTCAAACTAAAAATTCAACCTAAAGCAGCACTGTACACACTTTACAGTTTGGTTGTAGTCAGAAAATTAAACTAGATTTCAGAAAGTATTGTTTCTAAAGCTTCTTTTCCTCTTACATCTATAGGAGAACTGATGACAGGAGACAACTCAGTTGCTTCTGAGTGAGCAGTCCTGCTTTGAGAGCACCAGTCACATGCTACAGTGTGACTAATATCAAATCCAATTACTATTTAATAAAATACTAGTTCTAATGCTTTATCATCTTATGATCATACTATAGCCAAGACTGACACTTTCTTGTTTCAAAGCTGAGAACTAGGCCACTCCCACAGCAGCAGCAGGAAACGTTTTACCAGATAGGTGGCTGTTTTTCCAACACTGTGAATAATAAGGCTAAATACAGTGAAAAGTGAGGGTGCAGCAGCCTTTTTTTTTTCCTCTCCAGAAATGTATCAGAGAACTTTATTAGTGTAAAGTAGGTTTTATATTTGGTCAATGCATGGAAAAACTGTGATTAAAAATTCTGAAGCAGAGATTTGTTCTCTAAAATTATTCAATATATGTACAAACAGATACCAGGCATCATCTTAGGAAAAAAAAAAAAAAAAATCACTATTTCCTATTTTGAGTACTTATGAGTACAGAGGACCAATAACAATATTCAAGTGATACTTTTTTTACCTAACATCAAACCTCTTCTAAATTAAACAATTAACATCACTGGAATAAATTAATTTTTGAGAAGGATTTCCCTGCATTCTGGGGAAACAAAATGTACAAAAAGGGAAAGTGAAGAAGTAATTTTTTAGCGTTTAAAAAAAAGCATGCGTGTATTTACCCCAGCAATCCTCTTTCAATTCTCTTAAAGGAAGAGACTTTTCAAAAGCTATAGCTGCAAAATTGATTATTTCATTTCTGACCTTTATTCGTCTACTAAACATAAACCAGATCACGACTCTGAACTCCTCTACCTGCCTGTTCATCATCATCATCATCTGACTGCTGTTCTGAGTTTTGGGAACTACCATACTCATACTCAATGGGCTTAGGATTGTTGTATGGGTAGCCATTGTCATCGAAAAACCTTCGGAAGGTAAACTCATAGAAAGCATGTTCAGGATGTTTTCCATTTTTGTACCACCCATTAAGGGTGTCATTTCTGTTCCCCTCCTTATCATCATCACTCCACAATTTATCTGGATCAACAGGATCAAAGTTTGACGTGTCCGTAGGATGAGCAATTTTGGGAATGTAGAAAGCAGACTGTCGCCGTAGATCGCTTGAAAAATCAATTGTTTTGAAAAATGGATGAGCTTTTATTTCATCTGCACCGTTTTTGCCTAAACGATCTTCTGGCCCTCGGCAGAGTTTAATAATAAGGTCAGAGGCCTCTGGAGTCAATTTAGCCTGAGGTGGAATATGAAGTGCAGTTTGCCAGTTGATAACCTTAAAAGCAAAAAGATGTGTTATTTATTTATAATTTCATAAAAAGGAAACAACAAATTAAAACAACAAAATAAATGACCACAAAGAAATAATTCACTATGTCTAAGGTTTTTTCATGGTAGAAGGGAAAACATGAAGGTGCTCTTTCAGAACACAAGGAATATTTTGTCTGGAAATATGGCAAAATCTAGGTAAAGTTTATTCACATTTCAAATCTAAACTACTCTGGTATGGACTACCCCTGCTATAAAACAATAAAGATACCACAAAATCCAGCACCTGGAACCTTAGATTAGGCACATGATTTACAATCCTAGAAAGGTGAGGCAGATTAATGATATGATGTACTGTAAAGACTAACAGATTTCAAGTTTCAAAAAAAATCAATATTGCACTATATTTGAGCCAACTGAATGCAATTTTGCAAAAATGACACCTGCAGAAGACTGCCTTGATGCTTTCTCTGAAACAGCAGGGACTCAGGAAGGAAAGGACCAAAGGCTCTGAACTGACAGTAGCCCTGAGCAGGCAGTCATCTGCTGCTCCTCCATGTTCCCATGCTAGGCACCTGCAGGTACATCACCAAAGGAAATCTTCTGCAGGCAAGCAGGCATGGAAGCAAAGTGGTGCTAAAAGAACCCCCAGATACTGGAAGAAGATAAGAAAATAAAGTGGAAATAATAACTGGAACAGATACAAAAATTGTAAGACTGAGATGTGATGTGATTTTTAGTCCGTCTATTTACTGTATGACCAGATAGAAGTTATTAATGAGATTCTAGAAATCCCTTTATAAATTAAGTGCACCTCCACAGTAACATAAAGTTTAAAATCTCCATAGTTGATAGCATGCTGGAATAAGCAGTGCTCTCAAACATCACCTTTGTTTCCATTACAAATTAGAAAGACTATGTAAATTTCAAGCCTTTTTCAGACTGTTAATACTAGACTTTTAAAGTTACCTTCATCTGTGTTTCTAGTGGTGTTTGTGCCAGGAATGGTGGCTGCCCGACTAGCATCTCAAAGAGAATTACTCCAACACTCCACCAGTCACACAACTGTGTGTAACCTGAAATAAAGTTCAAATAAGGTAATTGAGCCTTCGTATAATTTTAACCTTGAATTTCTAATTAAAAAGTTCACAAAAAATTTCTCTTCCCTACTTATGTAAGATTTCCATATTAACAACTACTTTTTTGTTGAAATATCGCATCCTTGGGAAAAGCGGCAGTGTAGGAAAGGCAAAGCAGAACACTCGAGTACCGGTTACTTTATACAGCGAGAGTGCAGTACAAAAATGCATTCATCACCTGTTCGTAACAACACTTCTGGTGCAATGTAGTTGGGTGTGCCCACCAGGGAATGGGCCAGGCAGCGCTGGTGCTGCCGTGCAGCCCTGCGCTCCAGCGGCTTCAGCCGATCCCCGCACCTGCAGTTCGCTGGGTCACCCCACTCACTGCTGAAATCCATACTGTCCTGACGGGCATGATCACCTGCCATGGAGTGACAAGGATGGCAAAATTGAGGATGATTACTTTAGTTCTTATCTAATATGAAATTTTCTTTTTCTGTTAACATTTCATTTTACAAGACAGAGTCTGTTCAGTTTCAACACTCAACCTGGGAGTTAAAACAGAAATCAACATTGAGATGTTGATTTTTGTTTATGATATGAAATACCAACCTCTGAGGACACATTTTTTTTAATCTAATTTTTGACATAACTATGAGAAAACGCCAATCTCACCACTTCTTAGATTTTTCTTAACATAACCACATTCGGGGTACAGGGTGTCCATTATTTTTACCCTTACATAAACATAAAACCTCTAACATTTAAATCATCAAAAAATAAAATCACATTTTAAATCTCTATCTTCTCACCAGAGACTGTGTAACAGTCTGGCCTAAGATACGTGACATTTTGATAAAAACCCATCAAAAGTAATTTAAAACTTGTTTTTGAAGGTGTGTTTTTATTTTTGAAAACTAAAATCAAGTTATCAGATAATCTGTATTTTACCCCTCTCAAAACTTCCCTTTTGCTCCAACTTTTTCTTCAGCTGTTGTTTCAAGTAATGAAGTAGGATTTTTAAAAGCCTACTTAAACCTTCTCATAAAGGAAACAGCACAGTCATCTTTCTACTCATTTATCACTTAACTCCTTGTAAAGAATACTTGTATTTCTCTTACCGCTCTGGTAGTATTTTGAGTCATGGGTCCATCGAAAACCAGTACAGAGCCCGAAGTCAGTCAATTTGATATGACCATCACGGTCTATTAAGATATTGTCAGGTTTAATATCTCTGTGGATGAAGCCCATTTTATGAACACTCTCAACCGCGCATGTCAGTTCTGCTGTGTAAAACCGTGCCAGATTTTCTGGAAAGACACCCATTCTAATTAGGAGACTCATCATATCACCTCCTGGAATGTAGTCCATTACAAAGTACAAATTGTCCTTATCTTGGAATGAATAGTACAGGCGAACCACCCATTCATTATCAGCTTCAGCAAGGATATCCCGCTCAGCTTTAACATGAGCAACTTGATTTCTAAGCAAGACATCTTTTTTCCTCAGAGTCTTTGTTGCATATAGAGCATTAGTATCCACTTTTCTTGCTAGGCAAACTTCTCCAAATGCACCAACTCCCAGGGTTTTAATTTTTACAAACATTGACTTGTCCATTTTAGCTCTTCTTAGCCGAATGTAATTTGACTCTTTCTGGCATAACATTTTCCTCATTTGATCCCGGGCTTCTGGTGACAATCCAACCTGTGCAGCAAACAGAGTTAAATCTGAAGAGTGAACAGTACTCTTAATTCTTGGCGATCTTCTCATAATTAATTACAAGGCTTAGGCAAGGCAAATCAAATATTTATACACAGCACAAGAAATAATACTTAAAGGGGTTTGGTTTTGTTTTAATTTACACATTAGGATTCTATGAAAACATACAGGAGTGATAAAAAACTGAAATGTGATTGTTTTCAACAGCAAAAGGCACAAGGTGCCATGCACCAGGAGGTTCTTGAGAAGGGACTACTATATTCTTAGGAAATGTAATTTACAAATTACTGATAAAAACCACTGCAAATAATATTATCTGAGTAACAGCGTGCATCAGCTCTCTCCTCGATTCTCTTTACAGGGTTAAAGAAAGCCAGATGTGTCTAGGAGCTGTAAGTTGCTGAGGGCTAAGGAGCTGCCACGGGAAAGGCAGACTAGCTGGAGCAGAAGTCACTGAACTGACCATGCTCTAGAATTCCAGCTGCAGGAGGGAGTATGCACTCCTTATCACTCTCATACTTCCACATGTAGCTACCCAAACCAGATCCTACTGACACTGCCTCCTACTGCCTGCCAACACCAAGCCAGTGCCTCTGCCACAAGCCTGGGCCTGATACTCCCTCTTATCACACAACCCACCCCTTTCTAACAGGACTTTGCTCATACTCTCACCACTGCTCTCCACTCTACACATCAAGCAGCTGAGCAGAGTACCCTCTTTTGAAGTGGCTTGCTCCTCCCCACAGTATCTCTTCTTGGCTCCCATCTGTGTACAAATCCCTATCTTGACTGAACATCCCTGGTGTTCCAGCCAATGCCACCAACATTCTGACAACTGAAACAATCAGGCCACATGCAATTTATCAGTGTGAACACCCTTATCCACAAGAACCACATTGATCATTCTCATTGTACCCCAACCTGGGTGCCTCCTGGTGTATTTCTGCTGGTTTCAATTCCCTTAGAGTCCCATTCAATTTTGGTGCCATTTTTCTGGGCAAATTTCATGGCATGGAAATTAGAATAACTCCTCTTTTTTGTTTTAATGCGAATAGAATCTGTCTATTTTTTTTATATTTTTTCTCTGTGACACTATCCCTACATAGCTTCATGTTCAGTCCTTGTTTTCTGACAGCAATTTCAAATTACTATATGCTCCCTTTCTTACAGCATCTCAATCATTTTATCTGCCAACCTGGCTTGAAATCACCATCCCACAGCATTGATTTCCAAGTTCAACCTGTAGCACATTTCCTTATTTTTTCATGGACATGTGGATCATAAACACCAACATGGCCACACTGAATCCCTGCAAACATCACAACTGTACTCAAGCACTATTCTAAAAGCTTTCCATTTCTTATTGTCACATCATATCAATTCTTGATACCAACTCTTGCTGCTTCCATCTCTTTAAAGCTTAAATATCTGAGATACTGTCTGCACAGCAATACTCAGGACCATCAACAGGACTAAGTAACTAAGTCTAGGCCTGCACAGACTGTATGTTAATAGACAACTTCAGCCTTGTCTGACTTCCAAGATAACTTGAAACAAAAAATAATAGATGTGACTGAGAAAAAAGGTGAGACAAAATATCAATTAGACATGATTCAGTATCTTAAAAATGCTTTCACAAGTTACTGTAAGTCATCTAGTAAGGAAAATCGTGTTAGAACACAGAAAATTTCTTACAGGCATCATAGCAAAAATGGATCTCAATGAGATGCAATTTGGAAAATGCATACAAAATGCAAACGAACTTCACAAGGAATACAAATTTGCTAAGATTTAAACAGAGAAGGCTGTCTCAAATTTGTAGGCAAAATTTTTTGTAGATGTCAGGCAGTAGTTAGGACTGGATAGCAGTAGTTTCAAGACTGGTGTGGGAAATAGGTTCAACTACCTATTTTGAACCAAAACATTGTCTTATTGTGGGAATATCAGCGTACTGTCTTCCAAGACAGAAACATCTTAATTTTTCTATGAATGAACAGGCTTAAGGCACACTTCAACAGAGAAGGAAGGATTTTTTTTAAGACTTACAAATGTTAAGAAGACAACTGAAGACCTAGGCCTGTTCAAACAATGGTGGGTCACCTTCTCAAGGCCCATCTGAACCCTAAAGCCTGCCTCAGTACAGACCAACTTGCCAGAACCAGAACCTCACCCATCATTGACAAAGGTAGCAATGAATAAAACACAGATGGCAACAACCCCCTAGGAGTGAGACTCAATACAGTAATTCATCACTGCAGGACATACAAAGAAGAGTCTCTTAAAACCCTTGCAGCTTTGCTTTCTTCTACTTGCTCTCTAGCTCTTGCACCCTAACAATTTTATTGTAAAAGACTAGCCCAAGTACTGCAATTTGTCATCTCTTCCCTCAATCCACCTTCATTTTCTCTGTCATCCACTAAACCAAATGTTAATCACACATTCTCTCTGAATTGCTGTATTTTCTCTAGAACCTTCCTTAGCTTCAGCATTTACCAAAAATTAACAAGCTGTCAGCTGCACCAACTTTTCTGCACACATATCTCCAATTATTTCTAGAAAAATGCCAGACACTAGAATTTCTTCATTTGCTCTGTACCATCACACAGCTTGCTCTCATTTTGCTCCTTCCTCCTCTCGTTCTGCCTTAAAGGATGACTTTAGTTTCTCTTTGCAGGAAAGACACCTATTATAACTCTTGGCCAAATTCACGCATCTAAATCAAACATTTTTGAGACTACTCCACTCTTAGGAAACTTGGCAGCATAGAAATATGTCACATATGTTAGAAATACAGTATCCTGTGAAAGTACCTTCAAAGGGATGCATTATGGGTTTTTTTCTTACAAAATTCAAAGAGGAGAAAAGAAGGAATTCAAAACTTGCTCAATTTTCTTAAAATTTTCTGAAAATAAATAATGAGGGTGTTTTCCTTTCTCCTTCTCATGAAGGCCCAAAATATACTTTATTTTTGTGGCACTCCTCTCCTGTAAGCTTATGAAAAAGGAGAGGTCTGCTGAAGCATAATATCTCATCTTCCACCCTTCAGCCTGTAATAAACATCCTAGCTCTAAATCTAGCATAAACTATTAAAAATCTAGCACAAACATTATAAACATTATAAAATACCCCTACTTAATGCTCTTTAAATGCACAAGAAAAATATCAAGAAAAGTTGTATAGGTGCTTTCATATAAGTAATACTTATTCTGAGATACTACAGAACACAACACAGTAAGAAGAGAAAGTGAAGTTTGCAAATCAACATTAATTATAATCTTACATTTAAGTACTCAAAAATAGCCAAAATAAATTCATGCTTAATTTTGATGCAGGATTGCATGCAAAGCCCTCTAAAAAGAGATCATGCTATTCTTAAGAAACACTGTTGCTTCAGGATCTTACTTGTCTACACAGGAATGGAGGCTACAGAGTTCAGGAAAGCTTCCCACACCTTAACAGTTTAAATCAGCTGTTAGTGAAGTGAAAAAGGAAAGAGAGAAGACTAAGAATAAAGATCTAGTAAGAGTTCCAGGATGAAATCTTGCTAATATTTACATTTTTGTGATTAAGCAAACACTAACAAAAGACTACAGCTTACAGTAAGAATTTTCAGAGTAAGAAAATACAGATTTAAAAAACAGCATGTCAAAAAGTAGCATAAGCCAAATACATACTCTCATGGAATAAATAAAAAGGTACATCATACTTATGTCAAACTTTCACCTACAATTGTTATGAAATATATACATATGTGACACATCTCAATTTCACCTTTCTGCAAATCTTCATTTCACTACTTCTCACTATTTTCTCTTTTGAAATGACTTATGTCTATGTCAGCTCCAGTTTTTACCCTTTTGATTTGCTTTAACAGAACACTAAATACCAGAAATAGACCACTGACTCCATATGCAGGCACAAACCAGTTGATTTCACATGTATTTGTTTTATAATTATGTCTTTCAATTGCTCTTGTTTAAACAGATACATTTACAGCCTGGATTACAAAATAATTACACAAAAAAATAGCATGTCTCTTTAATTCTAAAAAAAAAACCCAAATAACTTTTGAACATATTTTTTTTATTTGAACTTATAAAAAAATATCCCTACTGGTAACAAATTGCAGAATGTAAAAAATATCACTGAGTGACTATATTAGTGCACTAACCAGGCTGCCACTTGTCACCATTTTGCTTGTACCTGCAATATGCATTTTAAAAAAATAGAATTTTCTTTTAAATCATTAAAATATTGCATATAACTCAAAAATCAGCATTAACTAGAACCCATAACAAAAAGCTATGAGTCATGTAGTTATATCTCAGTTCATGCAACAATTATTCTGCTTCTGCTGCCTTACTGTATGTAGACCATACAAACTACATTTAGACGTGCAAAAAACTTAAACGGAAATCAATTTCTAAGAAAAAATTAAATAGGTAAACAAGACGAGGAAGAAACTTGCCACATAAATACTAAGATTAAAAACAGACTTCCATATCAAAGTGTACCAAAATGCTCTACTTATCTGTGCTATTTAATTCTACAATTAAGACATAGCTCATAAAATTACTACAGGAACAGTTTAGTCATAGATTAAGAAAGAAGGAAGAGTTTACCCGCATCATTTCATTCTCTAGTTGTTTTTTCCGATGCAAACGCTGCTGATGTGACTTGAGTATATTCTCCACATGCTGTTCCATGAAGAATTTAAAGGCTTGAGGGGAATAACTTTGAATGCGCGACTCTCTTCTTTCCTCATCTTTCTTGTTTTTTCTAACAGGAACAGGTGAGGTTGTAATTTGTTTCTTTTCTTTATCTGTTGAATCAACACATTCGTAATTCTTTTCATTCTCATCCTCCCTGGATAAAGGAGGTGGCTCCTCCTTGTTGAGCTTGGGTCCTGCCTCATACAGATTGACAGAAGGATTCTGATGTAACAAGTGTTTTGGGTAAGGTGGTGGGGGACCCTGGTAATTTGGAGCCTCTGCAACAGGAGACATAACTGCCATATTTGTAGAGGGACTGTCGGAGAAGGGAATACTCTGAACTGTCTGCACAGGCTGCGGCATCCAAGAAGGGTGAGTGGGTGCCAAGGCAGTCTGTAGCTCTGGTTTCAACACTCGCATGCTTTTCACTGGTTGCTGAATGGGAGCTGGCGTTATGGCTGTCACTGTGGTGGCTGAAGGCTGAGAGCTGCCAGAGTGACTCTGCCTGCTGCCATGATGATTGTTGAAGGAGTTTGACCGCATGGGAACACTGGGCTGCCATGTAGGCATGTCGTGCCCATTGCCCGGCGACGACTGCGGCTGCACAGGGGAAGGCTGGGACCAGGATGCAGGTATTCCAGCTACATTTGTGTTGTAAAGTTCAAGGTTGTGACTATTTCTGTTTGGCACCATTATTGCCTGAGGAAGATTCCCATTGGTGTATGCTGAAGGAGGAGCAGATCCTCCTGCCTGCATCTGTAGTGCTGTGGGACTCTGCCTATTAGTTGAATTCATTGGGTACGGGGGTGGCTGACGACTCACTGAATTCCCAGACACCACATTCTGGTGAACTATGAATTCTGCCTGACAATTGCCATTTTGCATTCCAGCTCTTCCTGAGGGAAAACTAAATTTGCTATTAGCAGAACTCTGCATGATTATTGGTTGCCTACCAATGGGGACAGCACTCATGCCTCTCTGACCCTGTGTGGAGGAATTCATAGGAGGAGGATTCATAGGTGGAGGTGGATAACCATCCTGCCATGCTCCTGGTGGCACTGGAGAAATACGGGAGATCACATATTCCATGTTTCCAGAGTACCGCTTTGTTTGAGAATTTGGCTCCCAGGAAGGAGGTGGAGGAGTAGTTCCCCTTGGAGGGGGTGTCTGCCCCCGCGGAGGTGGAGGAGGAGGAGTGACACTCCTTATCTGTGGTAGAGGTGGGGGATTCACTCTTTGTCCATTGCCAGGATGAGCCTGAGCAAATGCCGCAATGCCAGATCCAGATAACGGCCTTCCTACATCAGGCTGGGAGCTGGGACTTTCTGAGCGATAAACCACACCCTCTCCCAGGGAAGGGCCGTGCCGCTGAGGAACCAAGGACTCCTTAGAACCCTTCCAGCTCTGCTTGCGGTTAACTGGCTGCTGGACAGCCCCTGCTTCCACGGGAAGAAAACACAGCGTTCACATTGTTAGAACTTATTCCCATTTACTGCTTTGAATATCTCGTTCTTTTGCATTAATTACTACACAAACAGGACTTGAATTCTCTTACACAATATAATCCACTGTACTTCAAATGAAAAAACTTTCTCTAGTAATACACAGCACTGCATGGTAATATACTCAGTGCACATATAAGAGAAGAAAAAAAAAAAAAAAAGCATTGAAAGTATAATACCAGAAAGTGATTTTTTTAGAAATCACTCTCCTGAAAATACCTTTTGCTTCAGTAAAAATGCAAAATTATTAGGCACACAGTGTATTTTTAATCACATGTACAAGAAACTTGCAGAATGTTCAGCACAAATGCAAAAAGTAACAACATGGAAAAAAACGTTGCTATCCCTTCCAGTTAATATTTGCAAAATACTTAGCGTTCTTAAAGTAAAATTTAACTGAATGTTGTAAAATCAAGGCTTGCACCTTTGTATGCATACAGATCATCGAGACTTGTGATATTCCCTGCATGCAGAATTTGACTACTTCAATTTTAGAAGCTGTATCTTTTTGAGGAAAAGTGTTATAGATAGAGAGGCCCAAATTAAAACTGTATGAATGCAAAACTTACAGAGCAAAATCCTGTTATATATTTACTTCACAGATGCTATTTTGCATCATAAAAACAAAATATACAAGGAACTATTGAAAGCGTAGGCAGTCTTACTGTGGTTTTCACAATGTTAACGCTAAGATATGTATAGACACGTACAGTAGTATAACTGCTGAAAATCACTCTATCCTCACTAAAAGAATGTGTTAATTACTATATTTTTGCAAGTAACAATGAAAATTTTGTCTAAATTGTGGAATTTACTTACAAACTTTACACAAGCACCAACTAATCCTGCTTAACAGACTAAAGAAAAACAATGCTATTCTTTGCTACTCCTGACTTAAGTTTTTCTCCTACCTATATTGTTAATTTAAAATCTATCTCCAGTGCTAGCAGCTCAGCACCCAACTTTAAGCAAATCAAAGTTCAGTATTTCTAATGCATTTTCAAGTTACTCTTTGTTTTGATGTATGCTACTAAAAAGAAGACATCGAGTTGTATTAAAAATGTGCTAGTATCTGTTAAGAAAGAAGTAATAGCAAGAGGCAAAATTCTGACTCTGCTAGTAAAGACACAGTCTGTCCTCCAACACCTCTAAGAACATGAAGCCTGCCTTAAAAACTATACAAACAAAACTTGGAACCAAGCAGGAAATTAAGCTGAGAGGGATCCTGAAATGTAACATCCTAAAATACAAATACTGTAGTTGTATGATATATAAATACACACACATATATACACAGAAATACACATATAGAGCACTGTTGTGTGGGAGTGTGTGTGAAGAGAGACAAAAAATTAAAACAAGATTTCAGTGCTCGGCATTTATTTCTAAATGGCACCTGACACAGAACAAAATACAGGCACCACAAGGGACAAAAATTATCAAAATGAGATCCAAATGCCATTTGCTGTACAAAATGTTTACACACAGTAATAAAACCATGTGGTTATAAAACAATGCTTAAGAAATAAATGTAAAATGGACCTATCTTTCAGAAGGATTACATTAGATGTTAAAAATGCTGGGTTTAAAAGCAAAAAACCTGTATCTCAGCATCTCTGGTCCACTGTGAACGTGCAAAGGCAAAATTTACTGTGTTCTATTTATCACCTATAAGAATGCACTTTGTGAGTTACTGCATCACCATGGATACACCTACCTGGTGGTTTCATACCTGCGTTTACAGGTCTTGCTGCTGCTGCAACCATCTGCTCCCGACGAGGATCCTGGTAGCTCATTTTACTTATAAATTCAATGGCAGCTTCTATACTACGGTTGTTGGTTTGTCTAAGAGCTTGTACAACCATATCCTAAAGAGAAAATTATATACAAAAAATAGTTTACAAGAAAATCACAGAAACTATCAAAAATCATGGTTATTTAGCCAAATATCCTCCACTAATTTTACCAGAGTAACTTTACAAAGTATCAATTTCTCTCAATTGTTTTAAAACTAATTTTAAAATGTCTTCTCCAGAAGAGATCATCCAAAATAGTACTGCAGTCTCAATGTTCAGAAAAAAAGTTAACTTGTTGAAGCACTGTAGTTTGATGTGAATCATGTCATCTTGCTATTCGTACAACAGCTTAGTCATACAAGCATTTTCTACTGCAGTGCATTATCCAGGTAACAGGTTACATGATGACCAGAGCTCCCTTCTAATCTAAGTTATTCTATAAAAGATATAAATTATATAGAGAGAGCCTAATGAGAAATTTGGATCTTTTTTGTCCAAAAATTCCTCCTGATGAATACAACACTACCAGCAGAAACTCTGTTTATTGCTTTTGTGGTAGATTTAGGCCCTGTGTTCCTAAGAGATCCAAATGCAAGTTTTGATCTGATGGACAAGCCCATCTCAGTCCATGGAAAATGTATTATAGGTCAGTGGCTTTTCCACTGACTTGAATGAAATAAGGTCAAGCAACCGAGGCAGAATTCCAGACACGGTGCTCTCCCATCTATACTGAATGAGATTTGTACAGCTGACCCAGTAATTTTGAGATGAATCAACAGCACAGCTCCCTATAGCTAAAGCACACTGTCCTTAATGATTTGTTACTACCATATTTTTTTTTTGCCATATCAAAGCAATCACTTCAGTTCACATGATGTGCGAACTGTTATACAAACTAAAAACATATGACAGCATTCACCTCCTACTCAAACCAATGGGACACCAAAGAGGGCACAGAAGAGAAGCTGTCAGTACCAACTTCAAATTCAAAGTCACGTTTCTACTTTCATCATTTTTAACATTCAAACATACAAAATTACATACAACCTTCAGAAACAATAATTATATTAAGTGAACAAAATAGAACTTTAAAAAAGGGCTTTAAAATAAAAAACCCCTAAACAGTAAAGTTGCTGCAATCTTTACAGACCAGTTGAGACAATAAAAAGCAGATAAAATACTTTCAGCTCAAAAATTTGGTTACCTATGTGATGTGAAGTATTCAATGCCTTAAAGAGTATCACCTTACACAGAACATGAGGATTGAACTTGAACCACAGTAAGCAAATGAGATTTTCTGTAAGCTATTTAGGATAAAAAAAACCCAAACACAATGAACATCATTCTACCCTGATTATTATACACAAACACATATATGTATATATAAAACTATCTATATACACACACCTGATATCTATCTGTTCCACTTTAACCGTTAATTCTACCTACGCCCTGAGGGATGGGGGGAAAATAACAAGAATGTTTGTGATATTTAATTTGAAGAAAAAAAAAAAATTCAATACATTTTGAAACTTCCCAACCAAGAAAAATGCTTTCCTACTTCAGCTGTATCTGTTCCTAGTGGCATAAGTGCATGAGTGCCATATGGGCTTTTGTGGTGACACAACTGTAGGTTAACACATGGCAGAAAGGACTTATGCTGGCACTGTGCCTAAAAAAAGCCCCATATAATCACAAATGTCATGGGAATTCGCAGTTGTATCCAAGAACAAAGGGTAGGAGCAAAAGGCTTCAGGATACAAAGGATCCAACAAAAATACCAACCTAAGGTACCTTTCTAGTTTATTACCTAGCCACATACCACAAACTTCAGTTTGCAAAACCAGCTGCAGGTTCAACCTGTAAAAATGGACCTGAGACCTGATCTACTTTGAAAAAACAAATGCTGAGGATAAGCCAGTCGGTAGTTTTGGAGAAGCTCACTCTTGGTAGAGGTAGATCTCTCTGTAAATACCAAAGGCATCACAGAAAGCAGAACTCATAAGCTGGTCACTACTGCAAGCAGTGCACGCTGGTAAAGTTAATCCCTGTTCTGGTACTGTGCCTTTTTCCTTTGGAAAGATGAGTGGTTTTTTAGCTCTTTTTTAAACCTGCTTTTGTACCCAGGTTTACAAAGAAGGCATGAAAACAAGCGTGATTTACTTTGATGTGCAGGTCCTGGTATAAACACAGGAGCTGTAAGAGTATTCATTTTTCATTCCTGGAAACCACAGATTAACTTCCGAAACACTTGGTATTGCCTTTCAATTTAGAACCACCATATTGTATCAATCTATTTTAATTGAGTACAATCCAAAATTGCTGGAAGTATCAGAGGCAAAATCCACGTTATAGAGAGTCCAGTCCTCTCTGCCTAAAATTATGCAAATAATTAAAACAACCTACCACATAAGAACAATCTAGACAAGATGCTTAAAAAAACAAAGCCAAGTCTCTTTAAATCCTTCTAGTCCTCTCCTACATCCCCCACGATTACGGGTTTCGTGTCCTTATCAGAAACCAACCAGATTTTGAAGAAGCTTTTTGCTTATCATGCTGTTCAAACATTCCCTGACCAATACCCCCTCCAACACACACTAATAGTTTATAGCTAGCAGAACACCAAATCTTCAAAATAATACACTTCACCTCATCAAAGCCAGCAGCTTGTAAGTCTTGCAGCATTTGTCGATTAACTTCTGATGTTCCTTTGACAGCTGAGGTTGCTTCGTTTGCAAAAGGCAGAAGTGAGTTTCTTATCTCCTGCAAAACCTTATGATATGTTACAAATTTGGGGGGATTTCGGCCTTGTCTAGGATCTTCAGATAACATTTTGCCCATGCTGTGATCAGCTTTAGCAGCATCTGAGGGTTTAGGCAAATTCCTGAGGCTCTCTCGTATTTCCTGTAGCATCTGCTGGCTGCTGCCAGTATAGTTACTGGCAGGAAAAGTTTTAGGCCTCATTTGTCTATAACCTTCTGGCTTCTCACTTCTCTTCATGAAAACATGTATATACGCGACCTCCACCAAGGACTTGCACACACCAGAATTCAAGGAAGACTGGCTGATGTCAGAACTTGTGAGCAGCGGCTGTTCACTGTGAAAACTGGAGTTTGTCACAACCCAAAACTGCTATTCTGTTAACAAAACAAAACCAAAAAAATCACATTAAACCGAGCAGTAAAAAAATTCACAATGTAGCACTGGTGGCAGTGAAATGTTCACATGCAGTTCTGCCTCCAGATATTAAAAGCATGCTAAGCAAATTCTTCAGGCAATCTTTACTCAACCTAATTTACAAACCATGTTGGGTTTTTAACTGTCTGTTAACGACAAATGTTTTAGGTGCCTCAAGTCTAAACAGTCCTGAATTGCAAAGGATGTGGACAGAGTGAAAAGCAACTCCTCTGTGTGGTGGACAAAGCTTTCAGGAGCAGACATGAACCACCGGTGTGTGCTACCCGAGCACTGCTTCTTTCCCTCCCCTCTCCCCTGTGTCCATTTGTCACCTGCGTTCTCTCCATCAACACCTTTATAGCCAGAAGAGCCAACTCCACTACCCAGTTAGCCAGGATATGGGTCAAACAACCTTGCTGTTCAATGACTGACATCAAGCTCCACAAAAAGAAGTGAGAAGTACACCAGTAAGAGCATGTAATTACAGCAATTTTACCCATTCTCTAGCAGTCACATATGTAAAAAGTAAACACTTGCCTAGCTCACCACATACAACTTTATGATTTCTTGTACTATTTTGCCACTTGAACCTGTTTAAGGGTTCAGATTTTGAGACTGTCACAGTCTCTTAGCTGAAGTCTTCTTGAACCAGTCTTTGTCAATGGTTAAGTAATTTTAAAATTTATTTTACATAAGGGAAGATGAGAGCAGGAAGAGAATCAAAGAAAATGTAATCAGGTTTTTTTTTTTTTTACTGTAAAATTGTTTAACAACTCAAGCATCAAATTCGCTGAGAGCATAGCTATGACATTTGGTAAGGGAAACAGAATTTTCTGCCAAAAGCCAAATAAAAAACGTTTGCATTTTGAAGGCGCTGACTCATCAGGGAAAGAGCCCTGTGTCTGCAGAGAACTCAAATCTGTGTGTCCAGGCTGGGCATTAGTTAGTACTGCAACTGCCATGGCAAAGAATAAAGCAACCACAGTGAAACACTGAAGAAATTGCAAAGCATTTGCCTCTTTAGAGTATCATGAAACTTTTTCAGTCTCTACTATTAATTCACAGAGGAAGATCAGTTACTAAGATAGTGCAGGATAAACTACATGTTTTAGCACTGTCTTTTCCTCACAGGCAATAAAAATGGTGAAGCTCAACTAACACTGTTCCTTTACTGTTGTGCTGCTAAGAGCTTCTCACATTAGACAAATTAAACAAGTATCTAAATTTTACAGTCTACAAAAAAGTCACCCTTCATTCAGGTTTCACTACTATAACACTTGCACTGCCATAAACCAATTAATGACTCTGCAACTGAGGAAGAATATGACAAGAACTCTCTAAAACACATGGAAATTACATGAATTAAATACTTGTGCTACCTGAACAAAACCTGAAAGCTGGGAAGTAATACATAAATGGGGACTATGAAAAGAAACACAAAAGACAGCCACTTAATCCCATTCTCTTTGGAGAACCATTTTAGAAATAATAAGATTTAGATAGTTTCTAAGAGAAATTCTAAGGAATATAACTTCACCCACAAGCTTTCTTTGCACCATGACAGGCTTGAAACCTTAAATAAGTGTAGTTGGGTAGTTATATATTTTTTTAATGCAGTCTGATAGCATATAATTCTTCAGTGCTCACTGAATAAGAAAAGATTACCAGACATAGGAGTGAATTTTAATAGTTAACAGTGAAATTTTGCTCAAAGTATTAAGAAATCCAGAAATCAACAGAAAGTATAGCCTGAGAGCAATAAAATGTAATTTAATTTTGGCCACTTTCAAAATAATTTTCCAAACATGCCGTACTTAAGACTACATTGAAAATACTTTGTGGAAAACTTTTTCCAAAAAAAATGAACCAAAAACTTGACAAAATACCCATACATAAGCTTTTAACAAATTCCAAAGGCCTGTAATTCAGCAGAAAACAAGGGGTTTGTACCCCCTGTTTGATATTTTACAAATTTCATCTCATATTTCAATATTTGTTTTGCGGCTACACCTCTGGTAGCTGAGATAGGTAAATCTAACATACCTAAGAGAAATCAAAGTTAAATTAACAGGACACTTAAATCATAAATCAGGAGCAATCTTGAAAAACAAAGCTGCACTCTCCCTTGAATTTTTAGCAGCAGCTTAGGTTTAGGAGTGTAAACCAGCCAGTTCACTTATCTCCCCCCAATTATCAAAGACAGCACAGCTGTTTGTAAGGCCACACAGCACAACCAAGCTAAGGAACTTAACCAAATAAGTAACTTTTTTTGGTGGGTTATTCCTTTGGGCAGCACTTAATTCTCAGAAAACAATTCTAATTAATCCTCCAGAAAGCAGGAATTACTACAGTTCACCTTGCTTTATACATGAACCTCAAAATTCTCAAGTCACTTC
Organism: Lanius collurio; assembly: GCA_020086605.1. Taxonomy (NCBI): domain Eukaryota; kingdom Metazoa; phylum Chordata; class Aves; order Passeriformes; family Laniidae; genus Lanius; species Lanius collurio. Next base: position 3,778,768 of record JACBWW010000002.1, read on the forward strand.
CACTTGGAGACATTTACATTTGCACACATTTTAAAGGAAGAAAGTGTCAACTGCTGAGTAAGAAACAAATCTCAATTTTGTACTTTTAACTAGCAAACACCAACTGTATCTGAGGGAACTGTCTGTTCCCCCTTGTAGTTTTGTGTCTTTAAATGATCTGTTTGTTAATGCAGCTGTTTCTGCTGATTAAATTCTCTTCTCTAAAAGAGTTGAATAAAATAATCCTTTACTTCTTTTCAAAATCTGGGAATACAGTATTTTCTTCTACAGGTCAAACTGTAAGAGAAAAAAAAACCCCACAGTGTTTTTTTACCTTATAATCATGAAAGATTAGACTTCTATAAATAAGTGTTTGAATGAAAACTCAGAAGCGTTCAAGGCCAGGCTGGATGAGGCTTGGTGCAACCTGGCCTAATGGGAAATGTTCCTGGCCACGGCAGGGGGCTGGAACCAGATTATCTCTCAGGTCTCTTCCAACCCAAATCAGTCTGTGATTCTCTGAAGGGCAACACAAAAATGTCAATGAATCCCATGATTTTCTGAGGAAAAAAATACAGAACTTTGTAATGTAACTCTAATATTCCTTATAAAAATGTTTTCAATGCTTATATTTCCAAATGAGTACTGAACATCATATATTAACATATTAACCTACCCTCTCTTGTGTACCTATTCTAACACCTTATTTTATACATAAGACGAATGCTTCACTGCTAGGGATAAAGCAAGTAGCAGAGACTTTGCAAGTCCTAAAATTAAATTTGTAGGGACTTGTTTCAGAACAACTAAAGGAAGCTCTTCTTTCAGGCATCAAGTCATTGAGCTGCAACAGCAATTTCCCAAAGGATGCATTTCCAATGCTAAAAGTTTCCATAAGATGAGGAGAAAAATGGACTCTGAAATTAGCACATAAGGACAAGTACACACGGTCAGAGAAGCAAGAGCTGGAAAGAACCGGAGGCCAGCTGAACACTAGGAACATTGTGCATTCACTCGGTTTGTTTCCATTCTTACGCTCTACTATCTTCTTCAGCAGGATACAGCTCTCCTACGTACGCATGTATTCCCGGGAGCAGCAAGACTTATTTCAGGCGCACCTCGGAGCGAGCTTCACGGCTAACAAGAGCACGGCAGCCTCTGCGCACCAAAACCCCACTGCTCTGGCTCAGGCCGACACTGAATCCTGCAGGACAGCAGGACCCAGCCTCCCAGGGACCACGCAGACCAGGAGAGTTCCACCGCCCGGAGGAGTATCCCCAATGTGCCCCACTGGGACACCTGCGCTTCTGCCGCCCTGCCGGCCCGAGCCTGTGACCTGAGATCTCTCCCGCCACGGCCGCGTTCCGCAGAGGGCCCAGAACCGCCGGGCCGAGCCGGACCGGGTCCGTTACCGCCCCGACCCCCCTGCGGCCCCCCCGCACGGCGGACTCTACCTGCGGCGAGAAGGCGGCGGCGGCAGCAGCACCTCGGGCGCTCCGAGCTCGGCCCCGCCCGCGCGGCGCCGACAGGCCGCGGCCCTTTCCTTCCTTTCTCCCTCCCTCCGCCCCTCGGCGATGCCGCCAGCGCCCGCTCGGTCCCTCCGCCAGCGCCCGCCGCCGCCTCGGGCCGCTCAGTTCGGCGCCGCCATTTTGTCGGTGTCCCCGCCGCGGAGCCGCCCGGATATGGGCAGATCCCGGCCTGCCCCGCGCGGCTCCTGCCGCTCCCGGATGGAGCTGCGGCGGCTCCCGCCCGCCCCGGCGGGGAGCGGCAGCGCCCTGTAACCCCTGCGAGCCCGTGCGCGGCAGCCGCACATCCACGGCACGGCCCTCCGCGCTGCCGGGCGGCAGGTACGGCTTGCTTCTCTCGGGCCAGTGCCGAGCACCGTGGACAAACTCTGATTTTCTGATCTTCCGATCTTCTTTTAATGAGGGGAGAAAGGTCCGCCGAGCCTCGTGATCCAGCTTATGCCCGAGCGATGGACTCGTTACAGACCAACAGGAAGGAAAACCCACTGGTTAGCAGTCGGAGTGATCCATTTAATTTCCATCTTTTGCATTTCAAGTGAATCTGGAAGCTAAATTTAAGCTGCTCTAAGGAGCTCATTGGCAACTCAGCACCTTGCGCTGCAGAGGGAGAAAAGCCCTGTCCCCCGTGCACCATCCCGCTCCTGCAGCCAGGCACACGGAACGTGGATCAGGTGAGGTGCTCCTGCCACAGCAGACCAAGGCCACTCTAGAGCGGCTATGGTGGAAATGCCGTGAAACACCTCATAACTAACCCGTTCCTGCCCAAGTACAGAGGTTTCTCCATCCTTCACATTTGTATACCCAGGATCAATCCAAATAAGTTCCCGCATGCACATCTATTTGAATTACTTTAGTAAGTCAGACCACTACTCTTGTGCAAAAATTTTTATTAAAAAAAGAAAGGGTTCTTTGTAACAAAAAGCAGATACAATGCTAATAATAAAATTTAACTTTTCAAAGATTTCAATTAACCAGATGTGAATTTTTGACAAAGGCTATATCTCAAGTTTAGAAAGTCTTATTCTTACACCTGAAAATACAGCCAACACATCTGTCAATTATGACTCCTTAATTATAAACCCCACTTTTCTGTTGGGAGATTTACTAGTACATTATCAAGTTTTAACATGCAGCATCTATGATGAAGCTGAGAATAATTCAAAATAACGTTGCTAGAATGCTTAGATTCCTACAGAACCTTTCACATTTCATAGCTTTAACAGTTTTCCTTCTAACTCTCATGAACCAACATTAAAAGTTATGTTCCCCTGTATATATAAAAAAACCCCTCAGCTTAAAAAAACCCCATCTCTCTCAGGTGACATAAAAAGAATTCCCAAGAACCCCCCAGTTTCGCTTTAGAAATAATACTTGAAAAATACCTTTACAGGGAAAAATAAAAATCCAGGCTTTACCTTTTCTTCAGTTTTATGCGCATGTGTATTATGGACATCACTTTACAGCAAAGATCTTGCCCGTAGTGACTACTTTCCTGCTTGTCAAAACCAAGCAAGCAGCAGTGAAGAAACGGCATGTAAGCTTGCTCAGTTACCCATCCTGGAGCATCAACAAGTGACAGCTGTCAGAATCTGAGGTACCTCACACTTCTTCTGCAGCACCAGGACCAAGATGAGGCCTCTCCCACACACGCCAAAAACAGACTTAATGAGTAGCATTAAGAATGAACCTGACATTTCCCAGCAGTTCAAGCTGATCAATACTTCAAAGGAATACCACAGTCACTTCATGCAAAAAGTTGTCTGTTCACATAAATAGCCTCTGCATCAGTACCGTATACTAGACATGGTCCAAGAACATCTAAACTATTCACAGACAAAGTCTGATTTGGAATTAGGTTGGTGATTTCCATGCGGTCTTTGGTCGGATCGTTGCTTAGCCAGGCACTTACTACAGACTGGTTAATGGTACTGTGGGAAAGATAGGCAGTGCTTCTTCCTCCTGAAAGAAGAGGGAAGACAAGGAAGTAAGTTTCAATTTAGTTTATAGATTCTCAGAATCCAGAGAAACACAGTAGATACAGGTCACACTTAATGGAAATATAATTTTACATTTTAGTCAGTTTTCAGATTAGTTGAGATGTCATTTCTTTGGTAATTTATTTCTTTTTAAAGGAAAAAATAGCTTAAAAAAAATCAAGTACTTGAAGTGATTACAGAAACCTTCTACCAGCTCTGCAGTCAGTTAAGACAAATCACAACAGCTGTGTACTCATCTCACTGAACAGACAGCGTAAGGACCTGCAAGTTTTTCTAGCCAGATACTAAAGCAAGGGCAAAAGAACAAAGGTCTTTTTAAAGAGTGTCTTGTTCTATTTGGGGTTTTCAGCTTTGCTTCAGTAACACTCCCTACTGCTCCTCCTCCTTACTTACTGTGCAGCAAGTGATATATCTATATTTGACATTGAATTTTTTCCACATAATATTTTACATTCAAATTGAAGTCTCACGCTATGAGAACTGTCATTCAGCATAAAATTAGCAGGTGTCTGAAGCGATGCTAAAAGCTTTATACTTCATATACTTGAAAACATGCAGAGTGCAACTTGAATCAGTAATCCTATCATTTTCATACATAAAACTTTACTTTGAATGATAACTTTGAGGCCAAAGACAGCAGGTGACAACTGAGAGTTTCCCCACAATTTGCAGTCTAAAGTAGCAAGCCCTTAGCAGTCTTTGTGATTAGAATGTGAAAATAAATGCTTACATTAAGTCAGTATCATAACTTTTAGATCCTGCCGCCATGCAAAAGGATCCAGATTCATTCACTGAAAGTTCCAATTATTACCCTGAACTGTATATTCATAATTCCACTCTCATTAACCTCTCAATTATTTTGATATTCCAACTTAGTGTAACTCCCTCAGAGACTCAGTAATGTCAGTTAGGCTGCCTCTGTATCTTTTCTACATACAGATGATTTTTAAGTGAACACAATCTTTGAAATCAGAGATGTGCCCCTTCATACACTGGTCAGAGAGTAGCAGATTAAAAAAACCCAAACAAGACTACAAAAACCCCTGCACAACTGTTTGCCGTATAAGTAGTTTTCCTCAAGTGCCTATCAGGGCTTGCTTTCTAAGATAAGAAACCTGCTTTTAATTTTCTCTCTTAGGATTGTATTATTAATTGGGTCATGTGAGAACACTGGCTGTAATGATGTTACCAAATGACAAATTCAGTGCAGATGGACTTCAAGCATTCTTACCTTGATGAAGAAAAGATGGTTTTTCAGATACGCTTGTGGAAGTATCCCAGTGCCAAAGAGATCCATCTTCAGAACACGTAAATAAATGATCAGGGTCTGAGGGATGGAAGTGAACTTCCCACACTGGAAGTATCAAACAAAACCACTTCAGAACAAGTCTCAAGTACTTCGATCGATGCATTGGATAATGTGATACAGACATGCATTTACAAGAACCCATGCTTCCATCAAAACCTTTCATTTTTAATTGTGTGTGGGTAGGAAACCGAAAGCCCTAAGTAACATACTGCAGTTTTCCCTCTGCTGGCAGGGGGAAGGGGGAAAGAAAAAAAAATTTAAAAAAATAAAAGACCTTATTTTGTTGCATTTTCAGTACTGTGAAAATTGCTAAACTCTTATCTGAATTCAGGTATTCTGCATACTACCATGTATCCCTGCTATTAAGTTTAAATCTGCACAGAGCATGCATTCCTTCCCAGGACACACATTATTTTTTGTCTAAATACCACAACTGCAGATGACATTTAAGTCAGTAAAATTTAGTATCAAGAAATATTTTTACTCCCTTAATGTAATTGTAGCATCAAATCACAAAATTTTCAGCATAAAATTAATTGCCACCTTGTCCATGTAGTTAACAGGAAAGTGAGCTGTTTCAGCGCTGTGGAGGCACCAAATCAATGTTGAGTCTCCTCTTCCTCCTCCCGTTTAAGTTAGTATCTGCATTCTGCTTTACTTTATCTGCCTAACACAGCACCAGCTTCCATGACTACACACCTACCCTGCTAGAAACACAGCCATTCTGATGAAATGTACCTAACAGTTCATTACGGAATTGCTTACTAAGTCTACTTTTAGTTTACATAGGGTTCACTTTTAGATAAGAGTCTCCTATACAGAGAAGGAAGCCAACGGGATGAAAACACATGGAGTAGTAGTATCTTGGGAAGGGTATAGAGATGAAGGTTACAGAGGGATACAGAGTGAGGAAGGNAGTATCTTGGGAAGGGTATAGAGATGAAGGTTACAGAGGGATACAGAGTGAGGAAGGCTAAGGAGAAGCTGGAACTGAACATGGCAAGATGAAAAGAAATAGCAGGAAGGACATCTACAGGTATGTCAGCCAGAAATGGAAGGTCAAAGGTTTATGTCCTCCAATAATCAATGCTGGAAAACTGGTAACACTGGACAAGGAGAAGGCTGAGCTATTGAACAACTTTCTTGTCTCAATCTTCAATGGCAACCTCTCTTCCCATACTTCTCAAGTGGGTGAGCTGAAAGACAGGGTACGGGGGAACAAAGTCCTTCCCGCTGTGAGAGCAGCTCAGGTTCATGATCCCCTAAGGAACCTGAATGTACATAAATCTTAGCGATGCATCTCAGAGAAGGAACTGGATGATGTAGTTGCCCAGCCACTTTCCCCATCTGAAAAGCTATGGCAGTCAGGTGAAGTACCAGGGGACTGTAACAAGCGAAAGACGAGCACAAACCCATGTTTAAAAAGAGTAGAAAGGAAGGCCCTGAGAATTACCAACCTGTCAGCCTTGGCTCTGGTCCTGGGAAAAGCATGGAGCAAATCCTCCTAGAAGCTATGCTAAAACACATGAAGGACAGGGAGCAATTCAAGACAGCTAGCATGGCCTCACCAAGAGCAAGTTCCACCTGAGCAACTTAGTGACCTTCCCTGATGGAGTGAAATCAGTAGACAACTGAAGGGCAATATATGCTATTTACCTAGACTTCTGTGAGGCCTTTCAGACCATCTCCCACATCCTTTTAAACTGGAGAGATATGGGTTTGATGTGTGGACTGTTCAGTGGATGAGTTGATGATGATGGTTGGATGGTCTCATCCATGAGGTAGTAACAGCTCAGCATCCAGATGGATGTGGATGACAAACTGTGTCCCACAGGGGTCAATACTGCAACCAGTGCCATTTAATGACTTCATCAATTATATGGACAGTGGGATCAAGTGCATCCTCGGCAATTCTCCAGAATTGCTCCAAGCTGAGTGGTGTGGCTGATATACCTCAAGGAGGTATACAGACGGATCTGGACAAGATTCATAAGTGGGCCTATAAGAACCTCATGCAGTTTACCAAGACCAAGTACAGGGTGCTGCACCTGGGTCCAGGCAATCCCTGGTACCAACATAGGCTGGAGATGAACAGATCCAAGAGCAGCCCTGCCCAGAAGGACTTGGACTGCTGGTGGATGAGAGGCTGGACAGGACCCAGCCATGTGCACTTGGATCCCAGAGAGCGAATTGTATCCTGAGCTGTCTCAAAAGCAGTGTGGCCACCAGAGTTAGGGAGGGGATTCTGCACCTCTACTTTGCCCTTGTGAGACCAAACCTGGAGCGCATTCTACTGGGCTCTGGAGTCCCCAGTAAAAGGACAGGGATTTGTTAGGAGTGAATCCAGAAGAGGGATGCAAAGACGATCAGGAGGCTGGAACATCTCTCCTATGAGGAAAGGCTGAGAGAGTTGGGATTATTCAGCCTAGAGAAGACAAGGCTCCAGGAAGTCCTTACAGCATTTTTCCAGTACCTGAAGGAGGCCTAGAAGAAAGCTGGAGAGGGACTTCTTATAAGGGCAGGTAGTGATAGGACAAAGAGGAATGGCCTTAAACTGACAGAATAAGTTTAGATTGGGTATTAGGAAGAAATTCTTTACTATGAGGGTGGTGAGACACTGGAACAGGCTGCCCAGAGAAGTCATGGATGCCTCATCCCTGGAGATGTTCAAGGCCAGGTTGGATGGGCCTCTGAGCAACCTCCTCTAGTAAAAGGTGTCCCTACCCTTGGCAGGAGAGGCTGGAAGTAAATGAGCTTTAAGGTCCCTTCTAACCCAAACCATTCTATGAGTCAATGAAGTAGAAGTATGTGGTTGTTTTCTACCATAGTTACAAGACCTTATTTTTACAGAAATCAGAAACTTCTCTAAAAAGCCACCTTTTCCTCCCCCCTGCATTTCAGATACTTACTTTCTGCTTCATGAGCATTTAGCAGGGACACTGGCATAGTACCCTGCCTGATGTCCCATATACTCAGCATTCCATCCTGGCCCCCTGTGGCCACAATATGCTGCTGATTGGGATGCCTATCCACACAGTGCAATGGAACTCTGTCACCTGCCCTGCAAAGAGAAAAAAACCCAACCAAATAACCTAAATATTTTTATTTAGCTTCTATTTTCCCCTTCTTAATCCCTAGGAGCATTGACAAGTGAGGTACCAGTATCGACAGCACCTTCAATTCCTGTAGCATCTGACCACCCCATGCTGAAGGCACATGACATCTACTGGAAACCAGAGGTATGGCAATAACATGAAGCTACAATTGGATGAGGATCAGGTTCTGTGCCTTATGGTCCACATCTGATAACACAGCATCTGACAGCATTACAGGAGTGAGAGAGCCTTGCATGCAAATAATACTCTACATATACCTACAATAATAATAATATTCTAATGCATGATATAATTATGGTTTTAGTATATACTAAGGGTTTAAAAGGGAAATAGGGCACTAACAAAATCAGGTACCTAAACCACAGTCTATGAACAGCAATGGAAATTATTACACAGACAACAACAGGACTGAAATCTAGCTCATTTTGTTTTCTCACAGTACCTTGTAAGGCACAAAGGTACCATTCAAATATATCCCAAATGCCAGAGACCTTACATTAGGCCTGTGGAGAAAAGCAAATATAAACAGGTAGAGTTTTGGGTCAAGGATTGAAAATTTTTTCCTTATAAAAGAGCAGTGTACAGGTGTAATAGTCCCTCAAAAGTTAAATCATAAAACAGACCAGCTAAGCACAATGCTTAATCACAACAGTGGTTCAGCCATCAAGCAGTCTGCTTTTGCTTATTTAAATACCAAAGAAATTAAAATCCTTTTTTAAAAAATCAGTAATTTATCATCCTGTTGTTAGGAAGCTATTAAGAAAGATTTGAATCAGATTATATAAAGTAGCACATGCTTTTCAGTAAGTAAGTAAAAAAGTGGAAGTCTTACAAAGAAAATATTTGAGATGGTTCATTTCTTTGCTGTCTGAGGTCCCATATTTTTAACTGTCCAATTGAATTTACTGTCAAGATCTCAGTTGTGCGAAGGAAAGTCACTGCATGGAGTGTACTGCTGTCTGCATTGTCTGCAAGAGATGAGGAAAGCATTCAGGTAAACCTATAGAATGCTAGTCTTCATTTAATGACAACAAAGTAACTCTTAATAGAGAACAGAACACAGCTGCTTAAATATGTTCATAACCTCTGCAGTTTCAGGGTCAGAGACAGGTATCTGCAAATATCCTGTGAAAGAGGAGCCCTTGCTTACTATATCAAACACTACTGAGACAAATCTGTAAGAAGCTGTATTAAATTTAGCTCTGGTGATTAGAGAACTACTTGTTGATTTGTAAGATTTCTTTTTGTAGTTCCTAGAAGAAGAATCAATTCAGCCAAGCTTATGGTTTTCAGAACTTTTCTTTATATGCCCAGCATCTACTGACAGGAAGTAGCTATAGAGCTTTCCATACTGGAGTTCTGAACACAAAAAAAAAAGTAACTCTGGCTGAAAACATCAAGCAGTTTTATGCAGAAACACTTAATTCACCAACTTTTAGACCTTTTCTGAACTGCCAATGTGCTATCGCGTTAAACCTGAATTATGCTGTGCTTCTTAATAACTAAATAGCAAGGCTCTTTTTTTCCAGGTCCTTTTCTCCAGTGCTTCTCTTTGTTAGAATAATTTACAATGTCAAACAATTCACAGCTTTGATGTGGAACTTTTGAGGCCTTCTGAAAAAACAGACGCTATTTTATTTCTGTTATTATATATAAACTTTTCATCTTTATTATGATGGGGCAATTTTTTAAAGACTATTTTGACCTCAAATATTTTAAAATTCTTTGCGTAAGCCCATACTGAAAAATATAAGCAAATTATTATCTTTCTGCATAAGATGGAAACATTTTATGATATTCAGACAAAAAAGTTACATCTATGCCTGGTTACAGATATTTGAATGACTTTTCTGTCTACTGCTTAAATGAAAGCAGAGATGAAGAAAAAACTCACCAAAACACCATTAAAAAGAAATGTTAGATTACTGAACACTGAGGTTCTGGAGGATTTAAAGTTTTATGACAGACCAACACTAAGTGGTTTAGCAATGATACACTTTTATGGCTCCAAAAGATTTTACATAATCTCTAACTTTAGGAGTTTTTTCCCTACCTTAACTGACTACAAACCTATGCACTTTGTACTGTACTCTTAAATCCACTAAACAATAACAAAAATACCAAGGCATTCCTTGACAACTGTTGAATGAGGTACAAGAGTTCTACCTTTATGTTAAGCATTCAGCTTAGTGCCTGGGAAATGTCAAGGTGTCACTGAATTGGGAACCAGTAAAACAAATTGCTTACATCATAGAACTCCATCCTGAAGAACCTGAGAGCATCTACCAAGATGTTCTCTTATCCCTCTCCAACTTTTACTGTGAAACCATGAACTTACAAATACCTGGATGAATACAGAAATATATCTGAAATGTGCTTTAAGTATTTGAAATCTGGAGGGATATAGAAATAATCTGGAAGAAACATGTTCAACCTGGAATACTGAAATCAATTTTCAACAAACATTTTTGTTTTGTTATAAGCTGAAACAAAACAATTCTCTCCAAACAACTAATTTGAACAGATATTTGATTTACCTATAGTTCTTACTGCATCTTTTTGGTCAGCTCTGAAGAGATTTATTCTACCATCTTCTCCAACAGTGACAATTTCTGGGTTGTTGCAGACGACTCCGGTACAGGCTGCTCCACCACATGATGTGTCCTGATCCACGTGATGATAATGGGCTTTCTCCCACCGATGGTTGGCAGATAACGTCTAAATAGCAACCAGACATGAAATTATGGTCTTAAATAATTAACCTGATAGAACAAAGCTTCCAAAATACTCATGAAACCAGAAACAAGCTCCAGGAAAGCCACACTATCTCATGGGAATGAGACCCTCCCATACCAATACGAGATCTAAATTTTCATCAACCTTTAAGCACAACCCTTCCAAATAAAATTATTTATCTGAACCACCATTTTCACATGATCTAGCAATTAGAAAGAACGCTATGGACTATAAAAGGTCTTTCACTAGACTGATGTCTTCAATTTTTCCCCAGGACAGGGGAAAAGAAATGAGGCCCTTAGAAAATAAAAGGTCAGATTCAGATCTTGATTGAAAAGAACTTAGTTTATTTTAGGTACCACAACAAATTATTAACAGACATTCACCTTTATTGTGTCATTGTGAGCATATATAAAAAAGTAATTATGCATTTGTTTTCAGTAATCTATATTCAAAGCAAAAGACTGCAGAGTTTACGTATCTTCCTTCACATGACACTCGCGAGAATTCAATCATAATTTGTTAGAATTGAACATAAGTCATTTAGTTCAAGAATGTAAAAACTATGATAAGGCAGGTACAAGTCCTTTAATACCCACTGCCCCAAAACCCTCCAATCTCTTAAATTATCAGTTTTCAATGAATGGGCTGTTACAAATTTGGGAGGAAACACCCCAATCTGTCTCACTCTGGAATCTCGTTTATGTAGCATGTGTGCAAAACACTTTTTTATCTTCTCGTATGTATAAAGTCAGAGCTTTTTTAACAGACTTTAAAAAGAAATATTTTTAGCAGTCAAATGTCTCTTGTGCTAAGATCAAAGTGACCTGTATTACAGAGAATAGCATCTTAAAGTCAGTGCATGTTAAATACCTGGTTATTTTGATGATGACGGAATATAGTTACAGTTCCTGTTGATGAGGCAACCACAATTCTCTCTTGATCCAAAAACTAGACAGAGATAATAAGAATACTATTAGTCAATGCTTTAGTACCAAGGTGATAACTTTGATTTTAGAGTAACCTAAATTATTCGTAGGTAGAGGGGGAAAAAAAGAAACCACAAAAAACAAACCCACAAAGCATTATTGATCAGTCCTGTCCTTTTCCTTTGTAAGAATATTTAGCCAATCTCAACATTATGACAGCTTACTCTCACTTAACTTCTAAGTGACAAAAACACAGACCTATTCAATACGGCTTTACCTGCATATCCATAACATCCCCATTGTGCTGGATGTCACACAGCAGATGAGGTTCTCCATGATATTCACCACTTAGGCCCGCATTTCCAAGGTCGCCAGCAGACCAAATGGAGACCCTATTATCCTGAACAGAAACGACAACACATTTACTCAAAAATGGTTTTGAAAGTAGGTTGCCATAAGCCTCAGCCAGGAACAGCAATAGGGTTGCGCACCGCTCCTGAGGAAGCCGCCGCCGGCCGGAGGGAAGCGCTTGCCCAGGGGGAGAACGCTGCCGTGCGGAGGAGCGGCCCCTCGGCTTCTTTGGGGACGCGAGCACAGCACGAAGAGCCAAGGGCGGGACTGCCGAGCCAGGCAGTGCTCACGGCCGACTCCGGCCCTGCTCTCCCACACCAAGCGGCAGAGGCGCAGGGAACCGAGGCGGCGTGGGGTGCCGCCGCCGCCCGCCCCGCGCCCCGGCGGGAAGGTCGCGCAGCACCTGTAGCCCCGCCCGGCCAGTACCTCGTTGTCCCAAGAGCCGGTGGCGAAGAGGTCGGGGGGCTGGAGTGCGGCGGCGGGCAGGGGCCGCCAGCGCGTCCGGCTGATCTTCTGCGACACGAACTTGGCGCTCACGTCCTCCATGGCCGCGCCCGCCCCGCGCCCGCTCCCGCCCGCGCCGCGCCGCGCTCGCTGATTGGCTGCGGCGCGACGGCGAGCGCGGAGGGACAGGCCGGGGACGCGCGCGGGCGGGCCGGGTTGTGGGCCGGGCCGTGCCGGGAGCGGCGCGGCGGCCGCGGCCCCCGGGACTGCTGTGCCCTGCCTGCTGCCTGCGGGCCGGGGAACCGGCATATCGGCGTCGGTTGCTGGTCGGGTCCCGAGAGGAGGAAATACAGGAGGAGGTGATCGTGCAGTTGTGTTACCTGTCTGCTCGGCTGGGCCGGGTCTGCCGGAACGTTGTGTCTATGTGTCACCTTTGCGTGACATGCACCAACTTCTGTTTTCTCAAAATGAATGACTTACACGGCGACTAAGCATCTCTGGTCTAGATCTGCTTTTAAGTATGCACCGATTTCAGCTGAGACAGGGTTAATTTTCTTCCTAGTAGCTGCCACAGCGCTGTGTTTCGGATTTAGCGTGAGAATAATGTGATAACACACTGGTGAATTACTTGCTGCTAAGTGGTGCTTATTCCAAGTCGAGCTCTTTTCAGTCCTCGCTCTGCCGGCGAGCAGGTGCACGAGAAGCCAAGAGGGAGCATGGCCAGGACAGGTGACCCAAAGTGGCCGAAGGGATATTCCATACCATAGAATATCACAGTCCCTACATAAAGTGGGGGGCGTTGACCATGAGGGACCAATTGCTGCCCAGGGACAGGCTATTTATCTTCTTTGATTTAAATACTAGAGTTATTAAGATATAAGTTATTATCTCAACCCATGTTTTTTATCTTTGTTTTATTCCAATCCTTCCCCCCTCCCCCCTCATTCCCCCCTGGGGTAGGATGGGGGGGTTGTAGGTCTTACGTCACCAAATATCTGCCTGGTACTTGCTGGCTGAGGTTAAACTATGATAACTTGGATAATTCCAAGTGATACTCTCCTTCCTCTGACTGATTCCTACTGATACAGAAATAAACAATTTTTTTTTTCCCAAATAGTGTGTTAAATCAAACAGGAGCACACATGTACTTCCTTTCTAGTATTTCACTTGAGACCTAAACAACTATGCAATAAAAAGTTCAGAGGTTAGTTGTAAACTAAAGGCTGAAACAGTTATGTTGTCAGTTGTCATTTCAGAAGATGAGACTATCAGTCCAGTCACTACAGTCCGGTAAGGGTCTTTCTCACAAAGATTTTTACATCTTTGTCTTCTGCTGCATCTTTTTCCAAAGCTGATGCTGCCAGGTCTCAGAGGTTCTTTCAGATGAATTTAACAGTGGCTTGGACAAATTTTCACCTGTATTATTGCAGTTTTCCTGCTAAAGGCATCTGTCAGATTTCTTCTATACAGCATTTTTAAGTTACTCAAGTCTGCTATGCTGTTTTGTAATCCCTCAGGTTGATACCAAATCAGTGATATTTTATATGCTTCATGCATAATTTGAACTTAATTTAACATTTGTTTTTCCATAATTACATTCAGCAGAATCCAACACTGAATATATTCCAAAAGCTGGATGCTATAGTCGTCTACCATACTGTAAACATACCTTAAAACAGCTTTGTTGCACATGCCAGTAGCACTGTTATTCTACAGTAGCAAATGCTTCTGGTACCCTTTATTAAGCTGCTAAAAGCAGTTCTACAAGTCACTGTTGACCCCAAGGGTATTTTCAGCTAATTCGTATAACACTTGTGAGAAATATCAATAGGCAGCCTCAGAATACAGTTACAGACCAGACAGGTAAAAGTTGAAGAGAAAACCCTTTGGGATTATTTAAAGTTTTATTAGGCAAATATTTTTGTTGGTTAGTTTGTGATTTCTATGTGTATTTTTTACCTTGTGCTTTTGGATGGTTTCTTTCTTTGCTAAAGATTGCTTGTTCGAAAGCACTTGGGAAGTATTAAGGGAAGTAAGTTGGACAATACAAGCTTATTTTCACTTAGAGGAAAAGAAGAGTCACAGTTTTTCTTCCCTGTCCTACATTTTTTAAAGAAAATGTTGGCAGCATGTTATATTACGGAAGTGAGAGCTGTGATAGATTTAGGGCTGCTTTGTAAACCTTTAAATATATTCTCTGTGCTTGATCTCTATGAAAGACGTGCACTGTGTTAGTATATAGTTTCAGTGTCATGGCAGATTTAAATAAACATATAAAAGGAGGAAATATACCTTATCTAATATTTCTGAGGTTTTCAAAAAGGATGTTAAGTCTAGATGAAGCTTACTCTGAGAGTTGAGTCCAAACATATCAGCTAAGACAACAAGGAGCATCTATGGATTATCCTTAAATATGGCTAAAGCTAGGAGTGTGAGTGAAAGGGAAGGAAACTCAAAGCATGCCTGTCTCTCTGAGAGAAGGTAGGGGCCCCGAGAACAAAGTCAGTTACTAGATCAGTGGTTCTACTACAGCAGGATAAAGCTAGTTCTGAACATGATTTGCTTATAATCTGCTTTCCTCCCATCATCATCATTGAACAATATTTAAAGAAATTTATTTGGAGATGCCAAAACAATGTTTACAGCTGGTAAGAATTCCTGGAGTTGTGCCCAGTTCATTCTCTTGAACGAGTACAGTCACTGTACCCAGGTACTGCAGAGCAGATGTAACAGGAGAGGGCCAGGCCCTGAGTGTGCTCATAAGCCTTGCCCTTGGCTGGAGCTCCCATCTGGGCTGAAGGACCCTGCTCTTGGCCTGAGCTGTGTTGTAGGAGGGCCTGTTCTCAGCCATGTTGCCCAAATTTAGTGGCTGGCTTGACTTGGGGTCTGACTTGTCACTTTGCGTGGTGGCAAAACCATTTCTGTCCCCAGCCCTGCTCTGCTTGCTTTGCTTGGATCCTGTGGGATGGTGTCCCACTGTGCCATCTGGAAGGTGTCATCAGGAAGGCTCACTTTCCTTCATGAAGGGATCCCAGTTCTGCTGCTCCCTGATGGGGAAAGTCAGTGATGTGACTGGGTCATTCTCACCTCATTGAATGCAGAGCTGGGAAAACATGGATGCAGAGTTCAAAATGATGTAAACTTCTGAAATGTACAAAAGGAAGGTCCACACCAAACTGGCTTGAGCTGATAGGAAATTAGATGAAGGAGAGTGATTAAGTTAAAAAACAGAATGAAGTCAGTGAGAGGAGTGTAGGTGTAAAAGCCAATTAGTGTAGGGGTTGGGACATAACTGCGGAAATGTACAGCAGGGACATTTCACAAGGAATTTTCTGCTTGTGGTGTGCAGAAGCAGATGGGAGCAGACAGTGATGAGCAATTTCTCAAATTCTTTCTAAATTCAAAGAATTTTAAAAAAATCCAATGGGCTTATGAGGTGGGAGGGAAGGAATGAAACAGAAATAGCTTGCAGGGGTTTATATATAAATGTATGTAAGTACAGCTAGAGGATTGGGATGTGGGTGAGTATGCAGCAAAGGAGAAAGAGCCGATGTGCTTACAGTTAATGGGATCTTTATGTCAGAACAATCATATGATGGCCCACTCTGGCTGCTGGCATTCCTGTGCCTCTTCCCTAAGAGGATCATCCATACAGCAGCTCCCTGAAGAGTACTAGGGAGATGGCTCTACATGTGGAAGGTGGAGGTGCCTGTGACCGACAGTGGGCATCCAGGGACCAAGGTGCTCACACTGGTTTGGACAAATGAGGGGGTGTAGGATACAGATATCCTGAGTATCAGAGCAAATGAAGAGGTTCCACACGAAGACAATTTTTTTAAAAATTTTTTTCTTGTATTTTACTCTAGTAAAGAATGGCTATGTTGCTTTTAGTTTCATCTCAATGGATGTGCTCCTAATAGGCTTTAAAAATGGACTCATGGCCTGGATTGTAGAACAGGAAGAGTGTGGGGGCTCTTATGTTTGTTTACTGCATAAATGGGTGCATCCTGCCACTATTGGTGCATGTTAGTTTCCCAGGGCCCTTGGAGGCAACTTGGCTTGTCTTAGAGCTCCTGGAAGCCTGCCAAGCCAAATGCTGTTTCCTTCACACATGTCTGGTATCCATCCAAGATACCCCAGATATTGCTAAGGAAGGCCCAGATTTGTTTTAATTCTCTGAATACTCTTGTCAAGAACATGGCAAATGGGTATATTCAGTCAGAAAGTGACTGAGCAAGACTGCAAAATCCTAAGAGAGAAATGCAGGCTCGCTCTTGGTGCTCTGTGACAAGCCTAAGCCTAATTCAAGCTGCTCCTGGTACGCAGCATCACTTTGTATGTAAATGGTTTCTCCTGGGTTTCTGGTCTCCCAAGGGGGTAAGTATCCCTGGAATGCTTTTAAACACGGGCCAGCTATTTTCTTGCCAACAACCTCTTTATGTGAGAGTAATGCAGTTTGCTTGCATCTGACAACAGAAAATGTCTTTTGCATTTAAAACAAATAAGTAGTTCTGTGCTGTACTTTTACAATGTCTGTCTGTTCTCTATACTTGCTGCCCTTTGGGAATTCCTCTAACTCCATGGCTTCTTTCCTTCTCTCTCGGCCCACTGGGTGTAACAGGGAGACCTTTTATATTCTGGGACAGGCTGGGAGCCTCACATGGACTGCAGTTGCCATTTCATGCTTAGGAGAAGCTAGATGGAGAATACAAAATGAAGCAGTGGATCTGTCTCCAGGATTAAAAGAATCAGATGGGAAGTCTATGGATGGGATCCAGTACATGCACTGAGCAACTGTCAGATTTGCTCTGCACTGACTGCAAAGTAGAGAAGCAGATTCCCACCTTCACCTCATTTTCTTCACCTGAACCAGCAATGATTGTATGAAATACATGTATTGTGTGGAGCTGAAACATGTTCAACATTCCTAGCCAGGATGGGCTCTCTGACAGAAGATGTAATCTGTGTAATCTCCCATGGTGGTATCTTAGGCTGTGTCTTTGTATCAGAACTGCTTTTAAAAAACAATATAATGCTTGAAATTATATCTGCTGGATGACACCTTATTTTCCCCAATGTTTATACAATATACTATTGATAGGGCCTACCTGTCCATAGTTATGTATCACTATTCTCATATTTCAAAAGCCAGGAACTGAAAACCCTGCTGTCTGGTACCACACCTGTGCCAGTGTGCCTGGTTAAAAAAGGAAGTGCAGTAAAACTATTCCCAGATGTGTGAAGCCCATTTTCAGGGACCAGAAGGCAGCACAAATGCCGAAGTCATAGCACTGACAGTGGGTTCCCCAAAATTGCAAAGATGGTATATGCTTTTGCTTTAAACAATGGAAACATACATAAATAACAGATGGCAAATGAATTTTGGTGGCGAAATTAATCACAAATGAGTTTCAGAGCAGGCAGGAATACTACATCACTGCAGGAAGTGAATTCTCTGGTTTTCCTCACTATGGGCTGTGGGAGGATGTGAAGGTGCTACTTTCCCCTTAAGATTCCTACTTCATCGTGGGCCTATGCTGGGACAGAATAAAGTCCCATCAGCTAATTTACTAAATTCTGAGCTATTGACCTGGGCATCCTTTTAAAAGGAATTTTAATATGCAACTTTGTCCTACGTCGTCGGCATTGCACCGATAGATGCTCCTGTGGAACATCGGTACGTTGGCAGCCTTTAGCCAATATATGACTAAGCCAACTCTCCCTAATCTCCCACCTCGCTCCCATTTTCTGGTTGTTTCCCGAGTGCCGGGCCGCACCTGCCCTCCCCTGTCCCCACCGCCTGCCGGGGACACCCACGGGACGCGCAGCTCCCGCTTCACCTGACCAATGGCAGCCTCCAACACGTAGGCCTGGCCCGCGCGGGCTGGCCGCGGCCAATAGGCGCTCCCCATGCAAAACACCGCGCCGGGGGACTCCGCTAATTGGCTCCGTCGCAAGGGCGGCAGGTCGCGCGCTGGGCCGGGAGCTGGCGCCGCCGCCACCACGGGGCCGTGATGGGGCTCGCCAGCCCCGACACCGCCTTCTCCGGTACGAGTCGTGTACCGACTTGTGTCACGGGAGCGACCAAGGCCAGGGCAGGGGGGAAAGTGTGTGCTCATCAAGCTGCTGTTTCGCTATCTCATTCATTAACAGAGCTCCTAAATTCCGCGCCCCCGGACCTGTCCCACCCCGCCGCCGTTTCTGGGGCGAGGGCACGACCGGAGTCTCGCCGCTAGCGCGCGATCCAGGGCCCCGGCAGCCAAACGCGCGGGTCGGGAGCAGCCGCTGAGCATCCCCGCCCCGGCGCGCGAGGATCTCCCCACGCGCGCCCCTGGGCGCGGTGGGCGCGCATGCGCGGGGGGGCACAGCGCGGGCC
>JACBWW010000002.1:3797920-3856128 GCA_020086605.1 Lanius collurio
CTCTTACACAGCAGGGAAAAACTTTCTGATGTAAAAATCAATGTTAAGATCCAAAATATATCCAGAAAACAATTATTTCCAGAATAGTCTATGGTGCTCAGAAGTTGAAGGCAAAACAAGTTTCTTTGTTGCAGAAGACAATGACCGTTTTCCACACACAGAAACTGTTTAGGGTGTTGCAAATAATAGCAATTGCAAAGCTGAAAACCATTGTAGTTATTACACAGCAAAAGTGGTATAGGAAGAGGAAAGTAAAATAGAAGTGCTTAATATTGTAAACTCAAAGTATGCAGTGATGCTAATTTTCTGAAAAATTACAGTCTGTGTTTTCCCCCTCTATGTTTTGCATATGCATGCCAAAATGTTTTGAGAGGTGTTAAACAGAGAAATAGGGGATTAGCAATAGAATATTGTAGAAGCACAGAGGCTTTTGATCTTGCAGCAAGATTATGTTGTCATCTTCGGTGGGACTCCAGTCATGGTGTAGGGCTTTATCAGTGCAGAGCAACTGCTGAATTAAGACCATAATTTTCGAGTTAAGAGTTCCTCAGGTAAGATGATACCTTGTTCCTAAGTTGGGAACAGATTTAGAAGAAAATACTGTTTACTCTGTTGCAATTCTCCCAGAAATATTTTAACAAACATAAAAATTATTGGTTACAGAAAGACTAAAATGTTCCAAAGAATTATTTTGGAGTAGTAGATTCTCTCAATGTATTCTCTCTTCTCTGAAAACAGCTACATAACATTTACAGCATTTTATGCTAAAAGTAAGAATGCAAGCTGGATGAGGTTAGGTTGTCTTGTGTATAACTTAGTAAATGAGTGTGTAATGTAGTGTATGTTTTACCTAACTTAAAATAATGCAGATTGTAGTGACACATTATGTTTTCTACTGTAGCAAATCCTGGTTGAGAGGTTCTTGCTCCTGCCTTTATGCCACAGTTCTTCTCTTGACTATTCTTGTAGAATTGCTTGTGAGGCAGGCAGTGCTGTAAGACTGGGTCACTTTCTCATGACTTGTGAAACATCAAGATTTAAACTCCTCAGTGTCTGTAAGCTGTTGTACTATTATGGTTGGAGAAGCAGTGAACTTTGTTGTGGGTAAATGGGGACTGGGGAGAATGGGAGTTTATTAATCTGGTTTTGCTTCCAAATAAAAACATCATTGGAAGATTCCTGTAGGCTGCATGTTCTTTTCCTTTAAAACAGCTATAAAGATTATTTTTCATTATAAGCTGTTGTTGACAGTTACTAGTGCTTCTGTTTTGTGGCAATAAAGTTCTCAATTTCATGACATTTGCATTATTGCTCATTTCACTGTTGCCTTAACTATAGAATTAACTTTTCTATAATGGTAACAATCGCTGTGTTAGGGCAGTGACAAGTGATTTTGGGTGTTTGCTATGCAGATTTAGGCAATAATTCTTTATAAGCCTTATCTTTGCTGTCCTGTCTTAAAAGGGACAAACTATTAAAGAGGGCCCTGGAATTTTGTTCAGTACATGCTTAGGGACAAGTGACTAAAGAATGTTGCAGTATATTGTTTTGTTTTTTGATTTTTAACTTTGTAAACAGGTTTTTGTGTTCTTAATTTGAGGCATCATAGATGCACAATTCGACATACACATAATAAACTTATTTAAAACACGCTCTTCACAACAAAAGTGCTGTCCTTGAATGTGCTGTTGCTACGAGATGTTCAGCTGCTTTATTGCAGTGATTCTTGAAAGTACTTCTAATTTTTAAAAAAACCCCTTTTTTTAGTCTGAATTATTCTTTCTGCATTAAAGGTACTTAAAGCACATATTTTTCACCTTTGCAGAATAATTATTTAAATCTTTGCTTCTTCCTAACTGAAAACAGTTGAACATGTGCCTTCAAATTTGGGTAAACTTTCCCCCTAAAATATATTTAAAGTAAGATCTTTTATCAGACAACATTTCTAGGAAGCTTTCTAAATGCAGGTTACCGTAGGGTTAGAAATCATGCAAAACACAGAAATAATTGCCTGTGATTAAATAAATAACTTTGTCAGGAGTTTATTTTTATTACAAATCTGTTATATAGAGGTGCTGAGGAAGGAGGAAAATAATTGGTGAGTTATTTACTGTTCTCTTGCTTGGTTGAAAGTCTTTTGATTTTAAATCTGTAACATTTCCCCCTCCTCTCTCTATATTTTCAGCTATCCGCTGATAGGTCACTGCTAGATCATTTTGATTTCCTTGTGTCTTTCATACTTGGGCTTTTGCCAGGTCCTGTTACTTACATGCCAGCATCTTAGAAATCAGCTTTTCTTTCCCACCTGAAGGACTGAAAAATTGATTCCCTGTCAAATTCACAAACAATCAAAGTTCATTAAGTTTCCTTATTGTGCCTTTCTCCTCCAGTCAGTATGTCATGCTGCCGTATGACAAGTGTGCTTTGCTTATTTCTCTGGTCATGTTGTGCCAGAGGTGTTTTCATCGCATATACCTGCTCTTGAATCCACATTTCTCAGTGAAAGTGAAGGTGAGTTAGCTTGGCTGTGGCTAACTGTCGGATGTAGTTAACCATCTGTGGATTTGGTTTTTGCTACATTCTTTTACCTTCCTCACCTAATAAACTTGTATCACAGAAGGTATCAACTCTAATTTACAAGATGCCACAAATTCCACAGAATTTTGTGCCTCGCATAAAACCGGAATCCTTATTTTTCAGTGTGAATGATGCTTCAAAGCAGTATATATTCAAATATTATCAGGGTTTGATAATTCTATTTTTAAACATACTGAAGATATTTCTCCAAGTGTTTTTATTATTTAGATGTTAAATAATCAAAAATGACATCTTGGCATGCTTTGTCATGATGAAGGCTTATTTACAATGAGTCTGCACCTTTGGTGCTGGTTTCTGGTTGCTGAGGACAAATCTCTTTGGGAACTACCATGAATGGGAAAGCATCGGATATAGTAAGCCTAAGCTAGGTTCAGCAAGAAGTAAACATTGGGGGTTTTTTGCTTATTTTCCCCCCCATCCTGTTTTTTCCCTTGGTTTATCCAAATCTTTTTTTATGTCTGTCTAATTTTGCATAAGGAAGAGTAATGTAACTTGGATGAACATGAAGGGAAATAATAATGGAAAATTAGACCAAATTTAATGACTCCCCTGTACAAGCACTTAGGCTGCCTGTTGGGTGCGTTTGGTGACTATCATTTCCTTTATCATAAATGTGTTGAGGCTTCAGTGACTAAGCATTGTAACTTATGACCAGGTAGTGAAATGGTTGGAAATTGAACTATTTTTTAACTTAAAATTAACACATCCACTGGTAGGTTAATTTAAAAATATCTAAAATTTCTTCAATTTCATTCATGTCTCAGGTGGCAGGCTTGAAATCTGTGATGCTATTTTTTGGAGCATTGAGATTTTAAAAAAAATTTGTTACCAGGTAATTTGAATAATTGCCTAAAGGAGTTGCTGTGAAACTTTTTTATTTTTAAGTATTTGTTAATAATTTGTTCATGTCAGTGAAAAGTTTTGAAGGAATTTCTACACCCTTGATCTTTTAAGAGGCAGGCCTTTGAGTAAATCAAGACAACTAAATATCCCAGATAATAGGAAATGGTAACAGAAAGAAAAAAAACCAACCCAAATTTAAGAATATTTATCATGTTTTATTGGTATGTAAATTAAGATTGTGTTCTTAACTGGTTCTTTTATTGTTGGCATGTTTTCTTCCCCTTAAAGACAGACAGGGTGTCAGTGTAATGTTAAAAACATACCCATACTTTCCCAGAAACTCCCAAAATCCAGTGCATCAAAGTCCAGGTCCTCAGTCATTCAAGAAAAAAAGTGGGCTTTTTTTGGCTGATCGTTTACATCAAAATATTTATAGCTCCTAAAATTAATTTTAAAATGTTTAGTTCATTTGTTCAATTGAAATTTTTTTTTTTGTATGCGGATATAATGGCATGATAGAATTTTTTTCCTGGTGGTCTGTAGCTGCCTAGTAATCCATAGCAAAATGGAGATGTTACTGCAACTCTGTCCAAAATAGGTCATTACTGTTATGTGTAGGCATTTTAAAAAGAGGGAATCTCCTATGGTTTAGCTTCAATATAATTCCAAGCTTTTCTTTTAATGCTACTGTTTCTTTCATCCTCATGTGGTATCAAGAAATCACTAAGAATACTGGAAAGCATAGAAAGAAATGCATAATATTCATGTTCTTTTCACTTATTGTTTATGTGGATGCTATCCCTCAAAGTTATATTCTTTAGTGCTACGTAACACTTTAAATATTAATTTTTTTATTAGGTTAATTTTATTAATGTTTTGAATTTTAATTTAAATTACCAACATTTGACAAAATCAATGTGAACTCTTTCAAAGCTTGATATCAGTAAACTTCTGATGGAGTGGACTTCTCCTGGACTGGCTGACTTGTGAGTTATGTTTTAAGTCTTCAGAACCTGAATACTTCAGTAGTGAACTTAGCACAAAATAGTTTTAAATGCTTGCACTGTTGAAATAGAGCTTCAGAAATCCTTCCTAATGTCTGCTAGTTGGACAGCTCTTCGTCATTTTGTTCCAAGAGTCAGGATTATGTTTTGCTGATCATCTGATCCTCAGCTTTCGTATAGTACTAGTGCCTGTCTTAATGAAACCACCTTTGTAATAACACACTGTTCATCTCTAGCTGCTGGTCTTAACATTGCTGCCTTTTCTGAAAACAGATCTGCAGGGTGGTTGCATGGAATCTGCTCAGTAAGGTGTGAGATGTGCACCATCTGCCTTTCTTTACATATCTACTAAAGCTGTAAGTAGTTTTGCCTCAAGCCTAGCTATGAAGAGAGTTCCCTGTCTATCTGTCTGATCCAGCTAAGTTTATCTTGACCTCTGCAACATTTTTTAGTTACTGCTGATGGTCGTTGTCAGTTTGTATTGAGCTCCTCAGTTTTGACTTTCCATGGGATGTGTAGGTGAAGTTCAGCCCTCTCGAATGTTGAGGGATTGAGGAGTGCTCGGCCTTTTTCCTCCCCCAGAGAAGAAAATGGTTAATACCAACTTTGCAAAATTGGCCTACAGCAGGAGGGGGCAATACAGCTGTAGTTAAAATGTCTAAATTAGTTACCCACAGACTTTCAGATCCATGAAAATAAATAGAAAACTCTTACCTGCTATACCAGCATGGATGGGTTGTTTTTGAAGGTGAACACTACCTTAAAGTAAAAGTGGAATGTTGACAGCTAAGTTTGTATTTAACTGAAGCTTGCTAGTACGCTAATTTGTTGTGTTGAGCCTAGCTTATGATTCCCATGTTCCTCTGCAGGTTTTGAGTAGCATTTAAATGGTAATTGAATATTTATCATTATTATTATTATTACTACCACTACTATTATTATTGCTATTATTACTATTACTATTCCCATTATTTTTAGTTTCTATCACTTTGGGGTTTCCATGGGATTTGATATTTGTGTTTAATTTCTGGACTGTAAGATTAGCTCTGATGCACCCTTGCTTTCCTCAGTCTTTCTGTTGTTGTGTCTCTGAACGACAGACTCTTAACTGATTCCTTCTAGTGAGTTGTGTGCAACATTCTGTTTGGATAATGTATTATTTTGAATCCAGATCACAGTGACAGTAGATAGGTAGCTGAATGTTTGAGGGAAATAACTCTTAAATTATCAGCAAAGCACAAGAAGTTTGCATGTATGAGTGGTGTAAGAAACACTTATTTATGAACACCTACTTTCAATCTCTTAAGCACAAAGAGCTTTGTATGTTTTGGGGTCGGTGTCTGTTACTGGATTTTAGGGTGCTGATGCGTCACTTTGTGTTCAAAGTGCTTTCTTTGTGTTCATGCTTTACACTGAAATCTTGCTATGCTCATTACTTAAATGAAAGTCTATTAACTGAATCATGTTCTTTCCCATCTTTTCTTCCTCTGCCCAAACAAAAAGACCTTGACTTTAAAAATGTCAGTTGATCAGGTGCTTAAAACCAATGAACTTCACATTGCTTGCAAATCAAGATGTGGTTCTGTTCCAGCCCACTTTCCTCTTGAAAGTTGCTATCTGGTTTGCATGGGTCAGATGGAGACTGTCATTTGACACGGTCCTGCACTTTATCTATGTCTCTAAAAGTGGGAGGTATGGATTAGACAGATGGACCATTAGATGGATAAGGCTCGGTGGTAGCACTCAAAAGAGTTGTGGTCAGAAGCTCAACATCAGAATGCACATCATGACAAGTGGTATTCCTCAGGGGTCAGCACTTGGACTGGTGGTGTTTAACTTTGTCAGGGACATTGACAGTGGAATTGAGTGCACCTTCTGCAACTTTGTTGAGAACAACCTGTCCTGGACTGCACCCAAAGCAGCATGGCCAGCAGGTCGAGGGAGGCAATTCTGCCCCTTTACTTTGCTCTGGTGAGACCCCACCTGGAGTGCTGCATCCAGCTCTGGGGCCTCCAATATAAGAAGGACATGGGTCTGTTGGAGCGAGTCCAGAGGACAGCCATGAAGATGATAAGAGGGCTGGAGCACCTCTCCTGTGAAGGCAGGCTGAGAGAGGTGGGATTGTTTAGCCTGGAGAAGCAAAGGCTCTGGGAGACCTTACAGCAGCTTTCCAGTACCTGATGGAGGCCTACAAGAGCGCTGGAGAGGGACTTGTATTTACAAGGGCATGTAGTGATAGGACAGTGTGGGGAAATGGCTTTAAAATGAAGCAGAGTAGGTTTAGATTAGATATTAGGAAGAAATTCTTTACAGTGAAGGTGGTGAGGCACTGGAACTGGGTGTCCACAGTAGTTGTGAGTGCCCTCTCCCTGGAAGTGTTCAAGGCCAGGCTGGATGGGTCTTTAAGTAACTTGGTCTAGTGGAAGGTGTCACTGACCATGGCAAGGGATTTGGAGCTAGTTAACCTTTAAAATCTCTTTTAACCCAAACCATTCTATGATTTGTCACATCAGTAATTTTAATCTACATGAATTAATCGTTTGTAACATCAATCTGTATGTGCTTTGCATTATGCCTTAAGGACATCTGTATGATTTAAAACCATCAGTGTTTTTCTAAAAATTCATCTTTATGAGTGAAGTACTCTGCAGTGGTTATGGAGAAAGTAATCTGAAAAGAAGCTGAACTATGTAGATGCTCAAGTAGTTGCACAGTAAATGGTTTTGGGATCTGCAAGAGTGTTTTTTAATACATAAAGTCAGCTACAGGAGGTGTTTGAGTAGGTGTTATAGTTTGTATAGTAAGCATGTGTGCTGGATCATGTGGCAATGACACATCCTCTTTTCTGATCTGGAAGCCAGTATTGGTGTAAATGTTGACTGCTAGTATTTTATGGTTTGGTTAGAAATGTGTTTGATCAACAGTCAGGATACCAGTGATGGAGGCAGTTCTTTGAAACATAAGCACTTCAGTAATGCATTTGTTCCTAAATAAAAGGTAAAATAAAAAGATAGGTTGTTTACTTGTTGCAAGTCCATGGTGCATTTTCAGACTCTTCTTTACTTACTCTCTGACAGCCAACTGCTCAGTTTCCCAGGTTACCCTCAACAGTTGTATATTCCCACCTTCAAGTCCAAGGACTGCTCTGAGCTCTTTTCCTGTTTTCATGGTGTTATTTGTGGAAAAGAGGCAGACCAGAGAGAGTTTTCAAAACATGCTCCAATTATGTCAAGTTGTCATTGCCACAGCCTCTGCTCAGAGTAACTCTTGAACTTGGCATGCAGTGCTCCACTTTTAAGTACTTACTTTTCGGTTTCAGCCCTTTGAAGCTTGGAAGTTGTGCTGATATAACTCTGTTTTATTTGAATTTACTTTTTATTTCAAGCTGTCAGTGTGTTTGTGTATTATCCTTTGCTTGTAAACACTTTAATATCTGACTTGTTTGCAGTACTGATTATTAATCTTGAAACCCAACAGTATCCTCTAGGAGAGTTTTCTGTGCACGTTATAATTGGAGAGGATATTCTACCTGTATGCATTTAATTGTGAATTATTTTCTTGCAATATACAGCTTTAAGATTAAAAAAATGTTTTTAATTAGCATTTTATCAATAGTTAATTTATTTTTGATTGTTTTGATTTTTTGTTAGTTAGAGATGGCATTAAATTAGAATGCCTTCTTTGCTATATAAGCTTCTGTTCTTGGATTCTTTAGGGGATATGCTTGTTTTCTGGACTTAATTGAAAATTTGATAGAGACATGTTCTGGACAGAATTAAGATCCTGGCAGCTGGTCATCTTGGGACTGCCTGTTGCAGGAAAGAAAGGACCTTTTTTGGAGTTCGGTACCTTCCAGTTGCTATGTTTCTCTACATTCAGCTGTGAGACTAAGAAAAAAAATCTTACTGTTATCAACACAATAAAAATTACAACTAAATCAATATTGACTTTACTGTTTAAGACTTGATTGCTTTTCTTAATTCCCACCTAAAATTTGATGCTTTTTCCATTGTATAATAAGCAGATTTGAAAAGCAGACTTAATGTATGGGGGAATAGCTGAGAGGGTGTTGGTTTTTTTATGAAGATGGAGTGTTATTCAATAATTGAAATCAATGGCTGACAATAGATTCAGCTTTTCCCGCAGGTTCTTCTGGGGACTGAGCAACTTTCTTCAATTCTTATTTACTGATGAAAAAGACAACAATGGTCAGAGTACAACAGTCAGCAAATTTCATGATGTTGAATGAGAGCATCCTGAATGCTCCAAATCTGTAGAATATTAATATTTTCGGTTTTTAGGGATATTTTGTAATTTGTCTGTCAGTGTAAGCATCTTATTTGGTAGTTGTATGTACTTTGACTGGAACTAAGTTTTGTGAAATTAGAGAAGGTTCTTGGCCTTACTGTGGGGCCCTGCAGTTGCACTTCCAAGCTGGAAGCCCATTCTATGTGTTCTCTGCATATTTATTCCACAAGGCATAAAAGGAAAGAGCAGGTGGCTACCTATACTTCTAGAACATATGCATCTATCTGCATGCCAAGAAATAAATTACTATTCTAAACCTTTTGCTAGTGCTTCTCAGTGACTGCTTTTTGACATCCCTTCAGCCCCTTAGAGCCTTTATTTTCCTCAATTTTATTATAATCACCTGGATTATTCTCCTTTTTTTAAAGTACATTTGGTTTGGAGACCCTAGATTCCTAATGAAACTCGACGAGTAAAATTTTGATTTTTTTTTGTTTCTATACTTTGTTCACAGAACTGCTGTGTGACTAATTCAAGTAATTTCAAGTGGTCAGGAAAAACTTTTTTTTCTCCTTACTGTCCTATGTTGTTAGTGCCAATGTGTTAATGGACTGGTTTGTTTGTTTTCTTTTGGTTATAATTTTGCTCAGTAGTAAACTTACGAACTGCTGCAAATGCCCATGGGCTCAGATTGAAAACCTCTCATTGAAATGAGTTTCCTCTAACTGAATAGTGCTGTACTATTCAGTTCAAAATGAAGTCAAAGAACAGGATATGTGTAATATGCGGGGACAGTGTATACTTTTACTGGGACTTATCAGACACAGAAATATTTCTAAAAAATAATATTTTTAAAAAGGAGTGGTTTTCCTTAATAATTTCCTTAGTGATAGTATGTTCCTTTTGCAGTTCTATGTGATACTTTGTCTTCAGACCAAAAAAGAACATTACCTGGGGACTTATTTTGCTCTCTGAATTCAAGCCTATTTTATATAGGATAATTAATTCTGAACACAGGTAGTAGATAATAAAAAAAGACAGGAAAATCCCATGAATAATAGGTGTAGTTTGGATCACCCAGTAAACAGTCAGAAAATCTCTGCAGAAGTTAGCCCAGTCCTGGGCACAGGTGTGTTTTGTTGGTGGTACTTTTGTATATTTTTCAATAATTACTTGCATATCTTATTAGAAATACGAAGTGTGTCTTGTTTGGTGTGTTTAGTAATATGGATTTCTTACTGTATTTTCAAGAATATCAAAAGTGTGCATGAAGTTGAATTTTCCTACCTAAGAGGTAGATCTTTGCAAATGGTTTCAGAAAAGCACCTGTAACTGCTGGGAAAGTCTTGATCAAAATTCACTGTCTCAAGCATCATTTGATCTCTGGACCCCAGATTTAATTTTAGTATCACAGTGGGGTTTGGGCTGGAAGAGGCCTTTAAAGATGATGTAGTCGAAGTCCTGCCCTGAGCTGTATGATGAGGGGAAGATTGTTAAGAGATCTGTGTAAGGCACGTGATTTCTCACAATGCTGTGAATATGTAAGCACATTTCACAGACTCCTGCACTGCAGAAGGGAAACAATGCCTTCAATTTTATATTTATTTGTTTGTTTATAGAAAATGGAATAATCAAAACAGACAAAGTATTTGAAGTAATGCTGGCTACAGACCGTTGCCACTATGCAAAATACAACCCTTACATGGACTCTCCACAGTCTATAGGTAAGAGCATCTTGCAAAAGTGATTGAGATTGTTTTCATTTGTGTAATTGTGACTGCTTTTGTCATTTATGTGTTATGAATGTGGAAATATTTTTTTTTAATTTGGAGGATTGTTTAGTTCTTCATCAGTTTATTGGATACCTTTTAACTGAATTTCAATTTCTTGTGGAATGCAGTTGGCATATTTGGATACATCAGGTAGAGAGGTGTTTTTCTGCCAATATTAGTATGTGTTTGTTTTTCAAACCACAGCAATTTGTGATGGTGCAGCTGATGTAAATACTTAAAAACAATTTGCATCCAGTTTATGATAAAAACAGTCTCTATTTTAACAGAAATTACTCAGTTGGGACCAATGCAAAGTTTCTTAAACCATTATGTGAAATCTTTAAAAATAGGCTTTGAATAGGAAGGTCTACTCATAGGACAGTTGTTTCCCATCCAGGTTCCAGTTTTGTCTTTCCAAGACAAGAGAATGAACTATGTAAATGTACTAATTTATTTTTTCTTGATCTCCCTGCCTTTAATAGTACATGGTGAGTGAATTTTATTAGGATTTTGTTAGTTGTATAGGAAAATCAAAAAATAGTTGAAGATGCATGCCCCAAAGGCTTATGTATCTTTGCAAAAATAAATACAGGTGAGCATTCCTCCCATTGTTATAGGTGTTTGTTCTCATTTGCAGTTTGCAAAATGCATGAGATTGTTCTCCAAATGTTCTATGATCACTGTCACATGAAACTCAAACTAACAAATTCAAGTCTTTACATAGGGGCTAAATTAAAAAGGAATTACATTATTCTGGAAGACATTACTCCTCTGAATTAAACGTACTTGATCAATATATGATATTAATTCAATGTATAGTGGAAAAATGGAGATTGTAATTGTGGTCAAGGATAAAACCCTTTTATTTCCTGTCCAGAGCTGACACAGCATAGCTTTCAGCTTATGTACCATAACTCAGTTCTGATGTAGAGTACATCTGTAACTGCTGGGGTGTGGATGTTGTACCCTGAATGAGGGTGACAATGAAGGTGTTGCATTTTACTGTCAAGGTAATAAAGATTGTAAGATTGCTGTCTGAACAGCAATGAACATCTTCCATTCTATTGTTTTACAGGTTTCCAAGCAACAATCAGTGCTCCACATATGGTAAGCTTTAAACCTAGGTGATTAGTATAGGTTTTATTTTATAATTTTTAAATAAAAGATTATAAACACATTTCTAAACATCCAGATGCTTTTGAAATAAAATATTTACCCTAGTAAATTTAATGAGCAGTTGATTGCAATGACACTTGTGAACTGCCTAAAGGGAGTGAGTAGAAAAGACTGATCAAAATTTTTCTTGCAAGTGTACAGTAATAGGATGAGAGGTAGTGGACCAAAAAATGCAACATAGGAAATCTGAGTGGTTTCTAGAGTAAAAAAGAACTTTGAGGGTAGTTAAGTACTGAAACAAACTTTGCAGCTTGTGGAAATTCTGTTCTTTGATATACAAAGAAGCTGACTGAACAGGGCTCTAAGCAGCCTTACTTAAAATGCCCATGTATTGAAAGAGGACTGGACCAGAATATTTCCAGAGATCTTTCCAATGTAAATTACTCTGTAATTTATATAAGAATTCAGGAGTGGATGACAGTGATTCCTACAGTATGGTATTACTGTAAAGCCTTTAAACCTTTGGGCAGGAAAAAAGATACATTGTACTGAGTTGCAGGTTTTTTGCCAAGTGGTTTGAGATCAGGGTGAGTGTTCCGGTTGGGATTTCAGTCCATGCATTTAACGCAGATATAATTTTTCTATGTTTCTTTATTTGAGATAAAAGGTGAATCGAGGCATATATTTTGTCCTTTCAGTGTTTGGAAAACATAGTAAAAGTCTGCTTCTCTTGACTAAAACTGTCAGTGTAGTTGGCTTAGAATTTACTTAGTTATCAATATAAAAAATCAGGAATTTTGTATAGAAATGTTAACGATCTTATTCAAGAAAAGACAGCAAAAATTGCTGTTGCTAAGGGGAAAAATAAGTATTAATTATGCTTTAAAATTTTAAGTCCCTCCAGTCATTATTTTTCCAATGCTTAGCACTAATTGTATATGAAGTGTTAGAGCAAAAAGGCATTATATCCTCTTAGCAATTATTAACAAGGACTATTCTAACAGGGAATGTTCTGATTATTTCTTTTGTCTGGGTAGGATGGATTAAGCTGAAAGAGTGTGGTAATGGCTATCTCTGAAACATTAAAGAACAAATTGCTTTTTTACTGTGCAGCCTACATGTAGTTTGTGTACTGGTCCACCATGTAGGAAAGCAAAAGTCATCAAGTGTGTCTATAGACTACTGCATTTCATATGTGAGCCTGGCTATCTGCCTTTGAAAAAGACAACTTCTTTCTCCTACTCTTTGATACAGCAAGTGTGTAGGTAATACAGGAGGTAGTTTCAATTGCCATTTTTCTTGATGTTCTAGAGCTACCTTCTTCCTAGCTAGCTTTTGTCCCAGCTTATTCCAGTACATATAGCATAATGATAAGCTAAATTCTTTATTGGCCATATACAGCCAGAGCAGTAAGAGTCACCAGACTTGAGGAGAATAAACTGATTTGTCGTGCCTTTCCCAATATATAAATAGAGTCTGTGGTAGAAGCTGGAATGGTCAGATGAGGATTTATGTATGGATGCTAACAAAAAAAAATACACTCATGAAATTTGTTGAAGCCAATGAAGTAACAATGATTATATCATGTAGTTAACTCATTCCCCTCCTACTCTTTGTAATAGAACTTATTCTGAAATTTCTTATACAAATGCTCAGGGCACTCCCCAAAATCTCTGAAGAAATGAACATATATTGAGTAAAACAGGCATTTGAAATAATTTGAAATTTACTCTCTCTGTCTTCTCTTAGCATGCATATGCACTTGAACTTCTGTCTGATCAGTTACATGAAGGAGCCAAAGCACTTGATGTAGGATCTGGAAGTGGAATCCTTACAGCATGCTTTTCACGAATGGTGAGTTATTTAATTTAATCACTTGATTATCAGAACTGCTTAAACTCGAGTGCAACTCTGAATTGCAGAGCAAAAAAAAGGCATCCTTCATAGCGGACTGAAATATATAGAAAATAATTTACTCTCCTGGGTGTGATTGGTACTTATTTCTTGTGGTAGCTGATAGTAGATGTTCAAGTTAAATGGTCCAATAAATTGTGTAATGGTGAAGAAACCACCTGCTAAGGAAGTTTGGGGTTTTTGGATTGTTTTGAGGTTTTTAATGATTGCATTTTAGTTGTTGCTTTATATCTTGAAGGAAAAAGATGTTTGTGTTGAACAATTAGTTTTTGTTATCTTGTGTGACTGTGGATGTTCTCATTGTGATAAATTGTCACAGATTCCTGATATGATGAGAGCTTTGTGACTTTTGAATCTTAAAAGAATCCTGTTTCCACTAGAAAGTATCTTGTATATATAAATTTTCTTTGAATTTAACGGCTTTCTTTTCTTGTTATGTCACACAAGCATAAGTGTCCATTTTATCTTTTGTAGGTTAGATATTAATTTGTATTTTACATCTTTTCCAAGTAACTTAATCTCAGTTGTGTTATTCACCCTGGACCTAAGGAATTTTCTGTGTTCTTTCCTATTGTACATCGGGAAAAAAAGATTAAAAAATTTGGGGTTTAGTGGCTGTAGCTATAGTATTGTTAGACTGATTCATGAAGGGAAATATAATCAGTTCTTCCTTCTCTGTTCCAGAGCTTTATAGTTGCTTTATGGTTAGTAGACACCTTCATTAAACTGCCAACTAGATCTTTTGTTTTGCCTTTCTGCAAAATTAGTTTGAAATGTGCTGATACATATGATAATTTCTCATTTAAGTTTCTTTGCTACTTAGTTTTCTGTTTTCAAGCACCAGTCTGAGTCTACAATCACTTTTGTTTCCCTGTGTTAAGAATTAGCTAAGAATGTTTAGGACTGGTCAATGCACTTGCAAAAGTATTTAGGTTTCTAAGTGCTTGCTGCAAAATTAAAATAAAAAAAAAAAGTAGTTAACCAAACTGCAGTGTAGAGGAAATCTTGAATGGCACTTAACTCAGCTTTCTGCCTGTTACTTTTGGTCTGACTGTGTAGCCAATAATCAAGTGCTAGCATGGGAACACAAATCCTACAAGTATTAAAACTTTTGTCCAGGCTGTATGCATTTCTCACTGAAGTTATGAATGCATAAAGGAATCGCCATTTTCAGTAGGACATGCTAAATTGTGGTTGTCCACTTTTTTCTACTAAAACAGCTGTGGAGAAGTCAGAACCAGCACAAAAAGGAAATCTCTTTCCAATTTTGCTTAAGTTAATCTCTCTATCTTTTTATTGCCATATGAATGTCATGTGTCTCTTATGAATCCTCCATGGTAGTTTGCAGTGGAATGCCTTACAGACGTGTGTTGTGAAAAATCGAGTAAATGCTTTCCTTCTGCTTGACAGCATTGCTAACAGTAACAAAAACTTGAAAGAAGTATATTATGGGAATTACTAATAGTAGAGTGTTTTGCCACCAAAATTTAGTTGGGAATGTGCTTTTTGTGATTATGCTGATGTTGCTTCTCAGTCTACTTGAGATCTAGAATTAGTAGCTCACATTTGTGGCACAAGTGCCTTCAGTGCCCATAGATGACAACTTTGTGGTACCTCTGGGAATGCTTTATGTTTACTTAGGCTAGTAAAGCATCTATAAGATCGTTGTTTGGATTTTCATGGTAAACTTCTGTGATAGACTTACCTACACAGCTTGCAAAATTAAGATTATTTACTTTTGAAAGTTGCTGGCAAATCAAAGTTTTCATCCTGTCAGTACTGGATTTATGAAAAGAGTGGGGCATATTTTTATTCCTAACATGGAGATCCCAAAAATGGTGCCATCTTTCTGTTGTCTCAATTGCATGTGTTTCACAGTTCCAGGGTAATAGACAGAGGTAACTGATGGGGACTCAGCATAGTGGATTGTCACAAGCAGCAGAAGGTTCTCTTACTTTATCAGGCTATTTCGTGCTCTGACCATTTTGCTAAATTTTCATTTCTGTGACGTTACTGTTTGGAGTACACTCTATCTTTTGCCAGCTTATGGTACAGATGACTGCCAGGCATTCCTCCAAGCAGAAAGCCATGGCTATCATAATGAAAACTTGCTCTGTGTCTTGCTCTGTTGCAAAGGGTGGTGGTCTTCCACTGAGACAAGAAAGGCTAACGTTGCTCTTTTAACATAGGACTTGTTCGTAATAAAAAAACCTCCCCAGGGTAATCAGTTATTAATTTTCCATGTCTTAACAACATTAAAATGTAAGCTACAGAAACATAAACAATTCAGATGCATTGTCTGCATTCAGATGTGTCCAAAGACAGTTGTTAGGCAACATGGGCTGCTGCTTTGACATACTCTGCCATTGTGTTCTTTGGATCCTGGTAAAAATTGTCAGATTTTTGATTTGGATTGGTTTTGAATATTTTTTTCTGGACTAAAGGCAAAATTCTTGACGAAGTACATGTAATGGAGAGGTTTTTGTTAGTAGACCTTTTTCCGCCCTCCCTCAGAATACAGAGATTTTGTGGCCTTTTTTTGAGTTATGAGCTCTCAGAAGTTCCACTCTTTCTATGGAGGAGAGCTGTAAATCTGAAAGTAGGTTCTTGAATGCAAGGACAAGTGGAAGGTAATTTGTCCCTGACTGGTAATTGCAGCATTTACTTCTGAAAGAATAGGACTCTTGAGATAATTGAGAATAAGAGACATGATTTAATCTTTGAAGTAAGGTCTTCTCTAGAAAAACCTTAATTCTTAGTAAGTTTTGTTCAGTGTGAAAGGAGATTAGTTCTAGTCTTTGTCGTTGACATTGTTACTTTCTATTGCAGGTAATGAAAACAAACATGATCAAATTTAACTTTTAAAAATTCCAAGAAGAAATTTCCACTAACAGTGTAACACAACTGAATCACATCTCAAAAAGATGATTATGACAAGTATTTATAAAACTGTGCACACACACTTTAATTATCAAGTGCTTCTAGCAGTCAGGATCATTTGTAATTTCAAGCAGTAGTTGTAATAACATTGGGAAAATATACTTCCACTTTTCTGGTTTTGTTTTTATTTTAGAGAAATGGGGTTAGGAAGTATAAGTATTCATTCTGTAAATCAAACTAGCAGAAATTGTTCAACTGTATATTTTTATTCCAGGTTGGTCCCAAAGGACAAGTTGTAGGAATTGATCATATCAAAGAACTAGTAGATGACTCAATAAATAATGTCAAAAAAGATGATCCCACATTGCTGTCTTCAGGAAGAGTGAAACTGATTGGTGAGCATCAGACTGATATACTTACTAATTAAACTGGTATTCTTTCTGGCAGCTGGTTGAAAATGGCTGAATTGGATGTTGTTAAAAGTTTGAATTTAAGATGTTAAACTCAAGAAAGAAGAGCCAAATAAAAACTTTGAAATCCAAGTTGTCTTTAGGCCTTTGAAAAACAGTATCTTCCCCCAGTTTTGAGAGTATGACTTCTGGTAATCTCAAAGAATATATAATCATTCTACTAGAAAATGTTAACCGGAAATGTTTTTTTAGTGAAAATACTTCACATGCTGAAGGTCTGTCGTGTTAAATTTGCTGTTTAAAATTGGGGTTGAATTCACAGTCTTTCTTGAATAAATACCTTGTCATCTAAATTTGGGTGTTTTAACAAAGTCTTTACACTTCTGATAGAGTAGTTGAGAAAGCTACATGCAAAGATTCAAGTGGAAAAAGTACTCGATTGGCAGTATGAACACTGAAGTTTATTTCACTTGTTTTTAAAATTGACAGTAATTGTATGTTAGGGAAGTGATTAATTGACACTAAAGTACTTTAATTCAGTTAGAGTTACGGAGAGGCAATAATGCCAAAATGATACAAGGACAGTGAATTTTTTTAAATAATAGTTTTTTACTAAAAGAAAAAATATATATTTGGGGGGATTTTTTTGTTTGTTTTTTTCCCCTTTGGTTTTTTTCAGTTTTTTTGTTTGGTTATTGTTTGTTTTTCTTAAAAGATTCAAGGCTGGCAGGAGGAAAGTATTCCTTAAGTTTAAAAAAAGAAGTTGAAGGTGTGGATGTTTATGAGGCTTCTTACAAGAACACTTGGAAAAAATATTATGTGATGTGTGGCTCTCAGGTTAATTACCATTTTGATTCTTGGTCTTTTTTGTAAATGAGGGACTTTTCTAAATATGTTTTTAATAAGCTTATCAACACGTACACATTTATAACATGCAATGTATCTTGCTGAGAGCACTTACGTCTCAGAACTTATTGGAAAAGAAGTTAGACTGCTAGGGCTGTAGAGGGGGAACAAAGGAATAATTTCCACTGTTACTGTACAAAAGCAATTTTGACTTATGCTTCTGGTCGTTCCTGAAACAAACTCTGGTGCTCTTGTGAGTCTAGAATTCTAAGTAAACATCATTATTTATAATATTTTTGACTATGTAGCAGGATGACTAAGAGACTTGTGAATAGTTTTGTTGTGAGGTACATTTTTTTTAAAAGTACAGATGGACAAGTAATACTTCTGTGAATTAGGTGGAGAAGAATGTTTCAGCTGTGCTGGATTCCTGGGAGCTCTTTGATGTCGAGCAAGAATCCAGACAACTGTTTCTTTAAAACAAAAAGACGGCAACAGAAAACTCCACCCAAACACCCCTATCACAAACATACAAACAAAAAACTTGCAAAAAACAGTTGATTGATGATGGGACGTTGCTGGCTTTTCACATTATGCTTCAGACATTCTACGCTGCTTTGTCATACCTTGCATATACCATAACTGCATTTCAGGAGCACCAAAATTATTTTGGGGTGTCTCAGTTATAGAACTGCATTGAGAAGTTGGGACTAGGTATACTTGGATTAACATGTCTTTGTCAGTTTGTAGGTGTTTTGGTGCTTTTTTTGGTATAGCTTGATTTTTATTTTGTTTACTCTTAATATCATGAGGAAGCCTTTGACGTGAATCTCTCGAGTGGTTCTACTTACCACACTTTAGCTCACATGAGAGTACTCCTGGAAAGCACAAACTTTGATTCCTTTTGGATAAAACTAGACAAGATTGTGTTCCAAGAAGCAACCAAGTATGTTTGATATGTGGATATTAAGACAATAAGACTTAGATCTAGACTGAAGCGGTTATCCTGAAATGCATATGTTGCATGGACACCAGGTTCTCAGCAAAAACTTTTGCTGTACAGATCTGCTTCTATTGTACTGCACTATTTGCTGATGCAGGGGATGAGGGATTCTAAACAACTGAGGGAAGTAGTTTTCTTCTGTTTCTGTGCTCATGCTACAGCTCTGTGTGAAACAGGTCTGCATAGAGGCACTGAAGGCTTGAGTACTGTGATCAGCAGATCAGGTCTAGGTTCATAAACAATCTACAGAACTCTTTTATATCAAAAAGTCCTGTCATTGCTTTTTTCCTCATCACCCGCTGCCAGCCACCACCATGATTACTTCACTAACAGGCTGCATGTAGCTGGAGATGCAAGTAGGATAGGTGACATTATTCAAGATGTAAGCACAAACTGAAAATTTGGGCTGCTCTTTTCCCTTGGACATTGAATAATATAATAATTTGAATAACATTGAAAAGATAAATGCTGACTTAACTATTTTTAAAATTTTCTGGATGTCTAAAAAAGTGTGTTGCCATTGTGGGTGGATGTATTTCTTCTGTAACCATAAGAATTTACATGGATTTTAATAGGGAAAAGCCATGCTGTGCCTGATGCATATGAAGGAGCATGATTTTTTTTTTCCCTTTTGGTTGGGTGTGTGCTGTTTTTGAAGATGTTAGCTATTGATTCTAGCAGCAAAGGGGTTAGTTGTTTTTGGATCTGTTTTACTGCTGTCAGTGAAGTGATAAGATGTGCAGAAGTCACATTTAGACTTCTCTAGACAGCGCACTAGGGACATTCATGTTTTAGAATACATGTATTCTTCAGAAGTGACACCAGTTTCTTTGACATCTGCTTCTTCAACTTGGCAAATGCTTCTTTTCCAGATGTACTGGAGATCACCGCTTCTAATGCCTGCTGCTGCACCCTGGGGAATGAGGGTCTGTCTCCTTGTGTAGCTAACATAATTTGTAGCAGTATCTGTATGAATAAGCTAAAGAAGTCTTTCTCATTTGCTGTCTCTGATGGAACAGCAGATACAGTAACACCTCTGCTGCTTCTTTAGATAGAGTGTACACTACTGCTAAGATATAGAAGTACGAACTTTATACTTGACTGCGTTGTGGTGGTAGTTCCAGTAGAACCCACTTTGGCAGTCAGAAGGATTACACCCTGGAAATAATGGAAATTTTGTTACTGGTGATCTCTCTTGCCAGCTGTCTTAGTGGAAGTGGTGATCGATAGGTGTGAGTTCTCGTGAAGCACTGGTACTTCTTGCCTGGCAGCTTCTGCTTGCAGCCCTTGGTTGGAGCTTGTGCTTGTCAGAATTGATGAAATGAGGATTTTTGCCACTGACTTCTAAGAGGCTTCTCAATTACTGAGGAAATGTGCTCTCTTAAAGAGCATGGATGCAGAAGGTCCTTGCCAGGGTCATCTTTTAGGACCTCATAAGGAAGATGACAAACATCCCAGTTTTAATTGTTCTGAGGAGCTGTCCAAGTCTTCCTGTACTGTCTTGGATACCTAAGGATGTTCTTAGTATCCAGATGGCCCTCCTTATCATGGAGGTCAAAGTGAAACCTGCTGCGGTGACCATGTATTTTTCCTGCTTTGTGAGTTTTTGGAAGGCAAAAAGTTGACAAATTTTCAGCCTCTGACTGGTGTGTAGAACTTCTTTTGACTCTTTCAGGTCTAATTAACCTGTAGTATTGGTGATTGCACAGAAGTCGAAGCTCAGCCTAAAGATGTAAAGCCCCATTGTGCTGAGCTGAGGGCTGTGCTCATTAACTTCCATCTTTTTTGTTCTTGACTAATTATTGGGACTTCTGTAATCACAGAGTATGAATTTATGGATGGTTCTGCCTCATTTATTACATTTGTTCTAAATAACTCCAGAGAGAGCCTGCCTAACTTGCTCTGAATTTCCTGTTAGTTTCCTGTAAATACTGTGGATGCCATATTCACATCATCTTCTTTGAAAACTTAACTGGGGTCCAGTTTAGTTTGTCACATTTCATTGGCTTAAAACCCCCAAACTGTTACTCTTTCTTTCTGCATAACTGGGGTGATATGAGATATCTGGGATAGGATGCTTCTCCATGAGTTCTCCACCAAAGCTGGAGCAGCACTGGTAACCTCTGATTATAATTACTCCTAGCATCTTCCAAGCAGCCACCTGGAGCTTTAGCCATGAGTACGACCTGGCTCTCTGTGTTAGTCCAGTGATTGCCTGCAGGAAGAATAGCGAGGCCCATTTGCTGGCAAATATGGGGTGTGCAGAGGTACTGCAGTACCGTATTAATGAATGCATGCAGGTATGGGCTTTTATTCCAACTGGTAGTGCAGTTGTAGGCATATAGTCCATGAGAATATTTCCTTTGTCTTTTCTTCACCTTTGGAGTCGTCTGATAGGTGCTTCTGAATGCTTTGGACTTATGATTTGCATTATATTCAGGAATGTTGTGCAGGGGTAAATGAGGGGAGAAAACTCACTTCCATTGGAAATGGTGGGAAATATAAATACTTTGGAATCTTTTCTAGGTGGACCATGTGTTTCCAAGCTTTCATTACAAATCCATGCTTTCTAATTTCAGATGCTTCAATAGTATGTTTGTATGTGTATGCACACATGAGGATGTTTTGTTGCATTTATTCTACAAATGTGTTTATTTTTCACATATAGATATGGGAAACTAGCTGTTTGCTCCAGTCCTTTTGTATTTTTTTTTTTAAAAAGTGTTTTCTTGCAGTGGGAGATGGACGAATGGGATATGCAGAAGAAGCTCCCTATGATGCGATTCATGTTGGAGCTGCAGCCCCGGTTGTGCCCCAAGCAGTAAGCCTTTATGTTTTGTGTGTGTGTTTCTGTAATACCTTAGCTGTAGAGAATGCTTTGCGTACATCTATATGTAAAATACTTGGTAGCTTGCACTGCTGGGAGTATCAGTGGGCAGTGTGGTATTACTGTATGGTGTGGGGTTTTTGTCTCTGTTATAATTTGGCTTCCTGTTGGTTCAGTAAAGCTGTTTGTTCTAATAACTCTGCTCTGAATAAACATATTTTAAAATTACATGTGTGCAACCCTCTATTACCACAACGCACTGGAGCATTTTATTTAATAAGATAGTTCAATTTTATCAAACA
The DNA here is from genome assembly GCA_020086605.1 of Lanius collurio. Lineage (NCBI taxonomy): Eukaryota > Metazoa > Chordata > Aves > Passeriformes > Laniidae > Lanius > Lanius collurio. Next base: position 3,819,684 of record JACBWW010000002.1, read on the forward strand.
CTGAGTTACAAAATTTAAGTGTGTTTCCTGAGTTCCAAAGCACTGACCCTGTTGAAAGTAAAATGCTCAGCTGGATATACAAACAGTGCCATTTGTTTGTAGCTTTCAGAATGGATACAGGGCAATTCTTAGTAGAAAGAGTAACTAGGGGCTTTAGAGTGTGCATACATGTAGTCCATTTTTTTGCAGATTAGATTTTTTTTTCTCTTCCTTTCATCAGGCACATGGTAATACATAACATGATTTTGATATGCTAGATGCCAGTTAAGGTTTTTAAATCTTAAAGAGGGATAGTGAAAGACTGGACTTTGAGGTGCTATAGACAGATTGGAGACTTCCAGACAATGACCAGTGGTGGCAAGGGGGGTGTTGCTTCATTTTTTTTTTTAATGTTGGTTGTGTTTTTTAGGTTTTTTTCAAGGGACATTTTTTGTTTGGGTTTTGTTGTTTGGGTTGTTTTTTTTTTTTTGTGTGTGTGTGTGCGCGTAGGAGGGTGTTCCTAGCAAAGTGTTGACGGATGACAATTTTAAAAGTAATTGAAAGCTTATTAGTGAATGAAACAGTTCTTAATTATAACTTTTTTTAGCAATTAAGTTTTTTTCAAGACATCTGGCAAGTATGGAATTTTCCTTGAGACTGCTGTGACTAGCCTCCTTTAACTATGAAAACAACAAAAAAATCCAAGCATTTCTCATATACTCTGTTTACTTGTCACTTATTTTACTCATATATTTTAGACTTGTTTCATAAAAGGCTGTTCCATTCACAGAATGAAAGAGGAGCTGTTGGATAGTGAGTGCGTTGTAGACAAAATTATTCCATGAAGAAAAATAATAAAAACTCACCAATCTCAAATGTTATTCTGAGGACTTCAGGGGAGATCAGTTACCCCCAGAATTTTTGACGATGGGCCTGTACCGATGCACAGTAACTATTGAACAGTTAAACCAAACAGTTTAAAAAGATTGAATCTGCTATAAAAATATTTTTATTTACATGTTTCCCCCACATGCATAGAAAATAAAACTGCAACCAACCCAGTGAATTATTTTACTGTAATACCAGTTGTTGTACGATGTTGCTGTGATACTCTCATTTTCAGTGCACTTTTTATTTTTCCTAATGGAAGTAGTTATCTACTGCATAAAAGTAGATAGATACATAATGGCAAAGCTATTAATCTACTGTAACAAACTATGGATCCAGCTTCTGTGAAGTGGCTGGTTACATTCTAATTTCTGTGTTGTGTTCTAGCTTATAGACCAGTTAAAACCTGGCGGAAGATTGATATTACCAGTTGGCCCTGCTGGGGGAAACCAGATGCTCGAACAGTATGACAAACTAGAAGATGGCAGTGTCAAAATGAAGCCTCTGATGGGAGTGATATATGTGCCTTTAACAGATAAAGAGAAGCAGTGGTCCAGGTGGAAGTGATTTTCTGTTCCACTTACTTCTTCCACACACATGCAAGGTGAAAGGGTGTGAATTTTAAGCAGATAGACTGCAAGGCCTGCCTTTGCTGCTGTCATTGCTTTCTGCTCTTCCATACCATGAAAAGTGACTCAGTCTGCATTACTACATCACCCAAAGGAGGTTATGCTAAGTTTGAGTTCAATTAAAAGCAGAAGAAAAATATTGCATGGGTTGCACTTTGTCTCTTTTGGACATGTTTTCTTTAGTCTTTGGTGTTTTGAAGGTTCTTATTTGTCGTTTTAAACACAGCATTTTCTAAGGTTAAACTTAACTTTTAATGAACTTTTTATAACTATTTTGCCCAATAATTAGGGTGAAGTGTAAAATTTTACTTAATAAATACTGTTTTGTCCTGTAAGTTAGTGGTAATTGGGTGTTCATTTTTTATTTCTCTGAAATGCTACAAATGAAGAAAACTTTTTGCAAAAATCCATTGTGGAAAACATAGATAATCTTGCAAGCACATTTCCTTTAGCCTCAAGTAGCAAAAAGTGGAGAAGATAATTCATTCTTCCCTAAAGTATAAATGTAGTTGAGAAGTGTTCAGAAAATTTTCTCAGATGTGTTATTAGAAGTCTGTCATCTGTCTCAGGCAGTATTTATGTTTCCCAATACAGCAAACTCTAAAGGCCTTTCTAGAGGTAGGAAACCTTCCTATTTCCTGAATTGAACAGCCAGTAATGTAGACTTAACACAGCTGTCAGCTTAAGCCATGCTAGGCATTAGTATGTGAGTGAACAAAGCAGCAGTGCTGTTTTGCTTCCTGGCAGAAAGTGCTTGTGAATATATTATTGGCATTAATGAAGTGCAGAGATGTGCATTGAGTTCTGAAAACAACTCTTGAGCTTTATAACCTAAATTTAGATTTTTGGCTTTTTTCCCTTGATATTCTGGAGTACAGCTTGTGAACTGAATATGTGAATACTTAGTCTGACCTATCAAAATATTCATAAAAAGTACAAATAATGCAGTTTGCATGCCGCTGCTTACTGAAACCTCATTTCAGTGTTTCTTGGATAACTATATAGCCACCACGGACAAATTACTCTTAAAACAACTTCAGTGAGATGCTGCTTAGTTCAAAGCTTGTGAAGCATACTTGTTTTTCAAATCTTTTGTATTTGTTATGCAAATGAATACTTTGGCCTCGAATATTGCCAGTATTCCCTCAGTGTGGTACTCAGGGGTTTCCTGCCTCTTGTAAGGCTTTGGAAGCTTTCCTTTTTGGTCAGTTTCCTCCTCTGCCAAATGTTTTATTTAAGTTTTGTAGTACAAGCTTTGCTTGCTCTACAAAAGAGAAGTAGTCTTCTTAAGCCTTCCTTCTCTCAGAGAGGTTTTATAGATTTTTCTGCATTTCCACCTGGTCTGATTATAGCAGCAGTTGGGGTTTTGGTAGCAGCAGTGTGTGTTCATAAAACACTTTAAGAAGGGTTTCTCAAGTGATAGTGTTTGTCCTTTGCTACTAGTGAAGGTGGGGTACTGTGTTAAGGATTAGAATTCTTGATTTTTTTTTTTGCCTCTCTTCTGTGCAGTTTGTTATTTCATTTTGTCTGCTAGCTTGGGAAGAGCTAATAGTTTGTCTTTGGGCCTTCTTCAGTCATGAATACTGTGGGGTTATTTTCCTCAGAAATTCTTACCAGTTTCTGTGCTTTTCTGAAACACTTCTTGATTTTATTTATTTATTTTTAATTTACAAATTTACATTGGTGTTATTAGAAAAGGTCAGTGTTTAGCCTGAAGGGTTGGTCTACAATGGCATAGAGGCTGTGTCTTGCTGTGTGCATTTAAATTTGGTTCAGTCTTGGAACTCTCTGTTAAAGAAAATCTCAGAAGTCTGCTTCATGTAACATTTGGTATTTTTTTAATTGTCCTGTTTGTCATCTGAAGAAAATTCCCATTCCATTTTCTAGGATAACTGACAGTGCACTGCTGACCTTACAGGAGGTCACATCTTTCTTTTTTTTGTTTTTCCTTATTGGTGACTATGGGATGTGGTCAGCCAGCAGCTGCTAAGGAAATTTCTAATTATAGGTCAGCATTTGTTATCTGTGCAGGCATCAAAGGTAAAAGAGTTGTTTTGTCTGCACTTCCTAGATTTCAATTTATCTTTTCTAAGTAGTTCAAGACCTGTGAGCAGAGCTCAGTTAGAGACTCCTCTGAAAAAGCATCTCTTAGTGTTTCTGTAATAAAAATCTGTAGTGTATGGGAGACTAGTTGTTGTAAATCTCCAGTTCATTAAACAATAATCATTCTAAGAGTAGCTCAATTCTGTGTGTTTAGTTTGTCATTCTTTTCATTTACATTATGTGATTTCATTTCTAATGCAGCTAACTCTTCCATCACCTTGAATGAAGACTTGGTGTCCCTTCACAGAATACAGTTGAAAGGCCAGCAGCATTTTCCTAGGCTAGCAGACCTTCCAGCTGGCAGGAAAGACACTGTCTAATTTTTTGCTGAGCCATTCATATTTTGGAGAAGTTGATACAGCTCTTTTATGGGGCTGCAAGGTGCTTTTGTGAAGCAGCACAACACTCTTAAGTGGTGTTTGAAGTCAAACTTACCTTCAGATATTTTGTATCATGCTTCACTATGTAAAACTGGAACATGGAGCAAAGGAAGTGTGGATTAGCTGGAAGGAAAATCTTCCTTTAAATTCAGTACATTGCTAAATAAAGTATCTTATTTGTGAATACTGTTAAATTTAGTTTAAAACTTTCCAGTTTTAGTTCAGTTGCAGTAGTATTTTTGAGCTGCAAATATGAGTGGGAATCCTCTCAAATGTGACTCCCTGGGCCATTTGCAAGTAGAACATACACAGGAACCCTATCTCTGGTACAAAAGAAAACAGAGCACTGTGCCAGACATCCAGCAGTCAATGCTCAGTTATGTGATTATACTTTTAAGGATATCCTTTCACATAAAACTTACCAGTTACTTTGGGGGTTTTTTACTGAAAAATAGGATGGAGAGAAGGCTTCTTGTGTTTTACAGTTGAGAACATGGATTGATGGCTCCCTTATTGGCAGGTCTTGTATAAATTAGGAACTCTCTGGTTTTATTTCTCTGTGAGAGTTCACTTACTACTTATATGGAAAGACAATTTTAAAAGTCACAGAATCATAGTATTATTTAGGGTAGAAAACACCTCTAAAGGTCATTGAGTGCAACCCAGCACTGCCAAGTCCACCACTAAACCATGATCCTAAGGGCCACTTGTACCCATCTTTTAAATACCTCCAGGGAATACCTTGTCTCACCAGCCACACTATTACTGATAGAGAGGCATAAGAGGATAACAATGTAAATAACACTTAGCAGTGAGTCTCTGCTGTGTTTTAGATTTGATTTCCAGACTGGCAGCTGCTTAAAAATGTTAACAACTACTTTTGTCTTACATATATTGTATTAGTAGAAATTTATAAATGTCATGCTAAATTCATATTTGCTGATAAAATACAAAATTGTAATGACAGTAAGACCTTTCTGAGCAAAAAGTTTAATGACTAAACTGGGGCTGTTACTGTATCCCACTTCTCTGTACATAAAACAGGATTAATACCCCTCTGGAAAATGTATTTATTAGGATATATTTTAATATGTTTCTGCTTAGAAACTTATTCAGTGTTTCAAGTGCCCCTGATGACCTAGTTGACCAATTTCATTTGAAATTAGCAGTTATTGTTTGCATGGAATTCCTCAGGCTGTGCAGAACAATGATTATGGTTCAAGTTTTTATTTTACTTTGGCAAAAAGAATCTTTGCACAGAATATTTTAGGGTAAATTTAAGAACTGTGTATTATTGTGGTGGTTTGACCCTGACTGAATGCCAGGTGCTCACCAAAGCTGCTCCCTCCACAAGTGGACAGGGGAGAGAGTACAATGGAAGGCTCTTGAGTTACGGACAGAGAGAGAGCACTCACCAGTTACCACCATGGGTAAAATAGACTTGACTTGGGGATATTAATTGGAATTATTGCCAAGCAAAATCAAAGCAGGATACTGAGAGGTAAAACAAACCTTAAAAACACCTTTCTTCCATCCCTTCTCCCTCCTTCTTAGCTCTACTTCCTGCCCCCCATCAGTGCAAGGAGGCAAGGAATGGGGATTACAGTCAGTTAATCACATGTTATTCCTGCTGCTGCTCAGGGAGAGGAGTCCTTCCTCTGCTCCAGTGTGGGGTCCCTCCCATAGGACACATTTCTCCATGAACTTCTCAATGTGAGTCCTTTTTATGAGAAATGAGTTCTTCATTAATTGTTCCAAGGCAGGTCACTGTTCTTGGGATGCACAGCCTGCTCCAGCATAGGTTTCACACAGGGTCACAAATCCTATCAGGAAGCCTGCTCCAGCTTGGCTTCTCTCCGTGGGTCTGCAGGCCCCTACCAGGAGCCTGCTCCAGCACAGGCCTCCTGTGGGTTCCCAGCCTCCTCTCAGGCAGTTACCTGCTCCAGCATGGGCTCCTCCGTGGGCTGCAGGTGGATTTCTGCATTCCTGTGGTCCTCTGTGGGCTGCAGGGACACAGCTGTTTCAACATGGTCTGCACCATGGGCTGCAGGGGACTCTCAGCTACAGCTCACAGAGCACCTCCCCTCATCTGTGTGTCTGCAGGGCTGTTCCTCCCACATGTTCTCACCCCGCTCTTCTCTGCAAAATAACTTTTTTCCTTCTTAAATCTGTTACCACAGAGGTGTTTTCTCCATTCCCGATTGGCCCAGCCTTGGCCAGTGGAGGGTCTGTCTAGGAGCCAGCTGGTGTTGGCTCTGTAGAACATAGAGGAAGCTTCTGGCAGCTTCTCACAGAAGCCACCCCTGCAGCTCCCCCACTACCAGAACCTTGCCAGGCATACCCAATACAATTATGCAAAAATGCATGTGATATATCTGATAAGGTAGATTACAGAAAAAAATCCTTTTCTTTATAATTTCAATTTACTCTCAAGTTTGTGATTGATCATAGCAAATAATAAATATTTTATAATAGCGCCTTTCCAGATTAAAATGTTATAAGTCTAAATATTCCATCTTTAAAGTTTTAAGGGGAGAAATACTTGGCTGCTGAAACACTTGAGTAGATGCTGTATTTCTAATTCAAACAAGGCTACTCTGACAGCATGTTTTTCATAGATGAATGATGTGTTGAAAAGAGAAAGTCAAATGCTGTCTAATGACAAGAAAATTGAAGTGGATCTAAAAGAGTGAGATACCAACTTCAGATAGATTTATAAATGTTTGTTCAAATATTTAATTTGAATGCCTTCCTTTAAAGAGGTGGTGAGGGATTGTTAAGCTGCATGACTTACTTGTATCCCGAACTTATCAACAATAAGATTAGTGATTCTTTTTTTAATTTCATGACAAACTCTGTAATTTATCTGAAATGCTACCTATTAGATTTTTTCTGAGAATGCTTCTTAGTTTCTTGTTGGATATTCATAATTGGAAATGTAGAATATTAATGCATATGTTTTCCCTACTAGTAAAAAAAAAGTAGAAAGCCAACGTTTTTCAAACTTTCTTACATTTTTTTTAGGATAATAATCTTGAGCTAATGACTTCTGAAATTTGCTTTAACTTGAGCTTACAAAGTTCCTTTGATGCCTCAGTTGACAGATGAGTGGTTCTTTTACGAGAATTCCAAAGGCCTGAGAAGGACTACTGTGGTGACTTAAACCCTAAATATATATATTGGCTGCTAAGCAGGAGCTGATAAGCAGGTTGGAAGGAGTGCATATATGAAGGTGGAGAGAAATTATGAGGGTTGTGTAAGAATCACAGCAAATAGCCACAGCCAGAAAGAATACAAATGAGTAGATCTTTCCTGTGGCTCTAGAGGACAAGAAGATAGGTTTATCAAGGAAAGAGCAGCCTTTGTGCTGCTTTAAAGAGTCTCCTTTTAGAAGTCTTCTTCTAAGCTTTGTAGTAGGATAGATCTTGTTTTACCACTGGGAGGATAGACCTGTATCCTGATTCTTACCAGTAGCTGAAACCTGGAGGATTTCATAGCTTGGCAGGTTCTGATCCATTCAGGATCAGCTCAGATCAGCTGATGCAGGTTTGCAATATGTATTTATGTCTGCAAGCTGTTCCACATTAGGGACAAAGCTGACAACTAATACCTATCAGGTGATCTGAGACTTTTCTGCAACTTTCCAACACATACAATCCAATGATGCATATGTAAGTTCAACTTCTCTCTGTAGAAAATAAATACTGTATAATTTTAACATGCATATCATGGATTGGTTTGGGCTGGCACATTGTTGTCAGATTGATGAGTAGTGAAGAGCAGGTGAAAAATCTCTTGAGGAAAGCTAATCCCTTTAACAAGGTAAATGTTCTAAAAAACAAAATATGAAAATCCTTATTTTGAAAGTCACATATGAGGTGTAGTGTCAAGAATATGTTAAAGGAATGAAAAAATACCACCAATTAAAGCATTACCATGTTAATATAATGTATTTTAAATTATATATTTTAAGTAGAAATACCATTTTGAAAAAGAAAAAACAAACGCATACGTTAAATACTTCAAGTGCATTACCAGCATTATATAAACCTCACTAACATCTGTGACTGGATAAAATGATTGTGTTTAATAGTTTTGAAGTAAATACAGAATGTTTCTTAGGCTTACAGATTCTTGAGGCTCTACCTCAGGTTTGAAGGATTAAGCATTGCTTGTCACAATAAAAGACCAAGGTTTTGTAAAGCTCTGAGAGTATATGGTAGGAATCAGGATAAATATCACACCCACAATTTGGCATATGAGACTAAGCCAGCAATAGCAGTAATCGTTAACTTACAAACACTTTATGAAGTTGTAAAAATTAACTGATGATGCAGCTCCTGGAAGTGTTAGGGATGAATGAAGCACTTGTCCTGAATTCACTGGCACTGCATTTTAAACTGGGTATCAGATGTTCATTTATTTTTGTCTGTTTAAAGTAAGCAAATACCCGTTCTGTGAGATAGGCAAATATGGAGAGCTTCCAAACCTTTAGCTATAAACAGATTTTTCTTTATTCCTGCCAAGATGTGTTCTTCTGCCTCCTGCTTTTTCCTGCTGTCTGTAATTACTGCATTACTCTAAAGTTGTATGATTAGTACCTTACTATGAGGAGGCAGTGCAAAGTGCAAAGAATGCAAATATTTATCACTTACAAATCACAAGGTTTGCATCCCAACTGCTTTAGATAGAAAACTAGTCATTTAGGCACTAGTTTCTACAGCCTTTTCAGTTGCTTTTAAAATGTTTTGCATGCTGTCATTCCATGCTGTATGATTCCTGGGGGATAAAGGTTTTGTATGTGTGCATGTAAAACTATATTTTTGTGGGTTAGTTTGCATGATAGCTGGAAATACTATTGTGTATTGAGCCAGCAATCACATTAATGAGGTCTTTTCTAATTCAGACACTGTTTGCTTTGGCTAATGAGGCCTATTCACCTACTGAAATTGCAGCAAATTGATTGTGAATTTATAGATTACTTGTCCCTTGTACAAAAAAAAAAAAAGTAAAAAGGCAAACCTCTTCTCTTTGAATTTTCCAATGTTCATGGTGGCACAGTGCACAGCTTTCAGATTTAATGGTCATTTTGTATTAAAATTAATGCTTTAGAAATACTTAAACAAATCACTACTATATGATAACTTTATGGTTAGAATATAGGTTCTATGTGTTTCTTGTTTCAATGTGTTTTAAATGGCCTAGAGGAACAAAAACTTGCATTTTCTAGATTCCTTGTAGTGATTTAGAGAGACTTCTTGATGTATCCTTTCTCCTAATTGGATCTCTTTTTAATACAAACACACACACTTTTACACTGCCCTGTCCCCAACCTTTCCATAACCTCCTCCTGATTTATGATGGCTCCTTCAGGAGCTAATCAAGTTCCTCTGAGAAATAAATAAACTAAGTGGTACAAGCTGCATGACAGGGATGTGAGATTGTGTTCCCAGCTTTCTTCAGAGACTGCAGCTGAAGCTAAACTTGCCTTTTTGGCAGCTACAGAGGATGGGATTTGCCAATACTCTGTCTAGTAAGTTGGCTCAGTTGCTTGCCAGTGTGGAGCCAGCAGAATTTGGATGGCAGGTAGCTGTGTTAGTAGCTGTGCAGTGTGTGGGGTTTCCTTAAAGCAAGTGATCCATTAAATGTAAAACAGAGGAACCCATATTTCAGGATAAGTCACATAATAATATGAGATGATAGAGATGATATGGGATTGCTGTTGCCTTTCCTTTGATGTTTGTTTTTTTTCTCAAATTCTTGAAGAGATTTCTGAAGTTTTGCTGATGTGCATGAGCACTTAAGTGTAACCTGATTCAGTATCAAAACTTTTCAAATATGATTTCCAAGGGGAGAAGAAACATAACTGCATGTGTTTTCTTTCTACAGGGATGAATTGTAAAAGCTACATCATCTTGACCCAAACATAGTGTTACAGTGGACTGCTCATCTCCAGTTCTAAAAGCTTTTTGAAAACCAACAGCATTGCAGCTTGTTTTGGACTTCGTTATACTGTTGTTATCAGCATGGAAAAGCGTGGTGTTTGTTTTATTTTTTTAGATGCTCAAGGCAAACCTGATAAAGAAATGGTGGAAAGTTTTATGTGGGCACTGTTTTATTTAACATGCCTTTATTTCACTTCCATCTGTTCAAAGTGAATTTCTGCAAGAGTGCAGATAAAGACCTATAGCTTGTGAACTCTGATTTTGATGGGGGAACTTGAACACTCACTTCTCTCGGCTCCTGTGTCCCTTGGTAAAACTGCTTCTGTGCACCTTACAACACTACGTAGGTAATACCAGGTTTTCTGTGTTCCAATGTCTGCTAGATGCTACTAAAAGGAGATGAACTTCCTTTCTAAGCTTTTGACATGGTGTCATAGACTAGCATGTAGTAGATACAATCAGCTGCTTTTTTACCTTAAAACCAGGCATTTGTATATATTAAATTTCAAGACATCAGAGGTTGGTGGCCACTCTTATCAAACATTGCTGTTCAAGTTGGACATAAAAGACATGGTTTTCCCTTTCCTTCTAAAATTAATGGAATCTTGAGATTCTGTTTTGGTTTATAGCTCAGTGCTGGTGTGATACACATGGATCTTACTCTGTAAATGTGAAGTGAGGTGTGTTCCAGTCACCAAATAATTTATTGGCTGCTTTGCCAGTTAAAAGCAAAAGAGGGGTTGTGTGCTTGTGTAGAAGATTAGGATGGGTATGTAGTCTGAGATATAGATTGCTAGGTTCTTTATAAAAAAACAAAATCCCCTTTGGTTCTAAAAGAAAGTTGCTTTTGACAAAGCCATTTGCTCTATTAACATTCTTATTTTTACAACTGAGCTCCCCAGAAAAATTCTGGCCTTTTAGAAAGGGAATTTTGATAAATTGCTGTAAAAGGAACACATCATGCATGCAGAAAGAATCCTGGACTCCTAAGTACAGATAGATGCACTTGTTCAGTTTTCATATAGAAGAATAGTGGGAAGGCTATAAACCTTTTTTTCTGCCCTAAGTTTTCTGTTTTGGTACTGTAAAATGTCAACAGCAAATTGCAAAACAGTACAGTAAGGTGGGCTGCTTTGGGAAAGGGGGGAAGTGTGTCTTCAGTCATCTTGCTTATATTTGAGCAACCGATAATTAAAGTAAACAGCATATTATCATTATTGCCTTTTTTTTTTTATGATAAGAAGGTTTATGGAATAAAATAAACCATAGTGATCACTGCAAAAAAACGAAACAACTTTATGGTTGAAGAGCAGTAATTTTCTGACAGGATTAATCCCTGGAAGCATAAAGGTTAAAATTCAAAGGCCTCTGAACATTGAAAAGGAACATTTTAAATAACCTGCCTTTTGAAGGCCAGCCCCATTTTATTCCTCTGTAAAAGATAGTTACATAATTTATTTAGATGTTTGGAAGTTAATGTACCACCTCCTGATCTGACTGCAGCCTGGGAGCACATGCACAAGGTTAATCTTACAAAGAAATTAATATAGCGTGTATTCTAGAAAATACAATCCAGAAAAATCCACTTGCGTCTGACAAATTTGTACTAACCCACGATCAACTGTGACTAGTTCTTGGTGTTGAAGTGAAATATCTTAACTGATGCATGCTAACGTTCAACCTTTTGGTCGCTGTATCTTTCAGTTTGAGTTCAGCTTTATTTACATCTCCTCACTGATTTAATCAGTTAAATGAAAGATATGAGCTCAACTGTATCCAAATTCCTGTCTCTGGACACAGTGTAATAAGCTATCCTGACATGGAAGTGGTGTTAAAGCTGAGACTCGATGACAACTTCCTGGGGGAGAACCACTTCAGGGGGTGTAAAGGCTTCAGGGACCAAGGCTGGTGGGAGTAGTGCACCCATTCCACTGAAGGGTTGATGATAGCCAAGGTACTCGGACAGAAAGGAGTATCCAGGAGTAGCATTTGGAAGTCGAAAATGGAAACTCCTCCATGATGGAGCAATGGTTCTGAAGTAAAAACTTGGAGACAAGGACAAGTTGAAATGCAGAAGACTTGAAGAGCTTGAATAAATGCTGTGTGAACTGTCTGAATTGCTACTTTGCCAAATAAAACAAATTGAGAGGAAGCTGTATCTAGGTGTCTGTCTGATTTTGTGGTTGGTTTTGTTGTTTAATCTTCAACAGGATTTTGCATTTCCAAAAAGTAAACAAGTATAAAAATACTGTTTTGCTAACTAACCAGAACTATGTGTCCATTTTCAGTCAATTAATGTATTGCAGCAATTACAAAGCCTGTTAATACTACCTGGAATGTAAGTGGAGTTTCTGGTGCCTGGTTGGAATTTTTCTTAGTTCACATCTGTGTGTTTTGGTGAACAGGCTCTGTGCACAGTTCTGTCTGTTGTCCATAGCTGAATACAGCTACCTTGGAGAGTGTGGTTTGCCACTTGCAAGGATTAAAGTTTCATCTTCTTATAAGAGGTGCAGTCAGGTTTCGCTGGGCTGTTACTATCACCTCTAAGCCGGAACAGCTTGGGAGAACAGACTGGCTTAACTGCTGAGTTGCTTATCTGGTTGTTTCTGGGATCCAGGCAGTAGAAGACTTGGACAGCCAAAACCTGTATCTTGAAAACCCACCAACAGCTGTGGGTTCTGCATGGAGGAGTTTGATATGCCGTATGGATACTTTCTGTTCATGCAGCAGGAATGACCTGCTTATTTACTTTTTCCATTCAGATTGGTCAGCTGCCTTGAGGCCACAGAGCCCATAACATGATTTGTTCTGGAGGGAAACGAGCACACAGTGTGTGTACCAGCACTGCTGATGAAGCCACTTGGATGATTCCTGAAATGTTTTGTAGTCATCAAGTTTGAAATGGTCAATAATGCCTGGGGCCATGGGGGCTCTACGTGGTAGGCTCTGGAGCTTCCAGCTGGCAGCAGTTCTCTCCACATGTGCAGTATTTTTGTGACAGGGTGATTTTTGAGTGTGGAGGGACTGTGGAATTAACCATCAGCACAAAGAAGTAAAAAGTAAAATATTCAGAGGAGAATTCTGAATTAGTACTCCCTGCCAGGAAGAAGGGTGTTAACCTATTCTTACTGTGGCAGTGTTTTCTTCCTTTACTTGTCGATGTGTCCTAGGTTGTGCTGCTTTTGATTTAAATGCAGTTCACAGAAGGAGAACATAAGACAAAGGATGAGTAATGCAAACTATGCTCATGATTTGTAAGTTTGGTTCTATTTAGCTGATTTTGAACATATCAGGATGCAGTTCAAAAGATGAATAATTCTAGTTACTTTTATGGAACCCTTGAACCCTGTCCCAAGTGAATGAGGGGGGTGGTCCTGGTTCAGAAAACAAAGGCAGATGGTGAGGTCACACAAGCACATTGTGCAGAACCAAACAAATTCAGAGGGGAAGTGTTGCCCCAAAGATGGCATGTGCACAGAGGGATGCAGCAGAGGAGGAGCTCTGAAATTGGTCTTCTGCATTTCAGGATGTTCAGACTTCATAGATCAAGAAGGGTAAATTAGAGTTTAAGTACTCTGGTATACAATGGATGGATTCAAGATGGATTCAAGCACCAGGTTTAAGTTGGTTTTGTGGGTTCGTACATTTTGCCATTGTTGGCTCTATTTGAGTTTTTGTCCATCTGCTTTTAATTGTGAAAGGTTGTGAAATGCGGATCAGTTGTGGGAAGTACACAGACACTCTTAAGGTATCATAAGCCCACTTTGCCTTTACTGTAAAAAAGCTTGTGTGCTTAGAGCCCCCAGCTGGCAAGGTTTGGGGTTCCGTGCCTCAGTCAGGTCTGAGGAAATGACCATGGACTAAAACTTGGGACTTACGCAGGCAGAGGTGATGTAAAGTTTCCTCTGCCTGGCCTATTTGCCTCCCACACTTCATCCTTGACATACAGGGCTGCTTTCTGTTCCAGGCAGAAGTTTTTTACACAGTACAAATTCATCATGCAGCTGATGCACTCTGAACTTTCCTATGAAAGGCTATTACTGTTCTCTCATGCTCTTGGCAGGGTGTTAATGAGATGTTAAGCAGGATGTGCACAGGAACTAAAATTTTATTTCTTTAAATTATGAATTGAGTGGACATGGCTATTGCTGAAATATGTGTGGAAGAGATCCAGCTGCCCATTGAGAATTGTCTGAAAGCTTCAGAAAGGAGAAATGAAAATAACTTACTTTGTGTCTCATCACACCAAACTTAGAACTTGACACAATCCCGTGCCTTTTGGCAAAATTGTTTTAGCAACAGCAGACTATATTCATAAAGACTGTTGATGGAGTTACTCTGAGATCTCACTTCAGTTCTCTAAGGTTTCTTTGTAGTCCAGCCATTTTCATCATATGCTTCTGTGTAACTGACCTGGTAGATACTCTTGAATATTCTCTAATGCTTCTGAGAAGCTGAGGTCCTTTTTCAGCCATGTTTGGGCTTATGTTTGCATTTTATGTGTTTATACTATGAACAGGTCATGTTTCTTGATTATTACCTTCTGCCAAAACCTTTTTCATCTATAATGGAGAAGGGGCATCTGAGATAAATCAGTAACTTTTAGTGCAAGTGCCTTAGGGACGAGGGGGACACTCTCAGTGGCCTCTGGTTAGGAAAGTGGATAATTCAGAGCATCTGCCTAGGCTACTGCTCTGCTCAGAGCTCTAGAGAAGTTTCTTTCCTCTGGATATAGAGGCAGCCTCCGGATAGTTGTCTCTTGGGCATGGAATTAGCCTTCAGGGATGCTTTCTCTATCGGCCCAAACTTCCATTGGGCTGCCTGCTTTCAAGTCCTTTCCAAGTCCTGCACTCATTCAAGTTCCCTGCTCCCTCTGTATCTGTGTTGTCTAGTCATTTCATTCAAGTGGAGAAATCTTAAATGCATCTCTTTAATGCATTAGGATCTGGTAGTTGTAAGAACTATGTTAAAATGTCTTGCTTTGCCCTCTTTAGAACAGGATTATACATTTCTGTTGGCCAAGCAAGCTGTGACTCTCAGTCCTTCACTAAACCTTTCTACCTTGTTTGGTTTTTCCCAGTATGCTCAAAATACACTTTTCACTGATTTATGAGTGGTTTATAACTGTCAGCCAGGAGCCTTACAACTGCACAAATTAAAATTTTTGCAGGTATATTTAAAAATTTGTTTCTGAAGTGTGCTGATCCACTCATTTTGATTTCTGTCTGTTTCAGGGCTCCAGTGCAGAGTGCAGCTCACTTTGCCACTTGTTTTAAGTAACTATTACTTGAAAAATATAAAGCAAAGTTACTTTTACACAATTTTTCTCCCTTTAAATATTCCCTGTTTATAGCTCTTACTCAGCTCAGACTGATTGTGTCATGGGCCTTTTTTCATATTAATTACCTCTGTGTTTATTGCCTCTCTCTGGTCTTTATGCCCATCAGTGCTCTCTCAATCTTCTCTAGCCTTTCCCTTTGCTCTTGCTCTTTTAGCTTTTGCCATTAGAAACCGAAAAATCCCAAATCCTGATGCACATGAAAACAGCCAGCACAGACCTCAGTGATGCATGACTGTGGATTCTTTTGCGGCTTACTAGAAAGGCTCTTCCTTTGTTTTGGGGTGGCGTGTTTGCATTGCTATTGGCTCATGCCTCTGACTGGCTCTGTGCAGTTTGGGATTGAAACTCTTATGCTTTATCTAGGATTTGAAAAGCAAATGGAGCATCACACTGACCTATTTCAGCCTTTTTGTTTTGCAAATGTGCTCTTGGAACTGCCCCTGTTATCATCCTACAGTGCTATGGAATGATTACAGCGAGATGTTCAGGCTAGGATCCCCTGCAAAAGTGGGTAGCAAGCAACCTGTATTATGGGAAAAAACCCCTGTACTTCTAAATATGTATCAAATCTAGGTAAGTATTGTATTGTTTGCTACTCTGAAGTAATTTGTACCCTTAAGCTCTAAAACAGTTTAAAAAAAAACTGTCTTAAGTGAAATAATAATCTTGTTCAACATTAAAATACACTGACAAAATAAATTTTAATGACCTCTCCTAATACACAGAGGAGCAGCATCCACAGGGCTATGCAGTCAGAGTAGTCAATATTCTCTGCTTACCTAAGATGCTGGTAAGAGTAGGTGGACTGAGCATATTCACAGGTATGTGGATAGACACCCATCAGTGTTTAGGACAGGAAAAACAGATCTGACAGACTTCAAATAGTGACAGTTTTCACACAGAGTGTCTCACTTCTGCTACAGGATAAACACTCATGGGTCCTTTTCGACTCAGAAGATTCTGTGATCTGTGACTGTGTAAAACACCTCAGCTCTGAGGTCTGTGCGAGAGGCTGTGAACGCAATTTTAGCAATACAGCCATGAAGATGGGCTAGAACCACTGCCTGCTCTGAGCATTCCTTTGACATTAGAGGGAGAGCCCCATCCTTGGGAGTGGCTGGGAAGGGGCTACAGAAGTGGTGTCAGCAGGAGGCAGTGGCTGGGAGCTGCTTGGGGAGAAGGGGAAAAGCATCCTGAGTGTGTTGACAATATTTTCTATTCCCAGGTGTGCTCTAGCTCAGTACTTCAGTATGACCTATTTAAAATCAAATAGCATGAAAGCTATTAAATGCAAACACATGGTATTGATACCAGTGTGTGTGTTAATTGCAGGAGCTGCCAAGCCAATCTGTTACTTTGGTAACTTTATCTTGCTCTCCATCCAGATGACAATGCCCCCAGGCTCTCTGGTAAGGTGAAAACTATTTTATTCCAGTCCAGCTGTGGAGTTTGCTGTTACCTGGGAAGTAACAGGCCTCAGGCTGGTGGCCTGCAGGGCAGCAACTGTCACCATCTCCCCTCCCAGAAAGAAGAGTCCCTGGGAAGACTGTGGCAACTCTAACACAGCACGAGCCAGACTCCTGTACCGTGCTTGCTGTCTGTGGCTCTCTGCTTGGAGGCATTCATTCTCAGCTGTCATGCAATATCTGCAAAGGTTTATTCCACTAGCAGTAGCACAGAAACAAAGCCTGCAGTTGGGCAAAGTGACTGGAAAGCTGAGCAGCCTTTTGCACCATGGCTGTACTGGCTGTCTTGTGCTTTGTCCAGGATCTTGCTGTCCTGCCCGGCAGAACAAAACCACACCTTTTGTTCTGCTGCTGCCTGTGTGCCAGGGTAATGGGTTTCGGTAATAGGAGCACAGTGGGCACACTTTTTTTCTTGCTGCTTTGGTGAGGTGGTGAAGGACATTTAGGTATTTAATTAAAACCCAACACAAATTTCAATAACGGAAAATAAGACCCCAACCAAATGTGCAGTGAGTCTTCCCTAGAAGGTATTTAGAAGGTGGTCTTTCGGGTCTTGTGCTATTTGCCATGCCTGCTGTGAGCTGGGATGGAAGAGAGGCTGTACTCCCAAACTGGAAATGGGCAGCATCAGCAGATGGTCTCCTGGACCCACTGTAACACTGAAGTACAACCAACCAGACTTTGCCTCACGTGGCACGAGGGCTCTGAGCAAGGAGCACTGGCAACCAGATTCCGAGTGGTTGGCACAGCCAGCTCTGCGACTGCTGTCCTGCTCAGCTCAAGCACTGCTCAAGAGACTGGTCGTACAGGCAGATGCCCCATCCTTCCCTGGCTCCCTGAAACAAGTATCTCAACAACTTCCCCACCGTACACATTCCAGCTTCTTATAAGGCTGTTTCACAGAAGGGAAAAATGTACTTCTGTTTGTTCTCATGATGCAGTCTTTCAGCATGAACTTTAGCTGATAATGGAAACTAAAGACAATGCAATAAATATAAGAATAAAATAGGTTTATTAGAGCTATTTTACATAAAGTAATCAAGAACAAACAACTTGAAGAACTATTTGTATACCATGGCAATATTCTTGCTGACTCAAAGTTACTGAAGTACAAAAGACAACATACAAAATGATGCATGCCTCATTAGAGTCTGGTTTTATTGGGACCCATGACAAATGTGACATCCTTGGACAGCCAAACAAGACAGACAGCACAGTGTGTGTATATATATCTGTATATATAACATGTACTGTACACATTTTACTGGCAACACATCTGCAGTTCACTCACACATATCAATTACTTGCTCTAATTCTATGAGAATTTTTCTGGGGTGAGGGCAGATCACCGAAGCTTTCAAGCTTTGCAGGGAGCTATGGGTTAACCAGCAGGAATCCTACACTCCAAAATCTCTGGTAGAAACTGCTGTGTGCTGCATTCTCACGCTGTGTGAGGGTGGTGGGCTGGGTGTGGAAAAGGCTGAACAAGCCCTGAGCTCTGGGGAGACACACAGCTCTGGGATTGTACACAGAATCATAGAGGTTCAGGTTGGAAAGGGCCTTAAGGATGATTTAGCTCCAGCCCCCCAGCCATGGGCAGGGACACCTTCCACTAGACCAGGTTGCTCAGGGCTCCAATCCGCCCTGGCCTTGAACACTGCCAGTGATGGAGCATCCACAGCTTCTTTGGGCAGCAGCACACGACTGCTGTTGAGCACTGGGAAGTCCAAGCTCATACACTGAGGAGTTACATTTTTTCATTTCAGCATTTAGCAAGCATGGCTCTCTGCCAGCAGCACAGAGGTTTAAACTGAGTAAAAAGAAGATGCTTTTTTCCTTAAATCCCAATTTTCTTTGCAAAAGCTGGCACTTAGATAGCAATTGCTTTTGATTAACAAAGCAAGACACGTTTTTTTTAATGCAAATGCTCCCAGTGCATCAGGTGGAAAAAACACAACTGGTCTCTGCTGGGTGAGGAAGGAACACATTGGCTGGAGCATCCAGGTCACCACAGTGGTGGCAGCACGGAGAATAGCAAGGTGCCCCAGGCTTCCCCCCAGGCCTCAGCCAGCACAGCTGGGCTGCAGGGCCTTGGCTGCTCCAGTGCCCTGGCCCTCGGGCACGCTTGGCCGTGGCTGAGACCACAACTGCTTGTGGGGAGGGCAAGGGCACCCCACATCCAGTTTGGGGCCTCCCCCACCCTGCAGTGTCTTCTGCACAACAATGAACTGGAGCTACTCGCCAGAGCCTGAACACTTCTTACTTTCTGAGCAAGGACATCTACCCACTTTTTATATTATCACCGAAGAGAAAGAGTATGTTCTTCATCTTGTAGGCTTCTTCTACACTTGAAAATTAACTAAGGATTCTGGTCATTTTATAGAGGCAGAGATTCATGGACACAGGAGAAAGGGGAGAAAACAACTGACCCAAATCCAATTTTTAGAGATACATCCCATTGATGAGGTAATCAGACTCTTCAGATGTAATGGGTCGAGCTTTTTTAAGCTTCTGTTTCACTAAGCGCAGTCTGCAAGCAACCATAAGCAGCAGCAAAGCAGTGATTGCCAAGCCTAAGGCTAAGGGTAACACAGCACCTACAATGAGGTTAAGAGAAATTACATTTTATTAACACAGTGAGATACTAGTAGAGAAAACCTGAATTTTTTCTTAAAAAATACAGCTAGTCTATCACTTAGATGTGAGTAATTGGAACAACTCATGCTATGAAACTAAACTGTACGATCGTGTTAGGGACAATTCAGAATATTTAAGTACATTATTCAATTCTTGACGATTTTATCTGTATCTATAGCACCTGACTGAAAAGCTGATGTAATCCAAAATGAATTCACATGGTTGGTCTTACCTGTTTCTGGGACTGGATGACCACCTCCAAGCTGTTCTCTCTTTGGCACCATTATGCCATCCCCATTTTTATCATCTGCTCTTTTCCCTGAGGAACTGTTATCTGCACAAAATCAAGCAAAATAAATGAATACTGCAGTTCAGTGACTCAGGAAGTCTTATCCACAGGACACTAGAATTAAATAATGTGAAACGCTTAAATTAGGGGAAAAAATAAACAAAAGAACAGTTTAAGAACTTCTGACTTTAACTGTGTAACTTGCATTTTTGAAATAATGTGAAACTAAAGCTAAAATGTAAATTCAGATTTGCATTCCAAACCACAATGCATCTAAACCAAAATCAAGGGCATTTTGACTGTCCTATGATGTATTCACTGGCAGCCTTCAGAACTGTGACAGAGCTAGCAGAAACACACTATGCTACAAAATCTTTAGAATATGAATGTGAAATGTTGTAATTGGAATTACATATAGTGGTGGGTGTTAAGGAAGTGTTTAAGTCAATTAGCTTGGAACATACACTGTGTGTAAGGCCCACACACCACCACCAGCTCTGAGGAGCTGCAGAAGGTGTCCCTGGCAGTGGCAGCAGCAAATGCACACAACTGCTAATTAAAGCTTGAATTGTTTCACTGGTACTGTCATGAGGTCCAGGCTAATGTCCCCACTCTAAGGCAGAACACAGCCTGCCAGGCTCTGGCTTTATTGCCCTGCCATTTTGTCTGGGGCTGCATAAACATGAACTTCGCCTGCAGGGAATGCTGAAAAAACAAGCTGTGGCCGCCTTCTCGTTGGGCTCCTGATGTTGTCCTGACATATAAAGTGAGCTTGAAAATATCCTAAGAGTAAATGTACTGCCTTTAAAATACCTGTATGGTACTAGAGCTGTGCAAGACCACCTGAATGTGATTGACACCAAAACCAGCAGCTGTTTTCTGCTTCTGTTTTTCCTGAATTAAATTAAACAAATATTTGTCCTTATTTTGGAAATACCCAAAATACATCAACTCTTTTTAAGAGCTGCTCCAGCCTGCATCTAAATGCCTGTTTAGAAATTTGTTTCCCTGCCATTTAAGTAAAGGCAATATTTAAGTCAACTGCTTGTAAAGACATTTGGCAAATTTGGAGAGAAGTTTAGTGGGAAATTTTTGCAAGGGTAGAAGAACAGAATCCCTTCATTAAAGCTTGTAGGGTTTTGTTAGGACTTGTGGCTGTTCTTACATGACTGGAGAGACTATCAGAGTCAATGCTGCTCAATATCTTATCTGTTATCTCTAGCACACAAAGAGCAATTTCCCCAAAGAAGTTTAGGAGCCTGGCATAAAGCATATCACATGGTTTTAATTTGATTTTCACTTTCTCTTTATTTTCTAGTCTGTTCTGAGGAAATTGCAATTTACAGCCCTTTCCAATTACCCTAAATTACAGATCTAGGTTACGGCTACTGCTGTGGGTGCCTCTGCAGTAAAAACATGACTAAGGCTTGGGCACTCAGTCAAATGTTGTAATCCCAGCCCTGAACAGCACTGCACAACAGCTGGCATGGGCAGCCTGGGAGAGGCAGAGACCCCGTGCCAGGGGAATGCAAAGCTGTTATGGTGATTTATACACTTGGGTTGGCCGTGCTGGGGAGTGCAAATCTTCAGGCTGCTTGTGAATTCAACCCGTCTGCATGACTGCGTTTGCTACTGGCCACTGCTGCTTAGAAGCCAGCCCAGTGCTCACTGCAGAGTGCAGTGCTGCTACTGTGTGCTTTCTGTAGCCATCTGCAAGTGCAGCAGGGCCAGAATATGCAGCTGGGCTTAAGAACTTCCCTGCAGAAGGACACTGGGGCTATTTGGAGGAAGCCATGCAGAAATGCTGCAGTGGCCTTTGCAGGAGATGCAGTCTGGGTTACTTTACCATGGAGAGACACTGCTGCAGAGAGAGACATCCTTTATGACATCACATGCCTTTCAGCTCGGGCAAAGGCAAACAATGAGTCTGTTGCAGAAGACTCAGTGCCCTGAGTGTCTGAGGGGTTTATCTCTAAGCTGGACTTGGTGTTCCCCTAGACTTGCCCTGCTGTAGAGGAATCCCACTGAAAAGGTAGGAGTGAAGAACAAGATTGACAATGGGTACATTGTCAACAACCAATGATTTTTGGGGTTTTTTTTGGTTGGTTGGTTGGTTGGTTGGTTGGTTGGTTGGTTGGTTGGTTGGTTGTGGCTTTTTCCCCTTTACTGTGAACAGATCCCCTGTTAGGTTAGGCAGAAATTTTAAACAGTCCTTAACTTGGAGTTGAGTATTTTCATACTTTAGTGTAAATCCTTAGAAAGTTTGCATCAAATCAGAGCTAAGCATGAAGGACCACTCTAAGGAAGGTTAAAGGAAATTTGGAACAGAGAAACTATTAAGAGAAAATGGATTCTGGAAAAAAAGTTCACCCAGCATCACCCTCACAAGCACAAAGCTCATATATCTGCTACCAGGAACTATCTCACAGTCCAAAACATTACAACTTAGCCCAGGTCCTTAGAAGAAAAGATAAATATGGTGATACTTGACAAGGAGGTCCCTTTATTAGACCCTTTATTGAATTCTCAAAGAAGAAAGCTGTTTACAGAGAGGTAAGTAGAAGGGACATGCTTTTACTGGTGCTTTAGCCACCACTTTTAAAAAAACGAATGTAAAAAAGAGAACAAAGCAACTCCCAAGTCCTGCAATGTCGTGGGAAAAAAACTTTTCTTCTTTAAAAATCAACTGAAAGTTCCTGTATCAAGCATCAAGTCTAGCGGCCAGCTGGAATGTGCCACTTGCTGTCTCCAGTAGGTAAAACCTTCACTTACTTTGCCTTGAAGTCACTAGATTTCAGAGAATCACATTTTCCTCCCTGGATAGTATTTCCATGATGATCTGAAACTGTCAGCTGAGAATTAAGAAAAATGTAGCCCTGAATGGAGCAGTCACAAGCAAAAAGCTGGAACCTGTGCTGCCATTGTAAAGCCATATGCCCTAATACGTATCTTAAGTAGACAGCTTTTCACCATAGTGACATTAAAACCACTAGAGCTTATTTTAAAAATATATTTAAAGTAGTATATAAGCATCCTGGATGTTTGCAATGTCAGCTCCAGGCCAACAAGAACATGATTGCCTTGGTCCAACAAAGACTTTTAGAGTGACTCAGAGGCAGAGGTTCTACCTTGGCATCATCATCATCAGTCAGTCCCTTCCAGAACGGGATTTCTCCCAGTGGAATTGCTGAAGTTTTGAGGCTGTTGGTATGATTTCTGCTCAGCACTGCTTACCTCTCCTCAAAAATGCACCCAGGAATTATTGCCCTCCTGGATGCATTTCCAGATGACCTTCATGGAGCTGCTCCAGCATTTCTGTTCCTCTCATTTTTGTATCACATAACTATTAGATTTGCTCTGTAACCTCCTTGAGATGGGAATGGTGGAGGGAAGTCTAATGGATTTGGGTGGATTTTTAGGAACAAGTTAGATGCTCGTTTCCTTGACTCCATAAAGACTGTGGTGCTTGCCAGTGAGCCTGTCTGGACCTCCGTGAATCATTAACACACAGTAAGGGACTCCTATGAAGTTAAAGTATCTGCAGGAGAAGACAGCAGCTCAGAGCATGTTTTGGCAGAGCAGGTTTGGCAGTTGCCCCTCAGACCCATGTACTTGTTAGCAGGTACCTCGTACCCCTTCGTGTCCCAGCCCATGCACCCTAACTGGAATTGATCCGCAGGCAATTTTAAACCTCGCTGAGCTCTTTGCTGCTTTTTTTGGTCAGAAGTATTGGGCTCCTGGGTCAGTAAAGACTGGATCCTTCTATTCCACAGGGAAGTTATTAAGCATCTGAAGTTAACTTTCACTGAGCCCTGTCAAAAGAGCAGTATTAAACCCAAAAGAATTAAAGCAGCTTTAAATCTTGCCTGTTGAAAATTAGAAGATTACAACAGGTACTGGTAGTACACTAATCACTGGAGCCCCGTCACATTTTCTCAGCTTTATAAGAATCTTTTTCTTTGCTTGTCTACTGCTGTGCAAAACACTACCTTTAGAGCAAAACTGGTGCAAGTAAGTTACTGTACAATGGGTAAACAGAGAAAACGATTATGCAAAAGTGCTTTTACATTGCAATTCCAATTAAAACCCCTGATTATCAGTTGCTGAAGGTGGTGACCTCAGTTCTGGTTTTACACCTGGATTCACAAGCCAAATGACTTTTGGGACTGACTTAGCAGCTGACTTTCCACTGGAGCCTGCAAAGCCCTTTGGAGGTTGATGTTTAGTTTGGGTGGCCCCATATCAGGTGTCACTCAGGACTATGTGAGCGAGAAGGGTTTAAAACACTCTTCAGAATTTTAGTTACTCCAGTGAGGAGCACTGAGGTCATCTATACTTCCAGAAAGAGGGAAAACATCTGAGACAAGATTTTGCTGTCAGTTCCTACACCTTCACCGAGGCCACTGAATTCTTAAGAACACTCCCTTTGCAGAGTTTTCACTCCCCCAGGACTCCACAGATGAAGTACAAGCACCTCAAGGAACATTCAGGTGCCAACCAGGGCAGTGCCCTTTTCCGGAGTTGGCAGCAGAGGGCACTGACCACTGCTCTGTTGGAACTGGAAAATAAAGCTGGTTATAAATAGCTGTGTCTTGGGGCACATGAATCAGTCTAAGACATGAAGAAATAAAAGTGGGGGGTCTGTACTGATTTTAGGCTCTGTGCACACAGTTTTGCTTTCATATAATTGCCATTTCAGATCACTGTAGTTCATCAGCATGAACCTTGGAAGGCACATCAATTTCATTGCAGCTTCTGGAGCTTTACCAAGGGCAGGGCTGGGGCTCTGCCTGCAACATCACACAATGGCTCACTACAGGCTTGCAGCTACTGTGCAGAACAATACTGGGGACCTGTACATGGACACCTGAGGTAGTTTGTTACCAAAGCCTGAGACTTTTCTATAGTGATCAAAGACTTCTCCTGCCCTGGAGACACAGCTCAGAAAAAAAACCCCAAAAAACCCATAAAAGTAAAAACATTAGTTCACAAAAAAAAGAGAAGTAATACTTAGCACCAGGAGAAAAGCAATTACTCTCACCCTGACTGAATAGTACTTTATTATGTTCTTCTGAAGTACTCCCCAACAGATTTAAAGAGCCTTAACACATCAGCCTACACATTCGAACCTGTGGCAGAATTTGTATTTAGTTCACTGCAGATTTTGTTCCTTAGACTGTATTATTTCCCTAGCATTCCTACATTTTAAATTTCTTTGTGCACCTAGTAAAAAACAGACTTGACAATAATAAATCAAAAACAACTTAGAACTTCATTATTACAGGTTTCTTTTGTACGTTTTTACATTTGAATTTTTTTTCCTCTTAGCCAGGCACTAAAAGACAATAAATTAAATTTAAGGTGCAAGACACTTCCTGTCTTTAAGGAGAATGATTTATTGAAACTGATTCCATTCTTACCTGGCACAAATCCACTGATTTGTTTCTTTGGTCCCTGAGAAAGCGATTGGTTAGACATGTCTGCATCCACTGAGAGAAGTGGTTGATTTCTGGCAGTAGCTTTCAGGGTGTTCTCTGCAGAGTTTTCCTCTGTGTTTTCAGCCAGTCCTGCAGTCCTTTGCTGGGTAGTGCCAAGAGCTGCATGTGTCACCGTCTTCCGACCCGAGCTGACTGTGAACAGAAACAAAACTTTTTGTACAACGTTGAAGGGAATGGAAGTGCTCTTAAGGAAGACTCCAATATGGGCCTTGAGGCAGAGTAAACAACTTCCTCATGTTCATATATATGATGAAATGTGAGTCACAGATACTGAACAACTGCTTGCAAGAGTACTCATGACCCCTACAGTGACCTCCAGCAACTAAAATATAATGAAAGAGTGGTTAGCCATTGTGCCCATTCACCCTCTGATGGTTTTTGTTGACTTAGCTGAGCATGGGCACATGCTGAGGGATGACTAATGAAAGCAAACAGCATGATGATGATCCAGCTGGTTCCCCTGCACGCCCACCGTGTTTCAGATTTGTGCAAGGTGTCTAACATCACTGCGAAGGGTACCTCTGAGACACTCTTTCAGACAGACACCATGGTTCTACTTCTTGTTTCCAGAATCATCATACAAGTGAAAAACCAATCTTTTAACTGCTGAACACAAAACCTGACACTTAGAGACCCTTGACAGTCTTAATATGCTTTGAAGAAAATTTCTGAGCACCTGCTGTATGTGGATATTAAACCTTCCTATGTGCTAATTCTGCTTGCTCACAGGAACTGCTTGCTCACAGGGAGAGTGGCCACAGAAGTGGCATCATCCCCCTTTGGTCACTGAGGCTGTGGTTACTTTCACAATCTACTGTGCCCTGGCACACTTACGATTCTGGCAGAAAGTCTCGTCTGATCCATCAGGACACTGTCTCACACCATCACATGCAAATGTGATGTCAATGCAGCAGCCATCATCGCAGATAAACTGGTAGCGAGAGCAAACCCCAACACAGGCTGTTGAGAAACAATTCCCAAATTACCAAAAGAGCAATCCAAGTAGTAAATACTGAGTCAGTGACTAAAATCTGCAGCACTGAGGCAAAAGCAAAACCATGCTATGTCAAGAAGCACCATGAACAAGGCAGAAAGTCCAGACTCAGCTGTGTGATGTCATATCGACACAGAAGCAAATACAGGCAAGAGCTGTTCCTGGCACCATCCTCATTTGCTTGGCAATCTCTTTACTAGAGGAATGTTCAGCCTGGAGGCTGTTGCACCTTACACCTTGTGCAGCACCCTTACAGTGCTTTGAATTCTGCTGGCCTAAGCTGAAAGGAGATCTTCCTAGGCTTAAAAGATGCAGGGCAGTCCTGAAAATAAATGAATGAAATCTCTGTGGCTGTAACTGCATACCTCCAACACGTAATTCCTACTACATAACCCATCCTGCATTTCTGACAACATGTTGTTTTACATGAACACATATGGACGATATGGGATTTTGTATGGCATGTTTTCTGCAATCTAATTAAAATACCTAAAGAATGCTCATCATTTATTGACACCATAAATACAGTGACTTCAATACAGTACAGACCAAAATAGGACGAGGTCATGTTCTCACAAATGACTTTCACCAGAAAGAACTGACTGCTGCATGCTTTAATATTTAGATTCCCCTGGAAATGGAGAGTATCCCTGGATGTTCCATTTTGCATACTCAGAGCTTTCCTGAAACCCATTCCGATCCTGTAATTATCAAGTGTTTACATCTGTGCTTTTGTCTTTCCAACAGCAGTGTCGTTCATCACTTTGTAAAGCACTATCAAGTTCAGTGCTTGATTAGTGTCGTATGAGCAAATCAATTTGCATAAGGGAGTCACAGCCTTTGGCTGTTATCCTGCTGTGTACCAAACACTGCACCACACTCAGGGAAGGATGCCAGGAATGCAGACAACTTTTTAAAACTCCTGAAATCTGAAAATGAGTCTCCTGAACTTCATCACTAGTAATAGCACGGATCTTGCAAGTATTAAGGCATCAGGGACTGGTTTAACTATAGCAGTAGCACTTGAATTGCTAACGTAGCAGGGGAATTAGAAAAATTAAAAAGACAGCAAATCCCCTATGTGCTCCATACAAAAGATACCCCAGACACCCGCAGCAGCAAATAAACAAACCAGTGAGCTTCTCTGGCTGCTTCAGCTGAATTAAACATTTAATAAACACAACTCTATCATCCATTACTGGAACACAAGCATTATTAAACACCGCTGCCACAGTGATTACCCTCTCACATAGAGATATTGTGCTGGTGCAGAGCAAGATTTCACTGGTTCTGCTGAACATGGTGTTAGTGCTATTAAACTTTTACTTTGAGCCAGAGCAGCAGATCTGCACTTGCAACTTGTTAATTACACTGCAATTAGAAGTAATCACATGTGAGAGCAGGACTGACAGCCACTGAAATCTAACTTACTTTCTAGCTTTTATGCTTTTTACATGTTTCTGAAGCTCAGAGTTTAAAAATGATGGGTCAGTTCCAGTTTCAGTTTCCCCAGTAGCATATGGCTTCAATAACAACCATCAGACAGAAAAACTTAAATGCATTAAAACAAAAAAAACATGCCAACTTTTAGACTACAGATCCAGGTCAGTATAATTAGTCTGCCTCAAAAATACTATTAAATAATTTTGACCAGGTCTTCCTTATAGCACAAGCCCTGTTATGTTGCCCATACCATCTGACTGTCACAATGCACCTGATACCTATGACAGTATTTCACCTTTCCAACACTGCAGGCTTATTAGCAATATAAGGACAAATACTCAGTGCCAGGAAATATTATTACTCCAACAGACAAGTGATGCTTGCTTGTTTCCTCACTTTGAAAGAATGACTCAAAGCTGAAAGACATGTCATTATGTCATGAACAAGAGCAAAATAAAACACTGGAAATGGAGAATAACATTTTTGCCTCTATCAAGACCCTTTCTCTGCTCTGAAGACTATACTCTGGTTGTCACAGAGGAAATGGCTCCCGTCATTTTCTCACCTGCTGCAGAATGAACCATGGGCAGAACGGTCACAGAGACATTGTCAGAGCTCCGCTGACCTGCAGTGTCTGTCACCATTAGCTGGAAAATATACCCGCCTTCCTGAATGTGGGACAGTTTCAGTGTTCCTGGTTGTGGGACCTGAGTAAAGACACACAGTAAAAAAAAACATATTGGCACAATGGATCCATCCATAACATTCTAGGAATAAGGAGCTCATCATGCAGATTAAATACTTCTCTGTGGTCTAGCCAACCTACTCAAGCATGTAGTTCAGCATGTAACATTTGATCTCTTTTTTTTTGCTTCCATTTGTAAAAAAACCCACACTTAGCATTTAGGTAGTATTTTTCATTATACATTCAGTTACCTGGAGCTGTGGATCTCAGCACTGGAGAACAAATAGACATATACATTTAACTCAATTTTTGAGTAATTAGAAATGTAATTTTAGAGGACAGGCAGTAAAATAATGGTCTTTTGTCTTTATCATGTTAGTCTGTAGACAATATATATGGATCCACAGAAATGACTTTTCATGCCTGAAAGAGAACTTGAATTTTTTATTAATATGGTCATAGAGTCCTAGACCTGCCATTATAGAAGAGTGGATTGATAAAACACATTTTTCCTCTCTGTGAGAAAATTTCCTAACTGAAATTTCTTTCCTTTTCTATTACATGAATGCACTCAGTTATCTGATCAGACTGTTGATCCTCCTGATGGAGCGTATGGCCCCTTAGAATTTTATTCTTTAGTGTATTAAAGAAATTATTAAAGAAATTATTATTCTTTAGTGTATTAAAGAAAACACCTGCTGTTGTTCACTATGACCGCTGGGAGAAGAAATGTGGTAATTAAAACTCATGAGCCATGGAGTCCAAGTCTCTTCCCAGGGAAGAGCCAGGGAAATGCCACTGACTTCTGAATATGCCACCACTCCTCCCAGTGACCTCTGTGCTTTCCTTTTTATCTTCATGCTGCCCTGAAGAATGCTGGCCTGTATGTGCTTTCACAGAAACTTTGACTCAAAACAGATAATCAGCATTTTTTAAAAATCCCAACCCATTTCTGTCCCTAAGTGTCCAGGAGCTGTGCAGCTACAGCGTGGGGGTAGCAATCAGAGAAGCAAACTATCTGAAAAGCAATAACCAGTCACAATAGGAAAAAAAAATCCCTCTTCTTCCTAAAATATGATAAGATCTCTTTATAGTAGTCCTTCCCCTCCTCTGCCTTCTATTTATTCTTTGGTACATAAGAGCAATGCAAGAGCTGCCTTTTATCTTAGTTAAACACACTTCTATTCTCCCTCGTAGCTATGGATTCATACATTATTCTCAAAGAATAAATGACATGAAATCCAGTAACTTCAGGGCAGTAACCAAAGCACTAAAGACATCAACTGAAGAATGCATGAAAAAAAATCACAGTTATTAATTCAACTCTAAAATTTAAATTACGATGGCTAATCACCAGAGTACATATCTGTAGGAGAAATCCCAGCACATTTCAACTCAATGGAAAAGCATTTATTTAAGCATAAATGTGTGTCAAATTCATTTTCTGTTAACAAATACAAAGAAGCCACCAAGGTTAATGTGAATTTTGCAAGTTTAAATGAATAAAAGACTTGTCTCTATTTTATAGAGTGATTTTGATTAATATTAAAAATATAAACTTAACATTTTCTAATTAAAATTTTAATTTTTGTCTTACTCTACATTACTATGTTGAAATCACAGATTACTTTGAAAGTATTTAATTTCTCTTTAAAGAAAATAATGCTGCAAGGGGTTAGGTCAACAAGTCTTTGATAATAAAGTGTTCATTTTATCCAGATGATATCCAGCAATTATTCTTAAAGTTTCTTTTTGGTTCACACTCTCTCCCCTTTAGATATTCTTCCTGCTCTAGGTGGAGTTCCCAGTGTGCCCTGGATATTGTGGGCTGTGAACAGACTATGAGTAGATTTGGATTTGAGAAATTTTTCCTTTCTTTTTCAGCTGATCTTAGGGCATTCACTAAGAAGGCTAAGATGAAGAATCCCTCTCTTGATGGTTAATTTTAAATTGAAACCAAAGAGCAGCAGAAAACGTATGGATAAGGTCTACATCACACATTTCTTTGTACCTTCTCCATAAGCACCGACAGGAGACTGTTGGTGAAAATCCCTTATTATTTCCAGTAAGTCAATTACTGAGGGGTCTCTAACTGGGGCGACAGAAGCTGAAAACCAAGTGCAGTGAGTACAAACAAAGCAGAGCTCAAATACAGTAAAGTATTATCATCTACTTGTTTGCTGCTGGCTGTCCCATGCCATCCAGGACAGAGATTAACTGTGTAAGCCACTAGAAATAATCACTGGTACAGACTCCCCAGGGACAAGGTGCAGTCTCCTTCACTTGAGGTCTTCAAGATGTGATTGGACAAATAAAATAATCTCATAGAGGCTCCTTGTCCCACAAACAGTTGGACCAGATGATCTTTTGAGGTCCCTTCCAACCTGGGCTGCTCTACATTTCTGTGAAATAAATGTTCAAGTTATACAGGCATCCTAATTTTGGTGCCTGGTAGACAGATTTGAATATATTTAATAGTTTTACCTGTACATTTTAAACTTGAACACAACAGTCTGGAAGCAACTGGCCACGAGGGGGACTACTCACGTACCTGCATTTCAACTGATGAGTCGCCCTGCAGCAGTGTCCACTCATAGTGCACAATTCCATGGTCATCAGAACTTTCTCGGCCATCCAAAAGCACCCAGTCCACAGGTGACTGCAGCACAATGTCTTGGCCTGCCTTGCACTGTGGAGGCTCATCATATTCCTCTTCTTCAATAATAAAAGAGAAGATCAGTTATTTATGAGGGAAGACTGAGTGATTTTTTTATATAAAACACATTTTTTTCTTGGTTAAAGTATTGTTTCACTTCTTTGCAACTTCCTGTAAGAGGAACAAGTTCATTAGTGAACATTTTGTTAAGCAAAGTGGTATCTGCTTCAATTTTAGTTAATAGTCCTACGATGTCTTCAGGAATTGAATTTGAAGCACATGGCATAGAAAAACCCCTCTAGGTAGTTGGATGTTTTAGCAATGCAACAAACAGGATTGTTAGCATCAGTGTACCTTTTTAATCTCAACTAAAGAAAATAGGTTTAAATCCGACTTACATACATATGGCAGCTACAGCACCTTTTTTATACCTTTTATAGCGCTCTGCATAATTCAATAGGCTTCTAGTCCCTATTTATAATACATCATTATAAGAATGAAAGACTTATTGAGCATAAGTTGGCACCTTGAAGAAGCAGTGCACACGATTAAAAATCATCAGAGATCACCAATTTTAGGTGTTTCATTTAAAACACTCAAAGCTTGATTTTCAGAATAGTTAGGATTTGTATCATTTTGCTATATATTCAAAGTACAATGCTTATTGATTAAAATTGTGAGTACTAAATATTTTTGCCAATCAGACCACAAGCTTTTGGGCTAGACTAACAAAAGTCATGATCTGTTAGGTGACACAGACTGTCAGAAGTGGTTTAAGTCATTTATTCTTCAACCTTCAGGCAGTGCAGCGAAGAGAGAGCGATAAAATCTGGTTTTACAGATCAGTATTTAACAACTTTAGCCACAAGATTGTATCTTTCTGCAGTTCCCCACTCAAGTTTCATTCCTTCTCTGGGCACCCTGAAGTGCCGGGGTGCTCTTTGCTCTTCAACCTCTGCAAAGATACCCTGTAAAGGATATTGATGTAATGCTCAGAAAAGCAACTGCTGAAGACAAGGTTGTAACTTCACTTCCTGCAGGCAGAGCTGCACAAGGAAAGGTACTTTCCCACCAGTGTAGGGAATCTTCCTTGCACATGCTCTTCAACAGTATCAAGAATGCACTTGAAGCCTTGGAGCTCATGGAAGCAATGGGAAAACTGTTTATGACAGAACAGCAAAATTCTTATTTCTTGTTTTTGTCAGTAGTAGATAAGGCACAAGAGTTTTCAAGGCAAATGCCTAAAGTTAGTAAAACATACAAATAACTGAAAACAGGGTCTAACAATAGAAAGTATGAAACAGTTCTTGCTCATCTGATGGCACAGGAAGCTTTGCCTAATTTGTACACACTCAATTCTCAAAACCAACTTTGTTTAAAAAGCAATATCCAGTTGCAAAAAAAACCCCAAAACTCATTGTTAATAAACACCATCATTACGGTGCCTGGGCAACTTTTATTTGATATCAATGAGTTATGCACACTCTTCACACAATTATTTACTTTACAAATAACTATCAAAAAGTGACTGACCTG
Source organism: Lanius collurio (assembly GCA_020086605.1). Classification (NCBI taxonomy): domain Eukaryota; kingdom Metazoa; phylum Chordata; class Aves; order Passeriformes; family Laniidae; genus Lanius; species Lanius collurio. The sequence continues at coordinate 3,852,153 of JACBWW010000002.1, forward strand.
GGTCTTAAACAGCACAGCCCAGTCTTCTGCTTCAACCTTGGAAAGGGGTTTCATGTCACCTGTCTGGTTTAAATGACTTGATCAATGCCCTGCAGGGGCAGAGATAAGTCCCACCTTCCCTAAGCAATAAGGACACTCTCTTCCTGGACTAAGTTTATATTCCAGCAGCACGAGTTGCAAAGGAAGGACCACTTCACATTGTGTCAGTCAGAGCAATTCATGGCAGCCCTTTGTTAAAGACGAGTGAGGGACCACACTGACCTTGGGTCCCAAAGGATGGAGGCTTTTGCTTGTAAGCCATCAGATCATCTTCAGAAAGATAAATCAATGGCAAAAAGGGAAATTTGGCCTGATAGAGGCATATGGCACAGGAGGAGATAGCCTATTGAGCTGAAGATTCTTTTTCCATAGCAAAGTTTTAAGCAATGGAATACATGATCCTTAGAGAGTGAAACACCTCCATATCTGGGGAATAAGAAGTCAGCATAAAAAAGCAAGGAGGCAAATTCCTTGGAGGCAAACTCCAAGGAGGCACTTGCAACCACCACTGATGAGAATAAAGCACTATCAGCCACACCTCAGCAGAAAAACAATCTCTTAACTTCTGTTTTTGATTTGCGTTTAAGTTGAATGTAAATAAGCAGTAGGGAACTGATACACCAGGTCAACAGTCTGAGATGCTGGAGCTGGCTGCTTTCTAGAAAAAGGGGTGAAACGCTTTTTTCTTTGGGAGGGAACACAATAGGCTTTTTCTAATCCTGCTTTTTATTTATCCTGCTTACACCATCCTTTATACAGACTTGTCCTGCCAATAATGAAGCTTCCAGCTAGTTGTCTGAATGAAGGCTTTGTTATAAAAGGTCATTTCACTGCCAACTCCTGAATGTGTCTGGTATTAGTTAACCTTGATGTTGAATCCTCCCACTGCTCACCACTAGTGATCTTAGATCACTGGATCCCAATGCTCAGAAATATTTTGGAATTATGAGGACACCACATCTGTGGATAAATGTTGGTTTGGTATTATCAAAAAGGAAACTGCAGAAGACTCAAGAATAAAGTACTCTGAAAGAACAAAAAAAAAAAAAAGTGGAACAGCTAAAATGTGATCCCCTCATCGAAGAAAATATTGAAATTAAAAGTTCTTTCCTAAATTTCCTAAACTCATTTATGGAGTGACAGAAGGGAAAAGAGATGTGCCTTTATCATCCTGTTGTCAAGATTCCTTTTTCAATGTAATTCAAGAATGCACTGGTAACAAAACATTACAGCAAAATAATTCAATCTTAATTTTATCTCTCCTGGTCTGTGTCACAGCTGACAGATGTTTGAATAAAAGTTCATTCTCCTTGGTGGCTTTGCTTCAGCTCCAGAGTAATTGCATTAAGAAATCCTAATCCCCTGTTTCCAATACCACCATCACCCACAAGGCAGAAAATTAAATAAAACCAACAGGACACAGAGCAATTCGCAGATTAGGAACTGAAATTGCCTTGCAAGTCCAGTGCTGATAGTCAGTCACAAAAGCTGCCAAAAGGCAAAGCATTTAAGAATTCCAGAATTCAAGAACTCAAGGAATTCAAGAAATTCAAGATTTTTAATAGGTAGAGCATTATTTGTACAATATATTATTTATATTGTGCCATAATTGCACTCTACATTAGTTCCAGGTTTTAATAGAATTAAGGCAGTTCAAAATGAAGCCTAATTCTGTGTGACTTTCATGTAAAATCTCATCTTAAGCCTCTTATCATGCAAGTGCATACAGACTTACGACACACAATTACCCCAAAGTTGCTACATAAATAATACTGTGGAACTTATACTTCTCCTGTTGAAAATGTCAAAATTACACTTTGGGTTTTTCTGGTACCTCAAGCTTGCCTCATCTCTATTGCCATAAGATCTTTCCTACAGCTCTCTAATTTACCTGCCCATGAACTTTGCAAAAAATATATAGGCATCATAATGCCTCTACAAATTGAGCCCCTGTTCTCTTGTATTTCCAGGGGATTCCCATCGACATTCTCATGAAACATGCAAGACTGAATGGACTTCAAGCCTGAGGTCTCCCCTCCCAAAAGAGCAGTAATGGCAGGCACATCTGGGCACTGTTTTCATCCACACCAACACCAGGTCTTCCTCCTGCTGCATGCAGTGACTAACTTACTTCAGATGAGATCTATTGCTGAGTAAGATGCAGGTGACATTTGGGAAGGTATTGTCCACAGAGATAATGAAATTAAGTCAAAATTAATTAAGATGAGACTGTTTAACAACAGGAGGTGGGGGAAAGCAAGTAAATTTTTTGAATCACGTGCCAGGAAACAGAATCCAAATTAAGCAATCCAGATTTGTTTTCATCTACAGCTGCTTGCTCTGGATTATGTTGTTCTTAAATATCCTGCAGAGCTGAACAAACTGCTGCTTTTGACGTGGCTTGGTTTCCAGATGCACCTGTGGAGAATGTCCATGTTGTCTCTGGACTACTGGTGAGCTATCCTTATCTTCTGTCTAGCTCTCAAATTCTTTAACAGGAAAAATCTTGAATTAAGTGAATAAGAAGCTATCTCAGGCAACGACATTTGGACAGCACCCCAAAGAAGAAGGGGTGCTTGCTCTCAGGCTATGCACCAGGTTATGGCATAGCCGGAACCAGCACTTCATGATTTCCAAGGTGCCCAATATGCACACTTCCTAGGCATCTGGGACTTCTCTGGTTCCCCAGGAAGTGTGGGGCCAGTGAACATGTACATCCCACTGTCTGGCTCCCAGCCACTGTCTGGCTGGCACAATGCCCTGCCAACGGCTCTGCAGAGGCAGAAGTGTTGAGGGACGGGTTTCCCCAAGCCCAAACACCCCCAGAACCCTCACACCCTTACAGAATCGGTCAGAAGGGACCACAGTGGGTCATGTGTCCCAATTTCCCTGCTCAAACAGGGTTATCCCAGAGCACATGGCACAGGATTGCGTGCAGACGGTTCTTGAGTATCTCCAGTGAGAGAGACTCCACAGCCTCTCTGGACAACCTGTTCCAGTGCCTGGTCACCTGCACAGTAAAGAAGTCCTTCCTCATGTTCAGCTGGAACTTGCTGTGTATCAGTCTCTGTCCGTTGCCTCTCGTCCTATTGCTGGGCACCACCAAGAGCCAAGAAATATCCTCTTGGCACTCCCCCATCCCGTTCAGATATTTATACACGTTGGTAAGGTTCCCTCGGGCACGGCCGGGCCGCCTCTCCCGGACCAGGGAACCCCGCCGAGAGGCACGCCGCTGCCCGGCTCTCCTCCCCCGTCATCCGGCCGGCGACACCCCACGACCCGGGGGCGGGCTCCCGGCGCCGGGGCAGCCGCACGGACAGCGCCCGCTCCCTGCCGGCGGCGGCTCCGCGGCCCTGCCGCCCCCGCACCGAGCGCCGCCTGCCGCCATCTCCCCGCCGCCTTTCCCCCCCGCGCAAGCCGCTTACCCGTGGGCGGCGGGGCGATGCCGGCGGTCCGGCGGCTGTAGGAGCTGTAGCCGCGGTGCGGGGCGAAGCGGCAGACGGGGCGGCCGCGGTGCGTGCAGTTGAAGAGGTAGCAGCCCGGCTCCGCCGCCGTGCCCCGCGGGCGGGCGGGCCCCTGCACCACGGCCAGCGTGCAGCGCGGCTCGGCGCAGCAGGCGTCCAGGCACTGCCGCCAGCCCGACACGGCGCCGGGCGCCCGCAGGAAGGTGGCGCCGGCCGCGATGGAGTCCTTGGTGCGGATGATGGAGTCGGGCCTGGCGGAGAAGCCGCCACTTCCGCCGCACCGCTCCTCGCCGCCCGCTACGCCGCCCGCCGTCGCCGGCGGTCCCGGCTCCTCCTGCTGCAGCTGCCGGCGGAACTCCTCCAGCAGCGTCTCCACGCCCGAGATCTGCGAGCGCAGGTCGGCCAGCGGCGCCGCGCAGCGCCCGCCCGGCAGCACGGCCCGCCCGCCCAGCGCCGCCAGCAGCACCAGCACC
>JACBWW010000002.1:3856516-4186806 GCA_020086605.1 Lanius collurio
CCCAGCGAGCGCGGCGCGGGGAGGCGCCGGCCCCGCCCGGCTGCACCAGGCGGAGCGGCCGCGCTCAGCACCCGCCGCCCCGAACAGCTCCGGCGGGCCCCGCCCCGGGACCGCCCCGCAGAGGGACTCTCCGTCAGGAGCCGCAGTGGTAGGAGAAGGAGTAAAGGGTTCGAACTCAAAGAGGGGGATTTTCGGATGTGTATTAGAAAGAAATTCTTTACTCTGAGGGTGATGAGACACTGAAGCAGGTTTCCCGGAGAAGCTGTGGATGCCCCATCCCTGCAAATGTTCAAAGCCAGATTGGATAAGGCCTTGCACAACCTAGTCTAGTTAAAGGTGTCCATATCCATGGCAGGGGGTCGGGATAAGATGATCTTTGACCTCCCTTCCGTTCTGTGGAAGCCCTTAATATTCTGCGATTCTGTGATTCTATGACTCCACATGGGGAGATGACACCTGCAAGTAATCGGGGTTGGGTGGGGGTCACTGAAACTGCTGGTGGTTCTGTGAACCTGAGGAAACAAACAAATAACCAAACAGACAAAAAAGATATTGCGGAAGACTCCATCCCAGGCATGGCATTTCTGTTCAGAAATTACAGAAAAAGAAACCCACTAGTCAAAAACATAATGCGAAAAGCTGTGACCTCTTGACTTGTAAAAAAAATCCCAGACAGGATCTTAACCGCCCAAAACTGTGGTGAAGAACTCCCCGTGCAACTTTTTGAAGTATTTGCTAAATGAGTTTCAGAGAATTACTTCAAATTAAATTAATCAGTTTTACGTCTGTCACAACTTCTGTTTTATCGTGAAATTAATGCCAATTCTGAGACACAAATTAATAATAGCTTTATCCCTGAAAATAAGCAATTCTTCAAAACATGGAGCCTCAGAGTGCTGGGATGGCACATTGAGACCTGTCTACCAGCACTGAGAAACATAAACTTGCCAGTATATGTAGAGAGGTGGTGATGGGTTTTGAGCTGCATACAAAAGGATGTCGTAACAGGTCAAGGGATAGCTCTGTGTTTTCATTTTCATTTGGTTCATTCTTCCAAGCATCTTGAATCACAGACTCATACATTTCTTAAATTACTGGAAAAAGCTTAATAGCTGTATCAAAAATATCAGTATGTCAGGATGCTTTGAATAATTACCATAAAAAAAGACATATTAGGAATGGTTTTAAGACATCTTTGCACTCTTTTGTATTTTTGGCTTGTTTTAGACCATGTTCCCAGCATAACTCAGAATTGCCTCCAAAATAAATGCACTTTAATATTCTGCCATTGTGGAGCTTTGTGTGTTGCCCAGGAAATTCACATGCAGCTTGTAGTTTGAATTATGATTTCTCCTCCTCCTCTCCCAAATCACAGGACTCTAGTTCAGTGTTTCATTGAAGCATGTTGACCTGTCAGCAGTGCAACTGTTGAAGATTGATTTTCTCTGGCTATGTGCTCTATGGGTTTTCTAAATTTATATAAATTATATTTTTGACACTTTTAATTTCCCGTCAATTTTAGTTGAAATTGATCAATACATTCAAAGATTATAGGAAGATGGAGGAGCTAGACACTAAGACAATATAATCCTCATTTGCTTTGAAAATCAGGCTAAAATGCCACAATTTTATTTTTAGAATGATTTGGAGAGCTGATCAATCTATTTGTAAGAGAGCTACCTGACTGTGAAGCCCTGATTTGCTAGAGGTGACACTGGTTTGCTGCTGCTCTGCTGTTGTACGTTCTGATACTACTTTTGCTTCCAGAATACAAACCAAAATAAAGCTCACACCAGCATCGTGCATGTTGAAGTTGGCAGAGGCAAAAATGCACCAGGTCATCCTTTCTCTGAGTCATTGAAGATTTGGAACTACTCTGAGCAGAAGCTCCTAGTTCTGGATCAGCACACAGCCAACATTGCTTAGTGGGGGCCCATTTACAGGGCACAGAGGGGTCCTCCCACCATCCTTGTTGATCCAGTTCTACCAGAAAGGGGGTCCCTGGCTGTCAGCAGTGGGGACACTGAAGAGTCAGGTTCTTGCAGAAAACACAAAGAAAAATGATCACTTTCTGACACTTTATAATGAGAAAGCCGTGATTGGATGTTATCTCCAAGGAGAGTAGACTCTTCTTCAAGCAGGTGAGCATTTAAAAGATAAAGAAGGATAGGGCTGAAGGGAGGTCACAGTCCTGTTGTCCTGCTTCAGTGTCACATTTACCAGTTTGAAGGTTAGTAGGATGTCAGAACATCTTTCTAAATTGGGATAAGGATGACATGCTTACATTTTTGCATGGAAGTGTTGACACCACCCTCAGATGAGCTTCTTGAGCAAGAATTTTTAAGTGCAGCAGATTTTTTTTGTGTACTGATGCTGGAGAAGAACTTGTTTTGTTGCTTAATTTTCTTGGCTCAAAACGTGTGTATTGTTACTCTGGCCTTGAGAGAAAGATGGCATTTGTAGTCATACTGAGCTTTTTTCAGAAGGTGGCAGCATCTTATTACTTATATAAAACAGATTGCTGCGAGACATCAATGTTGCCTATGGGAAATCATAGATTCATAACTACTTATACTTAATTTCATGTTTCCTTACTGGTTCGTTGTTGTGAGTGCTTCAGTTTTTCTTTGGGTTTTGGAGTTGCAAATCAAAACTAACAGTTTAGTAACACTAAAAGTATTTTATTCCTATCTCTCATCAAACTGAAGTTTTGGGATGGCTCATTTTCAAGCAGAAGGCCGTAGAAATTCATACAGATATTTGTCAGGTTTTAGATTTTGTTTTCCTTTTCAAAAGATGCACGGATGTACCTGAGTTTATTGTCCAAAATGTCCACTTCATCAGGCATGGGACAGCTAAAGAGGCTGCTTGATTTCTTTTTCAAAACTGGAGATTAGACTATACATATATTCTTTACTTCCAAACAATACCTGGCAAAGTAATACAGGATTTCAGAATTCATGAATATTTATGTGTCCAACCATCTGTTGATTAGTTTCAATCTCTATTCACATTCAAAATTCATAAAATAGCTGAAACTATGGGGATAAGGTCTGAGTGCATCTGCTTTTCTCTTCCTTTAGGTAATTTTTTTCCAAAGTAACAGAATAATAGGGATTAAAAAAGCAAGAGACAGAAAGGCAATGGAGCAGGATGAAAAGAAATGTAATATGTAGAAAGGGAGCAGGAAGAAAAGGCAAAGTTATGTCTAGGCTTCCTCATCTGAAGTGCTTTCCTATGGAGTCATGTTTGGGTTTGGTTTTGGTTTTTTTTTGTTTTTTTGTTTGTTTTTTTTTTTTTTTTTTTGTTGTTGTTGTTTTTTTTTTTTGGGGGTTTTTTTTTTTTTTTGGTTGGAATATGTGCTCAGAAAAAGAAACGTCTTCCTTTTCATTTGATGTCTTCCAGACGCTCTGCAAACAGTAAACACATAATGCAAATGTTCTCTGCAGAAAGCGTGTTGTCGGCATGATGTTATCATTAGACACATTTTCTCTGCTCCAGTTTGCTTGTGAGAATCTGTCGAGTAAACACCCATGATAGATACAAATCAGCTCAGATGCTGGAGTGGACTGTTGATTGACAGCTGAGTGTGAGTGATTTGCCCACGAATGAATTGAAGTGATAACCTTTTCTTTGCAGCCTAAAGATTCAGATTTCTGACTGTGAGAGTAAGAGGAGTTCTGCATAAGTAACAGAAGACAGGGTGGTAAATGTTAGAAGTGGAGGCAGAGGAATTATCTCAGGTATTTAACTCAGGGTTTGTATTTTGTAATTTTTAAATATTTCACGTCCCTCTCAAGCAAAATTGAGTAATGCTGTCGTACCAGTGTTATGAAAACAGCAAGAGGAATAATTTTTCAAATTCCTAAATAAAAAAATATAAATGTGATCATGAAAGTGCTTCATATCATATTGATTTTATGAACATCCCACGGTGATGCAAGTTAAAAAGGTATGACTGGTTCCAGCTTGAGATGGTTTTAGTCCAAGTATGGTGAACTGTTTTCCTTGCCCTCTTAAAGGAGATAAAAATAGCCAAGCCCTCTCTTTGGAATGTGTATGAGCATGTATAATTGTGCTTGTCTTTCTAGTGCTGTATTAAATATCAATGTACTGAAAATGAGAGCTCTCCTGGTTGATGAAGTGGAATATTATTAACAGCCCCTCCTCCTTTCTATATGCCTGACTGCATTTCTGCCTAACACAAAGCAAGTATTTTACTACAAAACTGAGGAGGCAGATGATGGAAAACAGGCACGGGATTGCATTTTAGAGACCCTTGTGCACTAGCAGCAGAGGTAAGGATGGAGCTGAGACGTCAGGTGATCACTTTAGCGTTACGTTCATACGTGCTGCGATTGCTTCTCTGCCCGGATACTGCATAATTGACTGCACAGCATTAGCCAGGCACCACGTGGCATCAGCACAGATACTGACGGCAAAAGCACTGAGGCTCTGCTACTGAGATAAATATTCTGAAAAAATAACAGAAACCCCTCCTTGTAAAGGTCAAGGATGGGAAGGGGTGAGAAGAGGGGAGCCATTTCTGTAAAGTGAAGTTATTAGTAGTGTTTATTAACTGGTGTAAGGTAAAATTCCCTCTGAGAAAAGGTAGCATAATAATCATGCTCCTTGCTGCCTGCTCCTAAGTCATTATGAGGGTGAGCTGACTGTTTCACCAAAATCAAAATCAGGCAGGGTAAAAAGAAAGGTAGGGTAAAGCTAAGCAAATAAATCTTAGTATTGCTGACAGAATAGTACCACACTTGCCACATATCTTTGCTGTATTTTGGAAAAACACATTTCTTTTCAACTGGAATCCACTGAACACTCCTTCAGCATCCTTCTGGTCACTGCAACAGCAGTAGCAGAGCTGCTTCTTGGGGTATTAAAGCTGTAAAACTGCAGTCTGAGTGATGAAGGACAGTTATTAAAAAAAAAATAAAAATATATATTTCCCCGAGAAAGGGTTAGTTAGGGTTAGAACTGCAGATTTTTACCTAGAATTTCAGCCAGTTCTGCAGAAATAGGTTACCAATGATTTACAAACAGTAAAAACCTAATTTAACAGCCAGAGCCCAGGTTAAGATAGGAACAGAAAAAGTAATTTACCTTGTAAACAGTATCATTAAGAGGAGTACAGTTGAGAGAATGAAGGTGAATCAAGGCTATGCATTTTTTTACGGCCAGCATATTATAACCTTTGAAGGCACTATCTCTGTCTGTATTTGTCCTGGAGCAGAATAACTTGTGGTCCAAGGTGTTAGCCAAACAAAGATTTGTACAAGCTATGTCAACTAGTCATTGAAAAAAGTTCCTACTGCATATTCAAAGTGTGGAAAACTATTTCATGTACTGTCTAAACATACATAACTGACAGCCCAAATCCTTTATGCTTGGGTTTTTGGAGTTTTTTTTGAAATCCATGAGGCTTTGATATGCATAAAACTACAAAGGATCGCTTCCCAGAAGGAAAATATCTAGCTGAAAAAATTACTCATTGCTATTTCAGCCATGGATTCTTCTGCGGCACATCATGGTGATAAAAATCAGTTGGGTAACACGCTCATGATTAGTGAGTCAGTGGGAGCTGGTGGCAGCCCTGACGCTGATCAATAATGTCAAGATTTTGAAACAAGTTACAAAATATTAGCGAGCTCTGCAGATGGCATCCAATTAGCAAATATATTGGATGTAACTACCAACACTCCCTTTTCTGTATGTACTCCCTCATGATCTTCATAGAAAGGACAAAAAGAAGCCAAATAGTTGGTCATTTGGAACAGTTTTATATGGAATTCTTCATTTATGCACTCTGTATTTAGTATACTCCCCTTACGTGAACAATTTTGAACTTTGCAGCACTTCTGCCTTTTTGACAGTTTCCAAACTGTTTGGGAATCTTTTGCAATGGCAGCAGAGACCCTTTGTATCCTGCTTCTGTAGGAAAACAGAAATATGATGATGATAATGTTTCATTTACTGGCAACAGTAAAAATCATGAGCTGACTGGACAGCTTGATCTACACCGAAAAGAGTCAGCCTCCTTCACTCCATTCTTTCTAAGGTGTCCTTTTAACCTCCATTGCAGAAGACAAAACTCCTTGTAAACTCAAATCTACTTCCAGTTTCTTCCAGACTCCTCTGTTCTCTGTTCTTTTCCCAGGGATGTAAAATAATGGTAATGAGTGTAGCAATCATTGCACATAATTTTAACCCATTGTGTTACAGTTAATAGATGTCTCAGTGACTTTTCTAAAGCGATTTCTTGGATAAAGCTTTGTCTCTTAATGCTGAGAAAGCATGGGTGGTTTAATAAATCAGCTGGCACCGGGAAGGTGTGCAGTTTGGTTCATCCAGTCACCTGAGCTGCTGCTTTCCTATCCTTCTATGTCTTAAGTGCATGCAGCCATGATTAGGAGGAAAGATGATAAAATTCATGTAAAGGTATTCGAAATCTTGTTGTTCAAAAACAGTCAAAGACTGTTCTTAGGTTTTCACTTAATTTGTAATAATGGAAATAATAGCTTATGACCTTGCCATGTTGTTTTGCCTAGCTAGTATTTTGTCAAAGAAGTAGGACCCATTGTATTTTTCTGTTGCAGGCATAAACAATGAAGCCATGATAGCTGGAAGCACAACGTGTTTTCTTAGTCTGAAAGTATACCAAAAAAGATGGGTGGATCCTCTCTCCATCTTGGAGAACAGATCATGTAGCTTGTCCTCCCAGCTCTGACAAAAGTCTTCTGGCTTAAGTTGTCTTTGGGTCAGATTCAAAACCTGCATCTCTTATTTGCAAATTGGAAATACTAACAGATATCTACAAATTGAATGCTGCAATAGAAAAAATAATTAATAACACAATTTGAGGTCATTGCAGTGAATTATTAAATGATGCAATTAAAAATATTGTCTGCTCATTCACTCAGTACAATTTAGTTCCTCTTGCTGTTGATCAGTGTTTGCCTTTGATTTCTGTATTTGTATATCTGTGGGGGATTTTTTAAGCACTCTGACTGTACAATTCTAGGAGTTGCATTGTAGGTCACACACACACACATCTCTCCAGGTGAAATCAGTGGTGTGATTTAGTGGTGTTTCTGCTTTGCTACCAGTGGAGAAACAGGTTTTAGGTGTGTCGTAACTGGCTTGTTAATTGGAGCGCTTATATGAATTTTATCCCAAGCATTTTACTTCTATCCTCATTAAAAAAGTCTTTCTGGACTTCAAAGCAGGAGGGCTGTTAAATTAACTTAGACAGATGAGAGAGTGGGATTTTCTTTAAATTGGGCTGCAAATCACAGATTTTGTATTGAAGCTTGAGGCAAAATGACTTGAATGCAAATAACCCTCCAATGTTCTTCCTACTGTTCTCCAGTACATGCCTCTGAGGATGCATATGTTTCCTCACAGGTGACAAACTTGGCTAGGCAAATAACACACAGAGTGTCAGCATAAAAAATCCCAGTCATTTTTTCTCAGTCATCTGTAATTTAAGTGTTGTCACAGTATTTACACTGGTGAGAGAATATTTGCATTTTGATACAGCTTACCCAGGGTAATTGTGCAATGAAGATCACTGGTTGCATTGACCAAAAAGGGTCCTAAATGTGATATAGACTTTATTTAAGAGAGTGTGTCAACATTTTCTGAACATTTCAGATTTCATTATAATTTAATAAGCACCCATAGCTTGAATACAAATGCGACCTATTGCATATTACAATTTCCAGAACTGGCTGGTAATATTATTGAAAAATACCTTTTAAATGTGCATGAATACTTTTTATTACTTCAAATGTGGTATTTAAATATTGTGCTAACAACAATTTTCTTAGTGTTTCTGCGCTTCTTATCTAGGCTAATCTGGAAACCATTTATTTCAGACCCTCAGAAACAACTCCCCTGAAGCTCAGCTATGCCAGGACATGAAGGTTCCAGCAGGTTCATGGTTTGACCAAAACAGTTTGTCCCTTCCTGTGTTTCTTTTAGAAAAAAAGAAAATACTTGGACTTGAGCAATACTGACTTTTTGTGTGTATGTGTGTGTATATATATATATATATATATATGTATATATATATATAAAATATGTATTTTTTTTTCATACATATATCCTGGGCTGCATCAAAAGGAGTGTGTCCATCATGTCAAGGGAGATGATTTTCTCCTTTGACTATATTCTCATGAAACTTCACCTGTAGTACTGCATCCAGTTCTGGTGCCCCCTGCATAAGAAAGACATAGTACTGTTGGAGAGAATCCAGAGGAGAGCCACAAAATTGATAAGGGCACTAGTGCAACTCCTCTGTGAAGACAGACTGAGAAAGTTGGGGCTATTCAGTCTGGAGAAGAGAATGGAGAGCTCATAGCAGCCTTCCAGTATCTGAAGGGGGTCTACAAGGAAGCTGGAGAGGGACTCTCCATTGGGAACGGCAGTGATAGGATGAGGAGTAATGGGTTCAAACTGAAAGAGAGAAAATTTAGGTTGGATATTAGAACAAAATTTGCTACTGTGAGGATGGTGAAGCACTGGAACAGGTCTCCCAGAGAAGTTGCTGATGCCTCATCCCTGGCAGTTTTCAAGGACATGTTGAATGGGACTTCGAGCAATTTGGTCTGTGGAAGTTGTCCCTGCCCATGACAGGAAGGTTGGAACCAGATGAATTTCAGGGTCCTGTTCAACTCAAACCATTCTATGATTCTATGATTCTATTTGATGAAGATACTACATTCCTATTTAAACCAGATAGTGTTTTCGCCAGTGAAAAGGGCTCTGGCTAAACACAGTTTAAATGCATTGTGCAGTATTTTTCACCTAGGTAGTTTTCCCATTGCTAATATTGTACAGAAGTTATTTATATCTGAAATTGGGAAACTGTGATTAGAGGTGGTGCAATTCACAGTCCGAGTGTATTCTATTTGAATCATAAAGTAATTTTAAAAGCCTTTCCCTGCACAGTCCAGTTGTTGTAAAGTTCGTATGGGCTTGGCACTTCTGGAGCTGAAAGCCTGCCCATATTTTCACATCTCCAGCAGCTACAGAAAAGCAACAGTACTAATCCTGAGCCCATGTCACCAGCGTAATGTTAGCTCTCTGAGTGAGATGTCTTTTGCTGGTAACTCATATTCCTGACTGGAACTCGTATCATATTCAGCAGAGTTACTGAGGTTTTGCTATAGGATATTATGGAGCTACTTGACTGTAGAACGTCATCATTATTATTGTTTGATTGTAAAGCATGCACACACTTCAATAGCTCATTTTGATAAAATTACTGAATTTTTTTGTTCTTCTAATCTAAGTGTTGTAGAGTAGATCTTGCTGGATCTCTTCCAGCCAGGCCAGACTTCTACCTCTCTGCCAATATACAGTCAACAAGTGTTCAGATTCCTAAAACTTAGGTAAATACTGGAATGCATACCTTTTATTTTCCATTCTCCTTTCTCTCTATAAAAAATGAAAGTCTTCCCCAAGGGCTAGGTGTGGGACAAGGACTGAAATGTGTTGCTTAGTTAGATCAACCTCACAAATCACACTGTTGGGTCCATCCAGACTGGAATCTGAGGAATTTTCTCAGGTTCTGTATAAACTTCCTGCCAGATGGTATGGAAAGTTTGGATAGTGTGTGGGATTGACAGTTTATTTAAGAGGTAGATTAAAATTATATTGGTATGTGCTATAGGGTTTTCTGGTATTTTTGAACAGCTCTCAGAAAAGTTTATGTGCTTTATTTAATGTTGTTAAAAAAGATCCCTCCTCTAATTCTTTAGCTTTTCCATTTTGATAATCAACTTTTTCAATCCAGAGGAGGCAACAATGTGTTTACTCTTGGGTTTTTTTCCCAAGAAAAGGGGCAGAAGAATAATGTAATTTAATGCTTACATGAATTAGCAATTTTATCACAGTATAATAATATTTTATTTATGTCATTGTTACTCAACTCTTATTTTCAAGAAATACCTAGGTGTATGTTCAAGTAATTTCCATACTTCATAGACAAATTTTTAAGCTCCTGCAGCAAAACTCTCCTCTCCTTAGTGGAAATACAATTTTTGTGAGTGAGCATCCTCCGGAAAATAATATTTTTTTCAAGAATAGTGCCATTAGCCAGTCAATTTTTTAGTTACAGCATGCATGGCAAAGAGGGAAAGACTTTATTGTTGTTTTGTCATCTATGGTATTAATAGGGCATTTCAGCTTTGCTTACTGATTTTCCATGAGCTGTTGCTGAAACTTCAAGTCTGAGGATCATTTTCCTGGTGTTACTCCCTGTCATTTCAAGGTAAAGGCTGTTTAAAATCCGGGATCTGACTCCATGACATCTGGGTCTTCCATGGCCTCTGGATATTCTCTCATAGTCTCTCCATTGGTCTTGACAAAGAAAGGAATGGCAGATGTGTTACACATTTAAAAATTGCGTAAGCACCTGTAGGCTGGTAGTGAGTATAACACACCTATCCGTAGGCTGGCATTGCCTTTGGTCAGGATACCACTTAGTCATGCACCTGTTCTTGATGGAGTTTGGGATCCTGCCTTATTTTGCACCATGTATCCCTTGATTACAGTGAATTTATCCTCCTATTCCTTTAAGCTGTTTCAATTATTTATTAATCTATGTATTGCTTTAAAGAGCTTAGCAATAGCCTGCATGAATACCCAGTATAATTTTCTCCTGAAACAAAGCTGCCAAATCCTTGCAATATGTTGCCCAACCGTCACCCTGCTGTGCCCCAGCTAGCTCATGGTCTTTCAACATCCAGGCAGCCATGCTAATCCAGGCTGTCTTTCCAAAACCAGAGACACTGGGAATATGCCTACACAGCCATTAGGCTTTAGAATCTGAGAAAAAGCATGTTGGTTTTTTGTTTATTTATATGAGGGGGTGTTATTATTTTGCAATTACGGGACATAACACTTGTTAGACAAAAAGAATAAAGGGAACATCTGCTTAAACAATTTCTACATCCAACAGTTTTTAAATAATGGCATGACTTTCTCTCTCAATGAATTGCTTCCATACCTTTGACATTCTGAAGAAGGTCCTCAGTGCTGTTCTTGCAGTTATTTCCCTAGGATATCCCAGTTCTGGATCAGGACATTGAGGAAGTGGAGCTTGATATGTTGGAAGAGCCTGACCCTGTGCTTTTAGAAGTTCCTTTAATTTGTACTAGAAATAAATTTGCATTCCTTACACCCCAAGTCTGTGTATTACATCGTCATTGTGCCCTGTCTCTCTCAAGCAGGACAAAGTGCTTATGAATTTTCTCTCCTTCCCTACAGTCGCAGCATCACACCTCGTTTCTCCCAAGCAGGACATAACCACTCTACTCCCTTTTCCCCTGCTCTCTCTTCTGCTATCTTCTACAGCATATGCCACCAAACAGGACAGACCCTTACAGCCCTTTTCCTTCCACTGCACATTGGGACCAGCTCTCCCAACTAGGTATCCATGGTTGTGTGCCTCTGCTCTCCCTTTCAGGCCCATAACTTTCTCCCAGCTAAATGTGATCTGGGTTTAATGCTACTAAAAAACCCCAATCCCTTATTTGATTTATTCTGATTATGCAAAAAGAGGAAAGAGACTTCTGGGTGTAAAGGCTTTATTATATACAGCACAGTGGAAAGTAAAGGAATGCATTAACATGCTCATCAAGGTCATGGAAAGGCTGTGTTTTGCCTCCTTTCCCAATAAGGTCCCAGGGCTGTTGCACTATTTCTTGTCTAGCTGTGACAAGTTTGTGCATCCTTCTGAACTTTGATTACATTAAAATAAAGGGATAAGAATTTAGAAATTTCATTTGATAATTTGCCGTACTTTTTATTGAATAAAATCTTGTGATTCCTTGGAGCAGTGACAACACAGCACTTTTATCCTGGTGTGCTCTGGAAAGACATAGATTGAGATCAGAGTTTTCTGCATCCCTTTTCCTTAATTGTTTGTGGATCAGGCTTGCCATGGTGTGGAGAGTTGCTCAAGAAGACTTCATTTAAACCAGACCATCTCCAGCTCAGTCAAACTGAAGGAAAGGAGCTGAAGCAGCTTAGCCAGATCTTGAGTCATTACGCTCCAAATTTTTTTCTGCCAACACGTTTGCACCCCACAGGTTACCCCAGCTCTGTCCCTTAACCTGCACCTAACCATGTCCTACAGACGTACACAGCCCCATTCCCAAATTTTACATAGAAACCTGCATATTGTCCCCCAGGTGCCACCTAACACTACCTCCTCACAAAGCCACCCAGTCC
Organism: Lanius collurio; assembly: GCA_020086605.1. NCBI lineage: Eukaryota > Metazoa > Chordata > Aves > Passeriformes > Laniidae > Lanius > Lanius collurio. Next base: position 3,868,766 of record JACBWW010000002.1, read on the forward strand.
TCTAGACAGCCAAAACATTCCAAGAGCTGGTGCAGCCTTGAGGTTGCCTGCGCAGAACAGTTGAGTTGGCATAAGTTAAGGCAGAGGTGGGTTTGAAAGCTGGATGTCAATGTGGCATTTACTAAGCAGCCCGGTTCTCATGGAGAAGAGAAGATACAAGACCTGATTAAAGACAGTGAAATGCTGTTTGGAAGATGAGGGAAATGAGTGGACTCTCTGTCAGAGTGGAAAATCTTGTGGTCCCCATGCTTCCTCCTCAATTTGAATCCTGCAAACAATCTACATGTTTGGGACATGGTGAATCACGTTGTTTTTGTCACCCCAGTATGTTGTTACCTGAAGCCTGCAGGCAGCCTGGAACTCTAGCTCAGAGTTGTGCCAACATCTCCATTCTTATGAGGCTGTTCTTGCTTACACGTTCAGTGATTCTGGCACATGGAGAGTGAGCACTCCATTATGCTCATGTGGCTTTTCATTTTATTTTATTCATAGCAATACCCAAGCACAAGTCTGAAGTGATGGATCTGCTATTTGCCACTAACAGCTCAGCCTCATGGCTCTCTTGGGCAAAATTGTGCATTTGGAGCACTGCTTTGTTTTAATGTGTTTTGGTTTTCTTTTAATAGGGTCTTGTTTCTGTTCTATGTATAAATAAAACAAATATGTGTATACTTGTATGTATAAACCTATGTAAGTGTATTTACTTTTTTTTTTTCAGAGAAGGCAAAGCTCAAGAGGAATATCTCTTTTGAAACACAGGGAGGATAATATTTAAGGTGGTTCCTGGAGGATGCAAGAGTTCATTCTTTAGACTTAGGCTCTGTCATGAAGATGATATTGATAGGTGGACTTTATCTTCATGGTGGAAATTGTCACTTTATCTTAGGAATGGAGTTTTAACTGCACTTTTTATGTCTTATACCAATGCACGAGTAACTGTGTTATTCCTCCTACTTGCTTTTCAATAACATCAAAAAACCCCAGAATTATTGTTAAGGCCCTTGATAACCATCATCAGCTGGGATGCTGCCAGTGGTAAAAAAGTTACCAGCAAGCTCCATCAGTAAGCTGAAATTGACTTCAATGTCAATTGAATGAATTCCTAAAAAACAACAAAAAAAAGCAGGCTTGCATTTGAGGCATAAACTACCTGAGAGTAAGAAAAAATTAAATATATTAAAAGAAGAGTTTCCTATCTGCCCTCAGACATTGTAATTAACCTATATGAGGCCAGAACTATGTATTATACATGAGCTGAAAGCATCCAAGCTGTTTGTAGACTACGCAACTTACCTGCTTGTGTTAGTATGGGGCAGTGTTTTGGATTTGTGCTGAACACAGGGTTGATAACACAGAGATGTTTCTGTTATTGCTGAGCAGGGCTCACACAGAACCAAAGCCTTTTCTGCTTTCATACTGCCATACTGTGGCAAGGGAAGCTGGGGGTGTGAGGGAGGTTGGGAAGAGCCACAGCCAGGACAGGCGACCCAAACTGACCAAAGGGATATTTCAGACTGTATACATGCTCAGTATATAGAGCGGGAGGAAGAAGGAGGAAGGGGGATATTTGGAGTGGTAGCATTTTTCTCCCCAAGTAACCATTGCACATGATGAGGCCCTGCTCTCCTGGAGATGGCCAAACACCTGCCTGCCCATGGGAAACAGGGAATTAGTGCCTTGTTTTGCTTTGCTTGTGTGCACAGCTTTTGCTTTCCCTATTAACCCTATTAACTTTATCACAACCCACGAGTTTTCAAGCTTTTACCCTGCTGATGTTCTCCTGAATCCAGCTGGTGGGAGAGTGAGTGAGCAGCTGCCTGCGGCTTGGTTGCTGGCTGGGCTTAAACCATGATACGACTTTACAAGCAGTCATGCAGCACCTCTGAATATAGACTTTGAAGTCCTTCACTTTAAACAATAGTCTCGCAATCTGCAATTGCAATATATTGGTGTAAAATATCTTTACCATGCTCTGTATTACCTCTTGTGGCCACTCATTCCTCAGTAGGCTCTGAAAGGATAATTCAAACAAGTTTTATTTAATTTTCCTTCATACTTCTTCAGCACAATAATATGCCTTGTTACCAGGTTAGCAAGCACTCCCTGTTTTTCTGGTATTAATAACATTCCCTATTAAATTCCAGTTATCTCTGTCAGTCTCCAGCTTTGCAATCACACTCAGAGACCTTTTCATAATTCCTGTCTGGGAAACTTCTTTCAATCCCCTCCCCATGGAAGTTATACTGTATGCATAGGATTCTGTGAAACAAAATACAGACATTAACACTTCTATCTGCACTGTAGATGAAGCTGCAGATCTGACCCAGACCAGGTGCTATAAGTATAATGTTAGAATTGCTTACTGTTGTCTACAAATAGAAGTGTGAAATTTCAGGATTCTTAATTCGCATTACACTGGAGGGGTGACAAAGTGGGTGCAGTGTGAAATAATCAGTTTTTATTCCTTTATGCTTAAGAAATGTGTTTTAGAAATAATTTCACTTTTAGGTAGGGCATTTTGTAAACTGTGTTTAGGAGAAGTGAATGACAATCAAAAGGTGGCATCTCTGAAATTCTGAGGAGAAATGACAGGGAGAATGCTCTGCTAGCTTCGATAAGTTTCAATTACCTGGATATTCAGTCTTGATAGGAGTTAAGATACAAGCTGATTTATAAGAAACATGCAGTGTGCCTTTGTATCTGTTTGTCTATCATTGTGTAAACTCCTTTTTCCTGACACTGCCTCCCTTAAACCCCAAGCCATGCACACAAGCTCTATGCAAATGTGTTCCCAGACTGTGCATTGGCCCTTGTTTGATGTGTTTTGGGAAGAGGAAGTTGCAGCCAGATCCTGTCAGCATACTCCTACAATAGCACACAGGCAATTTTAAAAGGACTAATAAATGTGCAGTTTTCTCTGCACATGCCTATCCCTTGCTAGTAGAGTGCATGGCAGTGAACAAAGAAGGACTAAAGTCATAGAGGTAGATGTGGCTCTATACAGAAAAGGGAGTAGATGAATGGTGAAGCCCTTTCATTCATAGGGATGAATCTCCTTAGACCTACAAAATATGGACTATATTTAGTATTCCAGACTGAGCAGTGACATGCTGAGGTCTGAGGCCGACTTCAGCTTCCTGTTTTATTTAAAAAACTGTGATTGTGTGGTTTCAGCTGGCATGGTCCCCTCAAGATGTGTGCTCACACACAGGGGAAAAGGCCCTGAGCATGCAGAGAGGGTTTAGGCTGTGTCCCCCGAAGGGGCAGGTACTGCACTGGCTCCTGTGTCAGCAGATGTCAAGGGATCCTAATGGTTTTAGGAATGGATTTGGGGCCAGACAGGGGCCATGCAACCTCTGTCTGGCCCAAAACACCTTTATGTTAGGGAGGAGCAGAAGGCAGCTGTGCTACAGGGGAGAGCAGAGCTTGCTGGAGGTGCTTAGCAACTCTCCCAGGATGTTTCTGTGATGTCAGCAAATCTATATGCCCCCAGCACAGCCCCACTGCACACAGCTGCACATTTGCAGGCTGGCCCACAACAAAATGAATGATGTTTTAATGTTTTCCTTGAGTTATCTATTGTTATGAAGCCCTCTTGGATTTTGGAAGAGGCCATGGACTTCCTGGAGATCTGGAGTAAGGAAAGAGCCCAAGTATGCCTTAACTACAAATTTGCATAACTGCAAAACACTCAGGTGTAGATCAAAGGGAGTGAAAGAGAGGCATCAGACATGTGCCAGTGCCAAAAAGAAGGGGGAAAAGCATTGCAGACAAAACCCAGAGATCAACATTGCCTCTGTCAGTGCATCTCCTACCAGTAGCTGCCTTCACAAGCTGGGCAGATCCTGCACTACAAACCACTTTGAGGAACTTTGTGTCTGGCTTTGAGGGTGCATCCTTTGCACAGGCAGCCATACCTCTGCTGTCTGGGGTGTCAGGCAAAAATGCACTGGGCCTCTCCCATGGACAGGCACATGGCTTTCCTTCCAGGCAGCACTCAAAGAAAAAACACAGATGGGACAAGCAAGAAGGCCTGGTTTGCATAAACCAGTCAAGGAAACAATGAGCAGAACACTCAGCATATTCCACTAGTGGGTCCTGAAGTAAAAGATAAGCAGAAGTTAGGGCTTTGGGTACTTGTTTGCATCTGCTTGGTAAACAATGCCCTAGATTTGAAGGATAAAGTCAGAGACCCCTCTGTTTTCTCCCCCTGGTTTGTGAAAGTGAGGAGTTCAACACAGCATATCAAGTGGCTGAGTCATGAATCAGAAGACTTTAGCAGCAGAGTACAGCAATAAAACATAAAATTAAGCACTTGCCTTCTCTGAAATAAGAATTTTCCAGATCGGTTGGGAATCATCATTATTTATGCTGCACAATTAAATATTCACCATTTCCTGCTAAATTTAGGTTTATTGAAGTAAACAATGATGCATAAGGGCAGAACTGGACAATTCTATTTTTAGGTATTAATAATTCAGAACCATATTTGAAAACAACAGAGGGATATGTACAATACATCATAGAGGTTTTTATTATATCCACCCACTACCTATGCACCCACACAGAGATCTGGATACCGTTTCTACTTGGAAACAATATAGCATCATCATATCTTAGGCTTATTTATGTATGAGTATACAGATTTACAGGATACATTTACAAGAATGCAGTAGTTTTTGTTCAGCTGGATGACTCATTCTTTTTTTCCTGCAACCAAATCAGCTTCTTATTACTTAAAGTTGGTATTGACAAACATTCATGCTTAGCATAACAGAAACTATGTTTATCAGATTACATGAAAATAGAGAAAATGTATTCTGCAATGTGGAAAATATAATTCTGGGATAAAGCTCTGACACAGAGCTCTCAATTTTAGTATTACTTTTAAAACTGGAATACTTTTTTTTTTATCACATTCTCGTTCTTTATCTTGCTGTAACCTATGGGCATGTAACATTTTTTTTGTTTTGGGACACATTTGATAAATTCCTTATGCAACACTGGCTGTTTTCTCTGTGGTCTGCCTCCAACACCAGTACAGCCACAGCACAAAGAGCTGTGTGTGGAAAGGGCAAGAGAAGAAAAGGAGAGACAGTGGATATATCTCTTAGGGATGTATTTTTACTGCAGTCTAGGGTTGTAGTTTTATTTAAGGACTGATACCTTTGCTGTTGTTCAACAACTTCTAGATTGATTTAGCTGAAGTTAAAGAGGTTTCAGAGTTTTTGCTTGTCCATGGTGCTGAGCAATGCCTGCAGAGACGTAAGTATCATTCCCGCCTCATCAGCCTCAGAATCTCTTCATCTCAGCTGCCACACCCAGGATGCACAGGGATGAGGAGAAATTCACGTGAGACTGAGTTCAGCTTTCTGGAAATCAGTCTAGATGTTGCTCCATGACACTGTATAAAAGATTCAACAAGCTGTTTAATAACATAAGGACCCAAATTCAATCTGGAGAAAGAAGATGAATTTCCAGTAAGTAAATTCCATCGAAGGTCCAAATTAGGCAAAGACACAACATATATCTCAAGTGAAAGAGGTAAATAGCTCAGTCTTTTCAATGAAATTATTTCAGGTTTATTTAGGTGAAATGAAGAGAAGAACTTGCCTGGAAGGAGCTTGCTTTATTTTATAGCTATCTGGTTATTTTTTCTGCTGCCCAGACCATCTGTTCCATTGGTGGGTATGTCATCTTTCGCACACCCACTGAATGCCAAATTAATCCAAGTCACACAGCTTACACCTCCCTTCTCACTTAGACCAAACTATATTTTATTCCAGCATAAAATAGGCATCAGAGCTAAGTTTGCCTCACTCACTTCCAAGGAGGAAAGGGTGAGGTTTGGGGCCTACTACAGTCCCTTAAGGGAACAACCATAAAACACCAGAACTTTTGTTGTGGGTCCACCCCAGCTCATCAGCACTGGACAATAATGGATACACAGCAGGAAAAGGCATGGAGAAACAGAGTAAGGACACAGCCATGCTGCCAGACCCCTTTGTCACACTCCCAAGGTCTTCATCTTTGGAAAACTCTTGTGTCTCCATATCCAGGAATTCTCAATAGACTCGCTTTACCTGAGTCTCTTAAGCCCACAGAGACCCTTTGTGCCTGCAGCCTCCTGTGGCAATGAGTTGCACAGCTGAACTGTAGTTTGAAAAGTTACCTCCTTTTGCTTTATTTGAAACTACCACGACTGATTGCATTTAATTCTGTATTGGAAGACAGGTAACATTTATTGTCTGTCTGCTTCCTTCTAGCCACTTAAGATTATTTACACATTTATCATGTGCTCTCCCTGGTTTTCTCCCAGACAAAGGTTCCTGGTCTTGTTGACCATTTCTCACATCAAAACTGTTCCAGATGTTGCAGCATCTTTGTTTTTTTCCCCATATACTTTTTTGAGCTGGGAGGATGGGGACAGAACAGCTCACACTATTCAAATGCAGTCGCACAGTAAATCTGTGCAGCAACTTCATGCTATTTTCTGATTTGGTCTTAATTTCTTTCCTAATATTTGATTTGCTTTTTTAAATGCTACTGAGCACTGAGGTGACATTTTCATAGACCTCTTCATAGTAACCTCAAGATTGCTTTCCACAGTAGTAACAGCTACTTTGGTGACTATCACTGCATATGTATAGCTGGCTTTTTCTCCCATGTGCATTACTTTACATTTATCAATATTGAATTCAACTGCATTTTTATTTCCAAGTCATTCTGCATTCTGATATCCCTCTGCATCTCTTAGCAGTTGGCTCTAAATTGACTTCTTTGAATAACCCATTATTATCAGCAAACTTTGTTCCTTCATCTCATCCCACTTTCCAGGTCACTTAGGACTAGATAAATCAGCACATTCCTGTGGGAATACACTGTATATAATGTATAATAATAACAGCATGTAATACAGTCCAGTGAGACTCCACTGGTGATCTTCCTCCAAGGACTTCTATCCTTTGTGTCCTATCCTTTAAGCATTTATTTCTCCATGAGAGTACATTCTTTTTATCTCATTGCAGCATAAGTTCTTTACCTTCAGGTAAGCTTTGCCCACTGAAAATGCAGCTTAATGATTTTGAAAGCAATTTGAACCTTGGCTGTATCAAAAAGCAACTGAGTGAGACTCTATGGAGACAGAACTAAACTTACTCTTTTTTGTCGCAACTCAAAAATTCTAATCTATTGCAATGATCGTGAAAGGGTTCCTGGGACAAACTTCCTTTGCACTAGCAAGCCCCAAGGGCGTTCACACTCCAACTGAAGATGCACATAGACATCTACAGAAACAAAGCTTGTACCTGTTGGTAAAGATCTAGGTTTGTTCCACATTTGATTCACTAGGATGTACTAGAGCTTCCTAGCTGGTATAGGAGTACAATTATCTGTGCTTTAGGGGAGTGGATTTGTTGATCTGAGCTTATATCAAGTGTGAGAGAGACTGTGGCCTGCAGACATGAGGTCACTAAAATGTGTGGTTGGGAGACAACTTTGGGAGCTGCTGGCAGATTTGCAGACCTAGGAGGCAAGGAGTAATGATGGCCTTGGGAAAAAAGGGCAGTGAAGGCAATTACTGAGTGAGACATTTCACTAGGCAGCTCTGCACTGAATGCCAGAGCAGCAGCAATTTAGTGTTAGGGGCTGTGAAACTAATAGCGACAAAATATATTTAAAAATAAGGAATTGTGAAACTAAAGGGCAAATACATAACTGTCACATACGACTCCTTGTTACAAGATATTGTGAAAATGACAGTTTCATTAGAGTTCAGATTCAGCTAAATCAGCTGTGGAGATGTAGGATCTGACAGGCCCCTGTCCTGGCAGGAAGCCCCTGTTTAGAAACTACACAATCTCCAGATGTGGGGTCTGACAAGCCTTTGCCATGGCAGGAAGGCCTGGAGATGAGGAGGTTACACAATCCTCCTGCAGGCCCCTCTTTGGGAAAGAGGGAATCTTTTGGTTATGGTGAGAGAAGACAGACCCATGATCCTCTAGGAAACTGTATGTAAAATACCCTAATACCCATTGGTTTCTCACCCTTGCACACCCACCTCTGTACCCCCATAAAAGAGACCCCTCTGCCCTGAGTCGGCAGAGGATCCGTCTCTGGTCACCCCTTCGCGGAAGATGGAAGAATAAAGCGACTTCTGCGGAACCACCAGCAGGACCTCTCCTCTCTCTATCTGGGCCTGGCCCTGGGGGTTTGCCTTGCAGAGCAGAGCTGAAATCACTCCCTGAATCACTAAGAGCTGATGGCTGCTGAGCCAGGCACCTCTGCAGGCAGCCCCAGCCGGTGGCTGAGAGAAGCCACGACCCCCTGGGAGACGGTTCCTCACGGGATCACCTCTGTGGGTCTGCTACGGCTTCTTGGGTCTGAGCCTCAGACCCCAGCCAGCACCGGCCGGGCACCTCCAGCCTTACTTTATGGAGTGGCAGGTCTGTCTTTTCAACTCTGCTACAGATGCTGTAAAACAGATTTCTCTAGTGATTATTCCCATCCACCTGCCCTGTGTCTCCTTGCCCAGTCCTATCCATATTCTTCATATGCCAATCCATTCACTAAAGTCTATATTCCTTTCTAATGGCTTTTTTTCCCTTTTCTTGACAAAAAGATGTTCTGTATCTGTTTCCATCTTTTAATTTAAAAAACATGGAGTATTCACGTTTTCATGCTTTCAATTCTTTGAGATCCTCAGCTGAATAGGCTTCATCTCCTTGTTCCCTGGATGTATCAAAGTTGGCCTTTTAGTAGGGAAGAACCTTAACTCCTCCTCTCTTTCCGTCTAACTTAAAAGTAGGTCCTTCCACTCAAAATATTGATGCACTTAAAATGCCATCAGAACATGACAGGACTGAACTCCCTGAACTGGAGCATGAGTCAGGGAGGGTTAACAATGAATAAGGTTGGTGAAGGCTAACCCATTTCTTGTAAATGAGACAGCATCTGGAAGAAGCTGTTGTAACTTGCAGTAGAAAATTTTGACTAAAACTTGATGGCTGAAAAATGGGTTGTAAAGCAGAGATAGCACAGTGCTGAGGCAGGGAGATGTGGCATGGCTATGAAATGGCCTTCCAGGTCGTGGCAGCTCTGGGGCCACTGTAGCTGAGACGATGGTGGGTAGAAAAAGGAGACACTGCAGTAGGCCCTCGGGGGCAGCTCTGAAGGGCAGGGCAGTGACTTCTGCTTCTGAGCCTGGGGAATGGGGATTTTTTTGATTCAGAGAGTCTGTGGTTGACAAGGGAGGTAGTCAGAAGGAAGCTGGGAGTCCATGGAGGGAAAGGTGGAGAATTCCTGTTGCTGGAGCTGCAGGCAGGCATGATGCAGTGCACCTCCTCAGTCTGGCACCAATCTATCCAAAGGCAGGGCTAAGCGGCTGTGCAATAAGGCTGCCAAATACATGTGTCTCAAAGAGGTGGCTTCTTTAGTGCCACTAGTGAGCAAGTATGATCCACAGTGAGTTCCTACAGCCAAGCAAGGTCAGGGAGTGCTGAGGGAGAGGGAGCAAAATGCCATCAACATGTCCAGATGAAAGAAAAGTCTCTGAGAACAGAATTTTGACCAAAAAAATCTGCTGACAGGACCCCAAGGGCACCCCCAACCCTGACTGTCCCTGTCAGCCCCCAAGGGTTTACTACAGCCCAGCACCACATGTCAGCCCCAGGGCTGTCAGCCCCTGCCCCAGCCATGCTGCATCAGGGCCGGTCTCCAGCTCCACACAGCCCTGCCCAGCCATGGGCCCCACCAAACCAGGCCCTCCTGCAGGCCCTGGGCCCATCCCTTGAGAGACTCCCCAGGGCTGGGGATGCTCCTGGCTGGGGGTGGGATGGAACCCAAGGGAGAGCTCTTGGCTAGGCATTTGCTGAAGCAGGATTCATTTCTACTTAAATAGCTGTCTCAGCACACTGCAAGCAGGGCTGGGAGTTCTTTGTAGCACCTGGGCATTGTGACCATGGCAGTGCTGATTCATTGTCTGTATCACATTTCTCGAGCAGAAGACAGATCAGGTTTTGTGACAGGCCAAAAAATGTCAGGTTGATTCCTGTGAGCTTTAAAGCTTATGGCTGCACACATGTATCTCATCTCTTTGTTGCTCCTGAGGAGAATCTTTCCTGCTCCCCCTGCTACCACAGCTTGTGTCTGGTCTCTGCATGCTTGGGAAATTTGGGACGTGCCTGTGGGGAGTTGTGAGGGATACACTCACAGGTGTCATCTCACTCTGCAAGAGCTGCAGGGATAAGCAGCCATCCCTGATCACCCATATAGTGTAGGCAATGCCAAGGAGCTCTCCAAGGGCTTGTGGAGCTGGGATAACAGTGCAGAAACAGTGCTCCAGCCTAAAGAGTTGACTCTGGAATACAGTCACAGGACAGTACAGAGCAATTCTGTCAGGAGCGGCCTATCTCTACACCAAGATTTAGACTGAGCAGGCTGTTTTGTCAACAAAAAGACAGGTGTTCAGATGTCTAGGCCTTTCATAAAAAAAAAAATTTGCAATTATTTCATGCTTAAACTATTTGTGTTTAACTAGAGAGATGTGTAAGACAGAAGACAGAGAAGTTTCTTGGGATAGACTTTTTGTCAGACCTTTCTGAGCAAAACACAATAAGAAGTAATTTCCCACTGCAAAACGGCCCAGAGTATTTTTTGTCATCTTTGTTTCTGCTCAGGTATCACTGGTGTTCTTCACTGGCTGAAAGGATTTGAGAAGCAGATTGACATAGAAGAAAGTCAGTCAAGCCAGATGCACATGCCTGCAAGAGACATGATGAATTCTGTGTTACAAGGAAAAATGAGGTCGGGATTCATATAAAAGAACCAGGTACCACTGAGCCATGGACATGCTGGTCCTGTCACCCTCTCCTTTAACCTGAAGATGGTTGTGTGGTTTGCTCTAGCCTGGACCAAATGCCACTGCATGATTCTGGAGGCACAGGGAGAGGGGCAGACAGTTTTTAGGTTTTGCAGTGAGTACCTGTTCTTAGAAACCTGTTTGCATCTTCTCATTCTCTTAATTTCATTGAATTTGGATGCTACTTGGAGGTTAGTAATCTCTATTGGTCCATTGAGAAGCTAGACACTTTTTGTTGGAGAACACCCTCACTTCCTACAGAACAAAGCAGCATGGATAATGAATATTTCTCTAAGACTATTTCTGTGATTTGAGAGAGGAATTTACAGACATATTGGAGAACAACATGCAAAAAGTGATCAAGACTGTCATATGATCAGTGCAGTAACCTTAGCACTAGGCAGTCACTTCAGGGAGCTGCCGGCATTAGGACTGTGTCTCCTTGAGGAAGATATTTTTATATATCAGGGATTCCTTGGGGTAGGGGGATGGGAAAAGAGAAAATGCTTGTGCACAGAGAAGTCTAAGCTAGGGGTCTTCAAAGTTTTGTTAAAGAAAAACAAAATTGTCAGAGTTGTCAGAGTCTGTGGCAGCTGGCTGTCTAACAGTGTCCAGTCTTTATGTTTAATAGATTTAACATTGAAAATGGACTTTGGGAAAGGTAGCATGTAAAATCTCCCAGGGGTATATGGTCCTAAGGATTAATAAAGTCTCTTTATTTTCTATTGATATATTTCAAAATGGCTAACTATGGGTTTCATCCTAAGCAGTGCTGGACTATTGAAAGCAAGTAGTGCTATTGTGAGTCTTATTTTATCAGAACTCTTGTGTTTTTGGGCAGACTGAAAATGGAATGAGAATTGCAAATCTTTTTTTGTAATAAATGTTTCGTGGCTCTCAAGCTGATTCTCAGTGAGTGGAGAAAGGTAGCAGTGCAGAAAATAATCTCCTACTGGTAACTGAACAAATGTAAATATAGATGTGGAATATAAAATCTTTCTGGCAAATGTAGACCTGGTTCCTATGACAGAAATGGCAGCATAGCGGAGTAGAGCTCCATGCAGGTGTGCCATTTCTGACAGAAGCCTGGTATCAGCAAATTCATCTGTAGAAAGCAAACAGAGTGGCTTTCTGTCCCTGCTTCATTTTGTGGGTGGGCTATTAAGACTGAAGGGGGAATTATGTGATTCAGGCACAATATGGAGCTGCCTGACAGATTGCAGACAGATGTAAGCTTGCTTTGCCTGAGCTCTGCACTGACTGAAGCTCAGCTAATATATTCTGTTTCTCCATCAGGTTTATTGCATCAAGCTCAGCATTATGCTGATAATGCAGTCACGTGGCCTCTGCATCCAAACTGGCTCGCTTCCCACGAGCTTGAAGCAAACTTGCATCTGTCTTCAAAATATGATGTAGACATAACCTCTTAGGCCAGCACTTCTCAGCCAGCACAATGTGGAGCTGGGACATGCTGAAAGCAGAAGGGAAAGGATCAGAGGTTGTTCAAACTCTTTGAAGTAGAAGGAATTTGAAAATATGTGGGGGTACATAGGAACCTGGAAGGGGTTACAGGGACTAGGAGCAGATGGTGGCTTGACTGACAAGTGGAGATGCAGAGCGTCTAAGTATACCAAACTAAGTGGGTCCCTGGAAGCAGGAAAGTGAACAGAATATGTTTCACACAAGCTTGTTACTATGGCTATTCCCTGACTAGCAGATTCCTCCCGTGTATGAATGTCCCTCTTTATTTCTATGATGTGTTCCCTACTTGTGATACAGAGCAACCAAGCAATTTGATTACTGCCATGCTGATACAGATGCTTTGAGAGATTTCATTTGCACACAAAATGTCATTTTCTCATAAAAATGGAAATATTGATTGCTCCATAAATTATACTGATTATAAGTCAGAGCATAGCAGAGACTAGTGAGATAGCTAGACAATGTCAGAAAGAATGTACCTACTTCCTTCTGAGCAGGAAAAAATGTAACTTTTTTATTTATAGTATTAGTAAAGATTCCTATATGCACTCATGGTTAACTCTTAAGTGCTTTTTGCTTTAAATTTGAAACTTCAAGTAGGAGCTCCTTTTTTTTAAACTTTATTTTAAAAAAACACAATGAAACAGAGAGTAAGATTCTAATAGGCTCTAAGTGCCCTAATCTGCTATAAGTCTCGTTTTGTTTGTATTTGGAAGAACTACCTGTACAGCAGTTACCACAAAGAAAAATATATTGTGCAGACTCAACTTTCTCCTTTTTCCTAAATAGTGCACATCACTCCTTTGAAATGCAAATGGATTTAAAAAATATTATTATTGTCTTAATATGAAAAATGTATATTCTTTCCTGTATAATGGAGATGTTTCCTAAGCTTAGGCAAATTCTATTCAGTGTCAAAATGTGTATGTCCACCACTTCCAGCTAATTTTCCAGAGAAAAGGATGTAATAAGGGAAAACATTTATAATCCTGGCAATTGATGGAAATGAAAACAGTAATTCCTACTACAACAGAAGCATGTGCATGTACAACCTAATCACCAGTGAAAATATTATATTATTCACTTGAATTTGTATACTAAGAAAGATTGACACTATTTAGCAATAATTTTATTTTTATGTTAATATAAAGTTGTAAATATAGTTATTTACAAGGCCCTATATTTAATCTTGTGTTTAATTTGCCATTTGCTGTTTAAAATTAATACCTTTCATGCCTCAAAAAATCTGTACACAATTAAGCTTCACTCAGTGACAAAAATGGCCCTGTCCTGCTTTCCACTGTAGCAGGACTGGCTCCTATGTATTTTGCTATTCTGAGATTTCTAATGTAGAGATGCTGAATGTTTTTACCTCCTGGTATCATTTATAACCTGATGTGTATTTTCAATGAATAGAAGACAGTATCAGTCTTCTATGAAGTTAACACAGGTGGTTTGGGGCTGAGGAGAGCATTCAAACAAATGTAACCCTTGGATGCTCTACCAGATTGCTATTACATAAAACTTTTTTCTTATTTCATTTTTAATGAAAATCTTGGATAAAGATCTAACTTGAGACAACTTCTCTGAAAACCTAGAAGGACTTCTGAAGACTCTGATGATTTTGCATATTATTTATAAAGCAAAAACTTGCTTTTCATTTGTTTTAATTTCCTCAAGCCTCTGTTGTGGTGTCTCATGCACAGTAGAATGTGAATATATAGTTTAAAGACTTCAAAACCACAGTATAATTAGCAATGTTTACTAACCAGCTGAGCAAGCCACTTCCCACATGAATACTGGAATAATTGTTTCTCTGCTTAAGAAAAAGAGTGGAGGGTCCATAGTTTGGCCTCATAGAACCAGCAAATGGAAAGAAAGCCTGGCCTGCTGCAGCAATGGTCAAATTGCTGCTCTGAAGACACACCTGTGCTTCTCACTCAGAAGGTGCCATGTAAAGGCAGTTGCCTTCTGAGTGGTGAGAGATGGATGTCCTGGAGATACACATTTAAACTGTTAATAATCCTATGTCAAGACCCCATAAAAACAGCGGATTTATCTCTTACTACTTCAGTTAAGTACTCCACTACACCCCCAGTGGATACTCCAGTCTTGAACTGCCATTAACCATTAGAAAGATTTTCCAGAAGGTCATCTGAAATCTCTCATGCTGTAGCATAAAACATTGCTTTTCCAATCGCTGTCTTCAGTCACATGGAAATTTATTCATTCATGTTATTTTGCAATAATGTTTTAAATATTGAAAGACTTCTCACATTCCCCATTTTTCCCATTCTAGACTAAACAACCCCATTTTTCTCATAACTCCTCTTCTTGCCTACTCTGGGCTTTTTCCATATGATCTCCATCTTTCCTAAGGCATGTGATATAAACAACTGTATGCAGACTCCAACTGAGTGCTTATGTACACCACCCCTGTCTCTATCAGACTGTCTTTATTCCTGAAATATTCAGCTCTGAAGCTGCATCAGTAAAATCCATACCTACACAAAATGTAGAATATATAACAAAATATATGTAGGAGACCAAAATAAGGTTCTATAGGAATCTTCTTTGTAGGGTACAAGCTGGCTTTGGTGGAAAAGTGGTACTGAGAAAAACGTGGCAGCAGATGTGAGGTGTTTTGTAAGACCCCAGAGCAGGTATAAGGAAGTAGAATATGATGAAACGAAGCTAATTAAAGGACTTAGAGAATTAATAAGCCAACCTATTTAGTACTCAACCCTTTCTGAGTACTTTGGGTGATTACATTCTACAGCATGAAAAATTAAATCCATTAGTCTTACTCTAAGCAAAACTTAAACAGGTATCAGTGCACTGACTGTGTTTTCACTAGCTTCAAAGTGGGAATACCTAAATACTCAGGACCTCCACCTTGGTTACTGACGAATAGAAGAGCTGAGGTGTAGACAATAACCCTTATAATTGCCTTGCAGTGAATGTTTACTTCTTGAGTCATGTTTTAGAGTAAATGGAGATCCCTAAAGCAATTCATTTGGGTATATGTTAGGAGGTCCTAAACTCAGGCTTTTCTGAGCCCAAATCAGGAGGGAAGATTCCTGCCTCTGTTACTGAACACTTGAAAAGAAACAGTAAATCTCAAGTACTTCTCATTTTCTTAGCTAATGAGGTGAAATTTGACCAACTGAACATGTGACCAGAGAGACAAAAAGTGATAAAATTGTGTTCAGAAATAGAAAAACACTTGTGAAAGCAAGATCTAGTCATTTCACTTTTCCTGGGATTTTTTGATGCAAAGCTATTTGTAGAAAAGGGAAACAGTCTAGAGAGACAGACTCTGACTCAACAATAGTTTGCCTGAAAGGAATCCACTGCTTGCATTCCCCAGTTCCCTTCTCTCACACTTTCCTGACAGTTCACAGATTACTTCACTGCCATAAGAAATGGGTCATCTGAGCAGAACTGTGGCAAACACAGCAGAGCAGAGTGAGGACTCAGGCTTCTGAGCCTTCCCAGCTTACTCTGGGAACCAAAGGGCAGCCAGCTTTTCTCCTGACACAGCTCAGTACCCATCACTGTGGAGGCGGGGGTGGTTAAGGTGGAAATTGCTAAAGATATTAATCCCTCCCTTGTTTAAGGGACTCATAAATCAGGAACCCTTGCTGATTTTACCCCAGCTGCCTTTCTTCCCCTCTGATTCACTCTGGAGTTAGACTTTTTTTACCTCCTCAAAATGGAAGCTTTAATTGTCCTTGTGTTAAACCTCATTGCGGTTACAATACATGTAATTAGATGACCTCAGGCAAAAACTGAGTCTTTCGATAAATTGGCATTATTATTGGCTGCCAGTCTACTGACCTGCTGCTTCCCATCTCTTGCATTTACTCCAAAAACTGAGCAACAATCAAAGTTGATCTGGTTTTGTATTTCAATGGTGTGTCAAAGAAGTTTATGTAGACTTCTACGTGCTGCCCTATAAAATTTTTCTTTATTTCACATATGCAGTAGGCATATAGTAGAGTAGGCATTAAATGTAATGTTCAATACATATGGCCAAAGGAAGTGTATTTAGAAAGCATGGCTGATAGTGTAGGGACAAATTCCATTTTGTTTCCCACAGATATTAAGGCTGACCGACTGTTAGTTGCATGATCATTAGCTAAAGTGAGCTCCACAGCAATGCTTGAGGCAAAATAATATTAATAGGGTGGCAGATGTAGCAGGAACAGCACAAGTCAGCGGCACCCAGGCAGCACTTAGCAATTCTTTTGCTTATTAACAGAACGTTCAGAGTCTAGGCAGAATTGTTAGACTGTTTTTTTTTATTAATTTGCCTTTCTAGATCCTTCCTATCTTCAGATCTTGCATCCTTATTGATATCAATTTTTCAAAGCACTACCCAGAGACTATGAATTTAATTTTCTTTGAACAAGCATATGGGTAAGGGAAGTTTTTTACAGCCTACGTGACTTTGTGTGTTTTATAGCAGCATGCATTGTTTGGGTTCCTAATTATTGTTGCATTTAAAAAATAGTTTATGCATATTTATTATTAGGACCCCAAAACTATGATGTAAAAATCTGTGTCCTGATGCCTAATCCTAGGATTGGAACACAAAATTACATCAAAAATTTGTCTGCAAAAAACCCACTGCTCTTTATTGTTTTTTTCCTTGAAATTCAGAAAAAACCCAGGAGGATAGTAAGGACTTAAATACATTTTTCATGATCTGTGTTTCTTACACGGACTGTCATTACAGATATAGATTTTATAGGTTTGCTCAAAGTCAACCAAATGTGAAACAACCTATACAGAGTTGTGTTTGGTCCCCAAGGGACACATCCATGAAGAACCATGAAGTCATATTTCATAATGACATATCTGCAATGCATGGTTAAACCTTCAAATTTCACAGGCACAGCCAGTTATTGTAGTCTCATTTTATTTTTTACTTTGGTTTCCAACTGAAGTCAGACAGTTCTCCACCTTATTTAAAATTTCTTCAGACAGTGTCTGGTCTCCAGCTGCCCTCTCAAGAGTGAATCAGTTCAGCAGCACCACTCTGACCACCTCAGTGCTGTTCTGTTCTGGGAGGGACTCTAAGACACCCTTCAGAATGTGGTTGGAACAGGGCTACAGAGCCCAGAAAACTATTCCCGGTGTGTGTGTGCATTGTTCAGCCTGGAGAAGGGAAGGCTCTGGGAGGACCCCACTGCAGCCTTCCCATACTTACAGTGGGCTTATAAAAAAGGAGAAAGAGTGACCTCTTGCATGGGCAGATAGTGACAGGACAAGGGGGAAGGTTTTTAAACTAAAAGAGGAGAGATGCAGAAAAAATGTTAGGAAGAAATTCTTTACTCAAGGAATAGTGAGACACTGGCACTGATTGCTAAGAGAAGTTGTGGATGTCCCATCCTGGAAGGGTTCAAGGCCATGTTGGAAGGGGCCCTGAGAAACCTGGTCTAGTGGGTGGCACCCCTATCCACAGCAGGGTGGTTGGAACTAGATATCCCTTCCAATCCTAACCATGCTATGATTCTGTGATTTAAATCAGACTTTCCCTTCAACAAAGTGACTAGTCAAGGCATTAGAGTTACCTAATTCTTTACTAATACATAGGTCTCACTGATGTTGAGGAATTTTTTCCACTTTTTTCTTCTAGGAACATGTCAGAAGTCCTTTATCTTCTGATATAAACCAGGGTGCCTGCAGTCTGGTCTAAAAACACCCAGTGCTAGACTGGATTGATTCTAGAATGATATTTGACAGAAGTGGCTAAATGATGGATGCTCCCTATTTATAGCACACGTACAAGCACTTGTGATTTCACTCAAGACGTATTATTAGAAATTTTTCAACCTCCTGTGTTTACGTTTTTATGAAGTTTCTGGGCAATAGCATGGTGTCAGCTATTTAAGCTTACTAGTGAATAAGTCATATGGCACCCAGTCTCCACCTCCCCCAGTCTCATTATGGCTTCAGTTCTGGGGTCCCACATGTCAATAAATGAATTTAAACTGTGCCTGGAGGAAGTCTTTGAGATGGAAGCACACAGTTCAATACTGCCCACAACAGGGAGGGGTTTACCTGCTCTCCTAAACTCAGGAATGTGTGAGCATTTCTAGCAAGATCAATTGCTCATGCTAATGCAAACTCATTAGCCATGAATACTCACATATGCAACTTTGTAAGAAATGAAGTGTAAATACTGCTGTCACTCAGCATTTTAATGGACCAAATGTTTGTGGAAAACCAATTCAAGATAATATGAACATGCTAAAAGTGAGTTCACACTGAAATTTTGGCACTTCATTGTGAAAGTGTTTGCAGTGCTGACCCATCTCCACCTGGAGCTTTATCATTGCTATGATATTTTTTTTTCTAGTTCTAAAATTGGTCTTGTAATAATAGAAACGTGAAATTTGCTGACAGATTTCCCAGTGAGCTATGATGGGCTGAAGATGTTATTTTAAGCACCCTTGTGAGAAAAGTGATTGGTAGTACATGCACTGAGCCCTGATTCAGCAAGGATTGGTGAAGGATCCCTGCTTCATGTTCAAGCTACAAAAAACATTGAAGAGGAACTCCACATAAATGAATGGACAGAAACATTGCAAGATGCTTAGAAAAGCAAATTACTAATTGTGCTAGTAATAGAGAGCTGAAGATTACTCAGAAAAGTCCAGCTCTAGTCAGAGTCTCAGCTGATGAAAATGGGCAGAAATTCAATTAATTCAACGGGGTTATAATGATTTTACATTTACTCAGGATTTGATCTTACACCTAAATGTGAATTTATTTAATTACAATTTTATCACAGCTTCTGTCAGTTGAGTACCCTTACATTTTGTTGTTCTGCAATGAAGACAAAACTGGTTTCCATCTTTGTATGCTCAACTTGAACAAACTGGGAAAGTGGTGGAACAGGCAGATCATCTAAACCCTTTGGTAGATGAGAGTCTTGTGAAAGAGAGATATTTTTTAAATTTAACATCACCTGCACCTGGAAGATCAAATTGATTTTAAGGGTGATCATCCAGATCATCGCATCCTAAAATGGCCTGGGAAAAGAGGAAGTTTTAAAAGAGTGGTCAGTAGTTTTAGTTACTCTGCTGTTGAGATCTGAAAAGCAATGAGATTAATTAGTTCCATATTTCTTTTCAGTTGAGGCAAGATTTAGCTGGAGATTAAGTCCTGGCATGGCATGAAGTTAAACGTGATTCAGAAAGTCATTCTCTATAATAACTTTAGTGGTTTTGTGCTGACTTAATTTTATTTTGTCAAGATCAAGTTAAGCCAATTCCAGCGCATTAGGGAGGTGTGTGCACGATGAGCCTGGGGATGTGGAAGGGAGAATGAGCCTTTGGACTGCATGGGTGCCAGCCCAGACAGATTTCATACTCTCTTCCCAGGGGGGATGGAAAGAGTGATGGAGCACAGCCGATTTTATCTGCGTGTGATATTTACTGTTATTAAAAGGGAATTTCAGGGTGTGGAGTTAACCCTCAGAAGTCTGTGTAACTACCTGCATTTGTCATGTAATCTGTATCAGGTAAAATACATTCAGGGGGTCCTGGTGAGTCTTGCTCTTTGTTCACTCTTATAATCCACTGGTGTTCTCCCCAGTGCTGTTGCAAATGGAGAAGTTTAGGCCTTCTCCCCATCCCCACACTTTTCTTTGTCACTCAAGGAGCATCTACTTCAACTTCTTCTTTCTACTCGTCCTGTGATGTTCCTGGCTAACTCTAATTTTTCCCTAACCTTGACTTACATAACAGCTGTAACTGTACATAACATAACCAGTAGCTCCTCAGTGCTTCATGACTTAAAGGAGAGAAGTGCTTTTGAGTGTGCAGCCTTTATAGAAAACAAAAGTGACCTGGCATTGAAGAGTTTAAAATGAGCAACATCCAATCCAACACAGGACTTAGGGGTTTTGTTTTGTTTGGTGGATTCGAGTTTTTCATTTGTTTGGAGTTTTTTGTTTTGTTTGGAGTTTTTTGCTCTTTTGTTTGTTTGTTTGCTGGTGGTTTTTTTTTCCTTTAAAATGGTGTATTTTACACCTTGGGGTACCTCACATGAATTAAGTGTCCAGAGATTAAAAAACCCAAAATGACTGTGTGGATAATATCCTGCAAATTTAGTACAGAAAAAAAATGAGTTTAGCCTGAAAGGGTGTTTGGGGACAAGAGGAAGAGGCAGAGTTGAGTGCTTTTCCCCACTGAGTTTTTCTTGCAGTAAAACTTCCATGTCCAGTCTCTCATGTCAATTTATTACATTCCCATTATCTGCTCCAAAGTAAAGAAAACATATTTTCTTTTTTCTTAGGAAGTGTTAAAGACAAAGCCCCAGTCTCCTTTTCCAAGCCTGCCTGCCTTTCTGGGCAGCCTGCCCACAGTGAAGGATCCTTATGTATCCCAAGGAGGACAAAACAGAGCAAACAGAGCAGTATTTTCTAACATCCAGAGCTTTCTGGGCACCAGAGGCCAGGCTGTGCCTCAGCAAGGGGGGCTGGTGGGAGCCAGGGCACAGGGCTGCTGCCAAGCCCACCTCCCACAGCTGGCAGGGCGCGTTCCCAGGGCAGCTGCAGGCAGAGAAAATCACACAGGACATGGAGACGGTGAGGGAGCGGAGTGCATCCCTGTCCACCCATGGAATATGGCAACAGTGGGAAAAACTCCAAAAGGTTGTGTCCTGCCTTTTACAGCACAGCAGGATCCTGGGTTTTCCTGCAGTCGCACTGGGAAGCATTCCTCTCTGGGATTGCACTGGGCAGAACATGTCCACACAGCTTCTTCTTGAAGGCTGTGGCTTACCATTTCAGCTAGATCCTAACTATATATTTGATTCCACATGTTGCCTTGCCTGCCAGAAAGTAAAAATCAAACCTCCATTTCTTTGTGGGTTATTCTTTTTTTGATCTCTGGAAACTGTAGCCCTGAACTGCATTTTCAGTAATTGCAAGATTTATTTTTGTGTTGCTGTACGTTAATCACATTGAAATAGGAGGAAAGTAAAAATAGAGAGAGAAGTGCATAATTATTGAGCTGGAAGAATAAAATCAAAACATTCATTTCTAATTTTCTAAGGCACTTGAAAACAATGGCGTGGTTTGGGGGATAAAAAAAAGTAGAAGGAGCAAGCTGCCAAAAAAGACATAAAAGCAAGTCAAAACTGCACAAAATGGCATGATGTTCCTTTAAAAAGCTACATGTAATCACCAGGATACCTGACTAATTGGCACATAACATGTTCTTCTAAGCACAGTAACTCTCCCACTGAGAGAAACACTGTGAGTCAAACAAGAATATACATGCTTTGGAAATACTTTTCCAGAATCATGATACTTGTTCCATTAGTCAATCTGGTACACTTTGAACGGGTAGAAGACTGTTGAGCCTTAAAGGAAACAGTCACATGGAAAATAGAGAAACCAGGAGCTAGGTTTTAGAAAATGGAACTTCTGCAGAAAAGAAAATGTGAGGACAAGACATGACCCTGTTGGGGTCAGGTCCTGTAAGAGGCCCTCAAAATGTTGCTGTAGTCTAAGCCACAGAAATTCCTACTGTTTATCAAGCAAAGATAAAGCTACAATAATCTTGAAAATAAATGAACCAAAAAAAAATAAAGAAAGAACTGAAAGCTGTAGCACTCTTGCAAAGAAGTAAGTTTTCATATCTTTCTAAATGTCTTCAGGTCTATTATGCCTGACTCGCTGCTGCCTTTGTGTTTTCTGGAAATTGGGTTCATTTTTCTGGATAATGTTTTGTTGTTCTTGAGGTAAAAATAGACCATCAACATACAACCCAGCCCTGAGGAAAGGAGGGATTCCCAGTTAATACTCTGAAATTTGCTCCCTCAATGGTCAGTGCTGCCTGTAAGCAGGGTGACATCAGAAGAGCAAGAGTTTTGGCCCAAAAGCCTCAGAGAGAGGCTAAAAGTTGTCTACTCCCTCCATGTCCAAAGGGCCCTTTGTAACATTAAGTGTGGGAAAAACAAATAAAACATGTGAACCCTCTGTTGCTCTGCAGTGCTCTCTGATCACATGGATGGCATTCTAGTGGGTGGGCTGGGCTGAGTGGCAGCAAGGGGCAGGTGGAGCACGTAAGCACTGTCAGCTGCTCCAGGCTTCAGTTCCACTGAACTGGGCTTGCTCTATTTCAAAGCTGCAAACCGAGCAAAATTTTCAATCCCTTTCTGAATAAAATTGAACACGTTGTTGATGGGGTCTGAAATATTGATGAACCTTCAAGATTTTTGTTTTTCACACTCTGATTGATTTCTGGTGCCCAGTAAATGTAAGAAAAGCCCTACATGTGTGAAATGGTTCCCAGCTAAAATAATGGGGAGAATATCTCACAACAATCAAGATCTGATACTTCTTCTGCCTAGGTGACTATAGAAGCTAAATTTACTCCAAATCAAATTTGTTCCATTATTAATGAGAGCAAATGAAGTACACCTGAGAAGTGAACAAATGTTATGGAAATCCAAATATCTGCTTCCTGTGGTCATCAGAGATAGTGGCAAGGGAAGGCATGAGTGACCAACTCTCTGACAGACAGTACTGCTGCAATAGAACAGTTGTGATGGACTTCCCCTAAAGTCTTTGAATTGGTGTTTCAGCTAGAGAATTCAATAAGTCTTCAGTGTTCAAGAAGGAATGATGATTTCGAGGATTGTACTGGTGCTTGGACTAGGCAGCTGCTTTGACTCTACACGGTGCATGCTGCCGGACAGGTCTCAAATGTGCAGGATGTCCCCAGTGAGGCATGGGACAAAACTGCAGCTATCGAAGTACTGCTGGCTGTAACACTAGCTTTGACTGAGACACAAATTGCTGTATTTTAATGCATTTAGCTTTTGAAATTGTTTCAGAACACCTTGACGATGTGTTTGGGTTCACACGTCTCAAAAATTGCGTATTTGCTCAGTCTTTTTCCCGCAGACACTAAGGCTGAACAAAGAGACCCACTTTGTAGGTCTAGACAGCAGCTGAATTTCTTCTGCACAGGTGGAGTTTTGCTGTTGACTTTGGTGGGGCTGCCTTTCATCCTGAGGCTTCACAATGGGCATGGAAAAGAGTAGCAGGGTTAGAACGGACAGGGTTAGAAGAATGGGCTGTGGGAAGATTTCTGCCAGCCATGTTGTGACCTGCCTGAGTCCCTGCATCCTCCAGGCATGCCAGAATGCAGTGGGCATGGGTCTAATATCACAGGGAAGTAGCAGTGGTTTGTACATCCAAAGTTGCCACACGGCTCCACAGAGGCGACTGACATGACCTGGCCTAAACCTGCCCCAGCACAGCTCTGCTGTGAATCTTTCTCCATCTGTGCTGGGAGAGCAGGACCTGTTGGATGCTGCCAGAAATGAGTCAGGAATTTTAAACAGAACTGCTTTTGGATTATTTAAGTAATTTCAGGGCCTATTTATACTTCTGTGTTATTTTATTTGCTTTCACTTGTTTTTGGCTCAAACTTTTTGCCCTGTCCTCCCCACACACAGCTTGAGGCAACCTCCAGGTCAAAGAGGTGATGGTGCAGCCTTTCCTTGACACCAGGCAGGGTCCTCCTCTTGCATGAGTACCATAAATCTACTTTTGTCTTTCTCCCTGCTATGCCCTCTGGGAAGCAAAACAGAGTTCCAAACTCCAAAATATATTAATGAAAACTGTGCTTTTATAATGATCCTCAGGACTTTTCTGTCATTTTTCTAAATTGGATCACTACATTACCTCAGTATGGCAATTAATGACGATTAAATATAAATTGAGAATGAGTATCTGCCAGCTTGATATGATGTAGTCCTACAAGGCATTTCAGGCTGTTTCCTATGGAAATCATTATTCTTCAATTACACTGTTCCATCTTTGTCAGCTAGTATGTAACCTGTGTTTAAAGACAAGCCTGGCATTGTAACAGGGAAGAAGCATGGCATCTGCAATAAAAATGCCAAAATCCTGGAAGCTGCTCCATAAGCGTGAGTACTGTGTGCAGAGCAGATGGTAGGAAACGGAGCACATAAGAAAATTCATGAGCTGTGTTGCATGTCACTGTATTGCTACATTTTATTAAAGGTAAGTTTCCTTCAGTGTGTGCAATGTACTGAAATACGTATTAAAGCTCTGGCAATAGTCGCCAGAACAAGTGCCATCCTTAGCATTTGGGCAATAAAATAAAGCAGTAGAGAGAAAGAGAAGACTGTTGTGAACCATAAGGATGATTTGGAAAGAATATGAAAAATGCTGCCTGTTCAGCAATGAGGAAAAAACTCCAACTACTTCCCAGGATGCAGTTTCCAACCGTCATCCTGTGTAATGAAGTGAGCCAGGTTACACATGGGAACAAACACTTATTTAATAAATGTTACCATAGATTTTCCAAGTGCATTAGTAATCCAATAAAATAATTCCCATGCTTCAATTAGGTATGTGTGTATTTTTCTCCCTATCTAATCAGGACAAACTGAATTACATCAGACAGGGCCATCATGCCTCCTTAGGCATGGCCTGGCAGTTGTAAGACAGCAGAGCACTGCATTCCTGGCACAGGCAGAGGATTATAACCTGTCGAGTCAAAGGCTTAATCTTTTCTCAGCTATGAGTCAGTGTTGAAATGACAGTCAGAACATGCACAGGCAGCAAGAAAAAGATTTGTTGTGGCTAATGGGAACAGTAAGGCAGAAAAAACTTCATGTGACTTTATCAAAAATGTAGAGGGCTCTGCTAAGAAGAACTAATAAGAAAATAAGAAATAAACAACCTAAACATGCTATGAGAGGGCCTTATTTTAAACCTTCTATTAATTTTTGTAAGTACACTGTAAATGTTTTGACATAAAAAGAAACATGTCATGTCATGATAATCTATGAACCTAGAGGATTCAGGACTCACAAATCCCATAGCTAATACAAGAAAGATGGAGATCAGCGGGGTTAAAAAAATTAAACAAACACACAGTTATTGCTGAATTGCTTAATGGAAAAAATCATTACTGCCATTAATATCCTATCTCTTATAACAATATTGTACAGCATAATATATTCAACCAGGCATGGTGAGATATAAAGGACTATCAATTCAGAGTAAATTCAGAAGTAATTCCTTCATTTCCCTTCAGCCAACAAGGAGCATCTGCTTTTTAATTTTTCGTCTTTTTTAGAAAGAGAATCCTAAAAATGTAACTCACACAAGCACTGTGCTGCCTTTTTTGAATGATGCAGGGATGTGCAGCATCTGCTATCAGGTATATCAGACTAGAGATGAAGCTAGGCATGTGTCTTTTCCTTAAAGCATCTCAGGGTTTTTTAAATTATTATATTTTTAGTATTTTTTTATTGCTAACAGACAGTAGGCCAAAATCCTGTGGCTCAAAATGTGAGGGAAGAAAAATGAGAAAGCCTAGCAGGAGACACTGGCTCCCCCCATGAAAGAGTGCAACACTTCACTTAAAAACTCATAGAAAGGCTGTTTAACAGTATTTTTTATTATAATTGTTGTCAGAAGTGTTTTAGGGTGTGACAGGGCTTACTAACTGGTAAGGAGAGGTATTAGTTTTCCACTGTCTAAGGAACAACTTCATAGTCAAAAGACTCACACAGAAAGAAGGAGAGGTTTACTATAGGATTTCTTCAGTCACCCTAAAAAAGTGCCTCCTTCCAGGAGACTCCTCCATCCACTCTGGTGCCTGCCAGGGCAGCTCCTACAGCCTCTGCTGAAGTCAGGCTGTGAGAAGTGGGCTGTATAAACCCAAATAAAATGCTGCAACTACATTGATAAGCTGCTCCTAAATCTCATTCGCAATCAGCAGAGGCAATTAGGAACGAGGCTCACTGTTTCAGACTCAATTTGGGCAACTTCTGCAAAAGCAAGAGGTTTGTTTGGCTCCCTTTCTGAAATGCCTCCTGTACTGCGTAAAAAATGTAGCTGCCTAACCATGGGCTTAGGATTCAGCTCTGAAAGGGGAAGGCAGTCAAAGGGGATTTATTAAACTTTACCTATAATTGCCTCATGTCCTAGTGCTACAGAGCTGGACTATGTATCATACTAGGAATAATTTAGATGGGTGAATATAAATGTACTGTTGCTAGAAAAACTATCAATGTGAAGTGCAGTTATATATCAAAAACCAGTCACAGATAGATAATTCAACAACAGGGTGTCTGAGATGAAGGACCATTTCACACAGCACCTAACATTGGTTCAATCTGCTTCATACACTCTGCCTCTATTTTTTTCACTCACCTCAAATTTTCTGTAACAGCTGCTTTAGATACAGTCTCATCATCAGAAAACACATAACTTAGCAGGTGTATCTTATAAAATTCAATTTCTGACTCATTTTTCTTTGATTCATTAAGCTCCCATTCTCAGGATGATCCATGGCAGATGGCAATCTTTTCCCATTTACAACATACCAGGGACATTTAATTGTCTGTTCTGTAGACATGAGTTTCTAACATGCTCACCCATAGAAGCTAGCACACATCTACATGTCATTTCTTCAAATGCCAAGGGATTTTTTGGAAGTCAGTCCAGTGAGTTTTTGAGAATCAGTAGAGAGGGGAATAGGAATAATAATCATTGGAAATGTCCTGAATGATTAATGATTAACATTAGCTAAGATGCCATATTTAAAAGTAGAAATGTACTACTGTTTTTTAAGTGCAAAATATTACATACCCCAATACCATGCCTTTTGCATTGCACAGGACCAAAATTTAAGTAGAATTAATAACTATTTTCTCATAACTCATATTTTATGTAAGAGTGTGTGATGGAGGGGCATTTGTAGGCTGTGGGGCAGATGAAGATTGAACTATGTAATAAAATTAATGCATAAATTACTAATGGTACCCTATATAAGGTTAATATATTGACTAACCCTCCTGTGAACATCAAACAGGTCAGTGCACTAAGAGGTTACTAACTAGCTGATGCCTGTGGTGTTTTTCTTTTGGGGATTTGAAAGGAAAAAAAAATAACCCTGACTTTTTTCAGATGGTATTTTCACTCCTGCAGGAAATATATGGATCCATTTTGCAACACTTCTCTGAATTTCAGTTTAGGAAATAGTTTTATGAAGTGCTGATACCCAGACTCTCAATGGTGCTTAGAAACATGCAAAGCCAGAATGATAAAATAACTTTAAAGCTGACTACAGTTAAAAGAGAGTAACTAGTTTTTATGGAACCTAATGGCATTTCACTCTCCTCCCATTACAATTAGAAAGCAAAATACAGGACAAAATAGGTAAAAGCCCCTAAATCATCTCTGAGCTACCCAATTCTTTGAAGCTTGTTTTATGGAGACAATCTGGACAGGCATTTAACAGATTAGCCAATATGTATATTTGTGCAAGAAAAGGAAGTTTTGGAGCAGTCATGTCATTGTATAAAGCTGACTGAGCTGAGCTTCCTGGAAAATGACTTAAGCCTAAGTGGGGGAGGAAATGCTAAATTGTGCCTTATACTAAAAATTACTACAGACAATCTCATTTCCTCACTTAAGTAAAAGTCTTTACGTGATCATGATTTTTTAACCTGTGCAGTGTTTGGGGCAGGGAGTGTCTCTTGCTACAGATTTGTGAAAGTATGTAGGATAATGGGACTTTCATCTTGCTAATACTGCAATGAATTATCATAACTATTTTGTATTTATGAACACCTTATGCATGCACACAGAATGCTTCTTTTCCTATGTTATTTATACAGAGCTACTAAGTGCAGCAAAATTGCATGAATGCCCCAGAGCTGGATTGTTGTTGTACACATAAAAGCTTATTCATTTAAATTGCACGTATTTAGAGAAGGCTTTTGGATTCTCCTTGTTAAAAATAGCTTGGTACAGAAATACTGGGAGAAATTAGGACTGGAGGGCACTTTTAGGCTTTTCTTTACAAGAAATGAGGTCATGACCTCTTCTTTCTCCCTGAGGGCAAATACCATGGTGCAGAGGAATACTTTCCCCCCATGTGTGAAAGCCTTGTCCACAGAGGATGTTGGGGACAATCTTTGGAGATTATTTCCTCAGTCCAATGACCAGGGCAGGGCTGAGCTCTAATGGGGACAACCCTGGTAGCTTAATGTTAGCTGGCTATCACTGCTTGAGCCTTCTCCTGACCCTTGAGATCTTAGGGGGATAGGAGTAGCCTGACAGACTCCTGGTTCATTTCATTGCCTTCAGGCTGGATAAACTCACTCTGTAGAGAAATAAGTAAACAATAAGTATTTTCCTTTTTCCTTCTGAAAAACCTCTGATGATGTTGTCATTTGCCTGTAAGATATTACAAAAAGGGTATGTCCTTTAGATGTCAAATCATTCCAGATCTTTCTCTTCAATTTCTACCAAATCGGTCCAATCTCTGCTGGAGTCACACACTCTTGACAAGAGAGAATTAAGAGCCCTTACCTGGAGAATCTCACATAGTAAAGTTATTTCATGTCTCATATGCATGACATTCTTCATTCCACTGCAATGTAGTTTTTTTTCAGCACAGCATGTTTTTGAATCATGTTCAGTCTGAAATTCAGATGCCTTGTTCGTCCTTTTTGGTAGAAGTGCTGTCAAATTCACATTTTCCAATTTTGTATTTGTGTAGCTGACTACTCCAGATGAATATGGAGTGTTTGCATTTCTTTTATTGAATTGCATCCTGTGATATACATATAAAACTGATGAACTGGTTTTGCTGCAGTTCCACACATTGCTGATCTCCTGTCTTCAATCCTGCATGTTTTTCATTTACTAGATTTTGAGTGCCAACTTGGAATATCCAACAACCTGAAAAGTGTGTTTAAAAGCACTCCTATAAAAATCTTTCAGAAAGGCACCTAAGTAGTAGAGCTTGTTCTACTTCTGCTCCTTGTTTTGCTCTCTATTCAAACCCTAGCTGATAACTTCCAGAACAAGCCTTCTTGATTGTTTCTGCTTCCTCCATCAAAATGGCATTTTGCTTGAAAGAGCATGCACTGGGATGGCATCCATTACTTCATGTTTTTAATGTGTTCTTGGCATCCCTTGCTATAGCAAGAGAGGGCACAGGCTCTTTCTATGCTAAACAGCCCAGCCGACTTCCTGCTTTCCCAAAGGAGGTAACTAAGGACTTGGGAAGTTTAGCATGTCTATCTTGTACAGCAACCAAGAACAGCCAGGTTTTAGCTGCCAGTTTTCAGACAATCTTAGGCCCACTCTGCATATATTCTTCTGCAGTATGCATTGAGAATCAGGGATGAGAAGACCTGAAGGAAAGCAGGACTATTGGCATCAATATTTCGAAGTCATTGTTTTCAGTCTTGGTTTCTTTTTTTTTTTCTTCCCAGATTCAAACACCTAAATTCCATCACTCACCACTAACTGCCAAGCAAAATGGGTAAACCACATTATGTCCCTCCTTTACAGGCTGGCCAAGCTATGCAGAATAACATATTAACATTCTTCATTATTTCTTGAGTGTAAGTGAAATGAGGTGTGTAGCAGAGGGACAGGTACCAGTATGGGAGATGACTGATACTGACAATTATCAATCTAGATATTAGTGTCTTGCTCTCTAACCCATACTGTCTTTCAATGTTTTTGTTTATCTCTTTTTATGAACTAATACAGACACTTTAACTCATTTTCTCCCTTTGCATTTTACTAAAGGGTTAATATGTCTATGTAAGCGGAGTGGGATTCAAGGGCAAAACAACAATCAATATTACTAGAGGCTGTGGGATGTTAATTGTCAAGCCCTGCTTCCTGGTTTGTTTTGCTGTTGGCTTTTTTTTTTTTCAAATCTTTGCCTTTATTGATTCCCTACCTCCCCGCTAATACCTTCCAGAAAAAAGGATGGCTGTCACATCTTTCTAAATAAAAGTGACAGCTCGGATGGTAGTGCTCAGGTGAACAATCATAGGCTATTTGTACCAGGAATTGCTGATGTTATTGAGGGCAAGTGCAAGTAAACAGAGGTTACCCAATTCTTTAGTTGCTACCTGTCCTCCACACAAAGTGCCATGACAGCACAGTCTGAGACACAGCTTTTTGAGACACAACAGTGGGCACCCAGGCTGCCTGCCTTTGCACTCCAGAGCCCTTCCATAGAGACCTCCTGCTCTAAAGGACCCAGCATCCTTTCCCACAGCTGCTGCTGCAAAAGCAGCTGGGAAAGCCAGAGCTGAACATCCTGGATCCCATGTAAACTGCCAGGGCAGGCAATCATAAGGAGCCTGAAGAGCACGTTTCTGCCTTCTCAGGACACTGGTTGGGGAGCCATCAGCAGAACTGGGGGAAGGAGAGACTTCTCCTATGGACAGCTGGTATAGAGGGGCCCTAATGAGCCTTCTTGTCTGGGAGCAGCTACAGGGGTGTATCATGTGGTCTTACACTATGTGGGTAAGGTGAGAGTTTGAAGGAATTTCACCACAGAGGTATGGCCTCCACTGGCAGATTAAGGGCATTGTGGTCTCTAGCCACTACTGATGTAGAGAAGAAATGAGGCTATGGTCACACTTCATGCTTAGATCTCTGCTCTGAGACAGGAAGAAATTGTCATTGTGCACATTTTGTAGGAAATAATTAGTGCATAGGTAGAAATGTCCCTCTATGCGTAGAAATTTTCCCTCTATTTTTTCTCTCTCTTCTGTAGCACTTACTTTGTACCTGAGTGTATCTTGGCCAGTGTAACTTAAGAGTATCAAGCACTCTTCCCTTGAAATGCAAATCTTCCAGAGTTTCATTATCAGAATCTCAAGCTATAAACAGATAATATTATAAGCAAGAGGGAGCAGAGCAAACACTTCAATTTAACAAATATTTGCTTTGTGCCATTATTTTATCTGACTTGTATTATTAGAGTTACTGTTTTGACCACAGGTAATACAGCAGCAGGTTGAGCAATGAGCCACTATTCTCTTCACAAGGAAGAACAAAGGACAAAGCAGCCCCTGGCAACAAACATTTGTATGAGCCAGACTGTGATGAGCTTTGTAATAAAGGCAAAACAAAGTAAAAAAGTAGGGGTTTGGAGCATCAAAAGGATGACTGCAAGAACAAAAAGTCAGCAATCCTGAGAATGACAAATTGATACAAACACAGTGTCTTTGGAGTATGGAACACCAATATCACAAATAGATGAAAAGCAATGACAAATGAAAACAAAATCATAATATAACTGGAAAGACAAGAAAGTTATCAGTCAGAGGGAGGGGTATTAATTAGGACATGCAAAGTAGAAAATCACTTAGAGACACAGAGCCCATTAACAGTTCATAGCCCCAAGCTAAATTTGAACAAGAGATTTGAAAATGGAACTTATACATTGTCTGACACACATGGGGTACTGCTGTGATGAAAGTAAAACTTAGTTCTGCAGTAGTTCATGAACTATGGCCCTGAACTACTTTGGCTTATTGATGAGGAGGATGGCAACACTGATCCAGACAATGCAATGCACAACCATGACCCCAGTACCCACACCACAGGTGTGAGACCTCCTCTGAGCTGAATGGGATGTCAAAGCTCCTCACTGATGAAACAGTTTTCTTAGACAAAAATAACATCAAATAACTCAGGAGGGTGTCTTCAGGCTCCTCAGATGCTGTCACTAGGCACAAGACAGACTATCTGGTTGATGGAAGTTTCCAATAATCATGCAAAAGAGAAGCCCTGCAACCGTGAATCTCACTGGTGAGCCTGGAATGAAGTCTCACAGCTCACCAATGAGATGCCACAAAGAACTTTTAAAAGGTGGGGTTAGCCAGTAGACAAAGACTGTCTGGCCGTGCAAAAATAATGCAGTCTATCATTACACATCTAGGAGATTCCCTGGCAACTCTTGAGTACTTTGTTAACAAGCCAAGGAATACAAGCATGAAATGACTCCTATGATTCTGAGAACATGTAAAAGCAAATGTGCATTTCAATAAGGAAATAAAATCATCAACTGGTGTGTACTTTGCAGTTTTAAACAATTCTGTGTTGCTGAAAATCTCCAGCTATGTGTCTTCCATTCAGCTCTTAATTTCTTCATGAACATATCATCATGTGAGGTAGATACCACCAGAACTGCACTCTCATGAACCCTGGAAAGAAAAATAACAAATGCCTCAGAGAATGAAATTTCATGACACATATTGGTTTATTTCAGAGTCCAGCTGCTGTTATTTCCAAAGTTGTTTTGAAAAAAGTATGGAAAAACTTAAGAGAAGTTGCTATGAAACAATGGAAAGCCATGGAGGGGTCCTTCCTTCAAGCAGCCTCTGGGGAAGAAAAACTTATGGAGAGCAGCATCACAAAAGGGGTCTTGGTTTTGGCCAGTGTAGTATTTGATAGCATAGGAAAATGAGTATTCAGACTATCACTGGAGATAACAAATCTAAAGTTCATTTCCTAAATAGCAAGTTTGCCTCGCGAAGAAGCTTTTAGCCACAGAAATGAGTCAATGCTGACATTTGTGGCCAGCACTGAAGGGAAGTAGAAGAGAATAGGTGTGCTGTCATACAGGGTTGCTGAAGGTGAAAAGGCAGTTAATGCTCAGGGCCTTGAATCCCTAAGGGTCACTGCCTAAGCCTATTGAAAAATTAGTCCATATGTTCAGTATTATTTTCTTTGGCTGGAGAACAGATCAGGACTGTATGATATATACATGGGAAGTGGACACAGGTTCATGTTGCTTGCATTCACAAGAGATTCCCAAGTCAACTCTTTGGGAAAGAAAGTGCAGGTTATGCAAGTATTCCTCTGCCTTTGGTGTTTCCTATTTCATGTTGTGTGTTCTTTACTTGCCTTGTCACCGGATACAATGCTCTTGTGAGAGAGATCTAGACATGATCACACTGAAAGAGCCCCATATTTCAAAGGTGTAGTATTTTATCTCCTCTTTGGCTTTATTGACCAACCATTACCTTGAGATGAAATGCTGCATTGTGATTTTGATTCAGCTGTTGAAAGAACCTTGTCTATGAAGCCTAATCTCCTATGCCCTGAATTCATTCCTTAAGGTAGGTCTAAAACTAAGGCTGAAGTTTTGGGAAGGAGCGGTCCTCCCTCTGCCACTCTAACTCTTGTCTTTGTTATGGGTGTAACCATTTATGGTTCTGTTGTGGTATGGAGAAGTATTTGTGAGGAAACTTCTCTCTCCAAGAAATGCTCTCATATGCCTCCAGCCACCCAGGAGTAAAGTAGAGATTGTGCCCACACTGGACTGCATTGCTCATTCCCAGGATGTTAGCAGATCTAAACGTTTTTGCTCAACTTTGACTTTTAAACAACTAGTTCTTTCTTTCAAATGAAGCAAAATCATTGCAGAAAAGATTCTTGGCAGCAGTTTTTGCTCTGGCTTCCTGAGGAATGCGCTCATTTAAAAAAACTGAATGAAAAACCAATGGCACATAAAACTGCCTCATGACAATGCTGGCAGTTCTACCAGTTTCTCATCCACCCACATTTACCAAGCACTATGCATTATGTTAGAATTGTAACTTTGAAATGATAACCTCTGAGGACATGCTTTTTAATCACCAGTATCTAATTTCCTACTTTCAGAGTATTGTGGAAGTGTTGTTTGAATAGCGGGTACCAGATTTTAAACGTCTGCAGTGATTACAATATCCTGTCAATGACAGTATCAGAAAACTCCTTCAGCTGAGACCTTCTGGATTCTTACACTCAAAAAAATATTTTAACCATCTGTTCACCTGGTATTTGCTACAGCAGAGAATAAAAAGCTCACTATTTTCTAGTCATCTTAGGTCCACTGTGGAACACCTCAGTGTTCTTTTGGCTCCAGAAAACATCCTATTATGGTGAAAGTTTGGGTATTCCTACTTTATATCTCATGGAATATATCCCGAGTATGATGCTTAATATGACTTTTAAAAGCCTCAAGCAATATTGAACCTTCTTTTGCATGAATCATTTTTTTTTCTCAGCAACTGTAAACATCAACCAGCCGATGAAGATGAAAATGTTCCTGCTCTGAACAGGAAAGTTTCAAGTTTTGTGGCTGAGAATGTCAGCACCAGACTACCAACATGACATGCAGAGCTGAAGACCCAAATTACAGGCCACTCCAAACACAAAAGTTTAAAAAACAGCCACTCCCCTCTGTCAAAAACTCTCTTGTATTCTTTTTGGTTTCTCTAAGAACAAGTTGTTGACGATGGTATTTTCCTACTGCATTTACACAAGCCTAGAGTTATAAAAGCCAGGGAGGCAGCACTACCCAGCTGGAAGCTGATATTCACTTGGGTAATGCCTACCCTGTGAATAGGGCAGACTTCTTGCATAAATGCACATTTCTGGGATATGCCTTTTTCTCAAGTTCGGCCTGCAGTCCAAGCTTCAAGTGGGATCTACACTGGTATTAGTTGCAATTGCTCAGGATCTCTGAAAATCATGTGGTCCCAACATGCCAATAAGGAGCTTAACTCCATATGCTCTGCTTTGAAAAAATAGTTCTTTTTTTAGATGAAAATCTAAAAGCTATCATAGCATTTCAGACCAGTAATAAGATTTTATCAGATTATGATCCCTTTAGTGGCACAATCTGTGTGTTACCTAAATAGCCTGATGAGGCTCAAATGCCTCATGCTAGCCTCTTTCTCAGTGGTGTGTCACATGCCCAGAGCAGAAGAAGCTGAAATGTCACTGCTACCACATGGCATGTCAAACAGCAGCAAGAAGCTGACTGAAGCCCGGCAGATGTGGCTAGCAATCTGTGCCTCCTTGCCCTCTGCTCCTTGCTGACTTAAGTCCCAGGTCTGTGCATGCAAGGGCTTGACTCCTGCTCCTTGTCACAGGCGAAGGAACCTCTTAGCTAATGGGGATGATCTGGGATCCCTAACCGGTGCCTGTGTTACGTCGGCCGCTTACTGGCAGTCATAGGCACATTTTGGTGCGTAGGGTGGACCATCAGTGATTTCATTCAGTATCTCCTGAGAGACATGAAGCTGCTGAAAGCACTCATGCTAACCGGAGTATTTTGGAAAGCCATCTCCACATGGCTAATCGTTACACTGATGCTGATAGCTTGAATATTTGCTGTTTGGGTTCACCATCCTAAAATCATTCACACACTCCCACGCCCACGCACACCATGAGGAGAAGAAAACGATCGCATCCAGCGTTTTATTGCTGCAGGTATGCAATGTATATAAATGTAGTGTGTATGACTGGGCAATAATGCATTTTCTTATAGAAAAAAAAAAATCAATCTATAAACCACCCAGCGAGCGTCTGCTCCCGGGGAGCGCCCTGCCGTGGGCACAGCCGCCCCGCCTCCGCCGAGGAGCAGCCGCCCGCACCTCGCCGGCACCGCGGCGGCCCAGAGGCTCCGCCGCCGGCACCGCGGCTCTCTCGGCGTGCTCCACACTCCGCTACAAGCTGCTGGCGCCGGGCACGCTATGCCGGGCCGTGCCGCGCCGTGCCGTGCCAACCAGAACCGAGCCGTACCGCCCCTCCTCTGTCCCCGCCCCAGCCGGGCCGGGCCCACCCCCCGGCGGCGGGGCCGCTGCGGCGCCGAGCCATGCGAGGCTTTAAGCGGCAGGTGCGGGGGAGCGGAGCACACGCACAAGCGGCTGCTGCTGCGGCCCGGCGGTAGCGGCGGCGGGCGCCTTTCGGCTCGGCGGGAGCCGCGGCGGAGCGGAGCATGTCGGTGGCGACCGGGGGCAGCGAGGCGGCGGCGGCAGCGGGCGGAGGCGGCGGGAACCGCGTTTTCTTCCAGAGCCCCCGTGGCGGCGGGAGCGGCGGCTCCTCCGGCAGTTCCTCCCGGGAGGACTCGGTGTCGGCAGCGGCGGCCGTGGTGCAGGTCCAGCAGCGGCGCCACCAGCAGGGGAAAGTAACGGTGAAATACGATCGGAAGGAGCTGCGGAAGCGGCTGGTGCTGGAGGAGTGGATCGTGGAGCAGCTAGGGCAGCTCTACGGCTGCGAGGTGCGGGGCCGGGGTCGTGGGGTCCCCGGCACGGTTGCTGTCGCCGCAGTCCTCTCGCCTGCCGCTGCCTCCCTCGCCCCCGGCATCCTCCTCCTGCCCCGAGTTGCATTTCGGCGGTGGGCAGAGGAGCGCTGTCACTGCCACCTCCAAATGACATTCCCGGTCCGCCGCCCCCACCCTGCCGCTGCCCCGCGCCTCAGTGGTGCCCCGGCGCAGGGAATGGTGAAATGTGCCCCCTGTCCCATAGAAAGGGGGTCCCCCGTACCCTCCTGAGGTGAACGGGAGGGGACGGGCGGTGGCTGCCGCACGGCCAGGCACGGAAGGGTCCATCTCCTTCGGGGGCCCCGGCGGCTGCGGCAGGTCTGGGGGTGCCAGGAGGTTCACCCGCGGCGGGGTTGGCCGGGAGCCGCTGTCCCCGCAGCCTTCCAGGGCAGGGCGGACCGGGGCTCGGAGGCGCCTTCCATGGGCTGGTCGGGCGTCGGTCTCTGTTAGACGCGAGCTGGCCCAGGGCCGGGGAGCCCGGCAGAGCGGTGTGCTGGGCGCAGGGCGAGCAGAAGGAGGGAGCGGGACCTGCGCGGGGGCTGTGTGGAGGCGGCTGTTGTAGAGGAAGGACTCCGGTGCGGGTACGGTCCCCTCTGGATCGTGGTTTTGCGTTACCCCGACCTTCAGGAGCTGGGTAGATACTGGCCAGGAAATCTCAGTGAGCAATTCGGAGATCATTAGGACGAGAATCGAAAACGCCGGGGGTTTTATGTACGTGATTTGTGGGTATCAAACCTGTTTTGCTGTACTCTGGGTAAAGATCGAGTGTTGCTAGAATGAATTCTCTTTCGTAGAGGACAGATGAGCAGGAGGATGTTTTAAGATTGTTCAGAGGAATGGCAACTGTTGTCTTCCTTGTGGAGATAACGATGTTGTAAGTAAAGGAAGTACCAGTACTTTGTTTTGTCAAAGCTTCATTAAAAATGTAGACCTTGTAATCCCCAGTGGATCGTATCTCCCTTCCACCTCGGGTATTTACTCTTACAAAGGATCAAAACGTTAAGGCTAAACGGAGGTTTGCACATACT
This sequence comes from Lanius collurio, assembly GCA_020086605.1. Classification (NCBI taxonomy): domain Eukaryota; kingdom Metazoa; phylum Chordata; class Aves; order Passeriformes; family Laniidae; genus Lanius; species Lanius collurio. The sequence goes on from JACBWW010000002.1 coordinate 3,906,067, forward strand.
TTTCCCATCAGTAGTCTAATTCACTTTTGTTAGAAGCTTCTAAAGTGACATTTGTTGAAGCCATATGCGAATTTTGCAGCTAGCATGTCCAGGAGCCAACATCTCACACCAGGGCTCCTGAGCATGCAGGAGCTAGGAAGACAAGTCCTTGAGGTGTGGATGTGAAAATGTAAATAAGCTGGATGGAATATCTAGCACACACATAATACAAATGTTTAAAGAAATTCCTTTAATCTCAAAAGTAGTTTATTGGCAAATTTGTTAGAATGACACATAAAAAATGTGCACATGGCAAGTTAAACTTCCTTAACTGTTCACATCCATGAGCGGTGGGAATGAAAGATACAAATGGAAACTCTAGTTAAAAATAATAAAAATAAGCAGTTCCTCATTACTTGTTTGGCCATGTAGGCTGTGAGGATTTTTCTCAGGTTGGAAGTGTTTGCAGTTGTTTGCATGAACTGATGATTCTGTGTCCGTGCAAGCTGATAATGTAGTTAGTGGCTGGCCTGCTGGATTTGTCCTCTGGTTTGACTCTTGCCATTCAAAAGCATCAGGCCTGTTTGGGCTGTGTACTTTTGACATACAGGTGTACTTGTTCTGTTCGTAAGAAAGGGTGTAGTACATAGGGGCAAAGCAAAGCCCAGTGGAATTGGAATACTGCTCTTCATAGTATTCAAATCACAGTCTTGGAGGAAAATCTTTCATTCTTTTTCTTATTATAGTTGTTGCTTCCAACTAAAGTACTAGGAGGTCTCCACTAAGGTGGAGATTATATATTGCTGCATAAAAATAAGTTTTATGATGATTTGGTTTCTGAGGTGACTTTTAGGGAGAGAGGTGGTTTCACATAACACAACAAAATATTTTCAGATTTGAAGGCCAAGGGCAAAATGTTTAAGTCACCTTCTTCTCTTCTTTGCTCTTATGCATAAACTCTATCCAGAGTCAGCACAGATGATGGTAGTGAAAAGGCCAAGCAATTAATATACTATCAGAATAAAGCTGAAGATGTATGATGAGTGTAGTGATTAAAGACAATAGCAATTTAATGCAAGATGCTTTGCTTGAATCTGCTTGAATTACTTCTAGGCTTAGAGATGTAGCTCTCAGGCTGAAATTTAATCACCTATGCAGACAGTTAATAACCCTGTCTGAGAGCAGGTTGGGAGGGGGTTGGGGATTGCTCACTTTAACTTCTGTGGAAGATACATAACTTCCCAATGCAATGACATTTAAATTCTGGAACAATCTAAAATCTTCCAGATTGTCAGAAATAGCCATTGAATTGTTAATCCTGGAAGAGCTAACCAATGTCAGTGTTTCACTGCTGTTCTGATTCAGAGTTCTATTTCAAAGGAGCAGTGCACTTCATTTCTGGGAAGAGCCGAAATAAGTAGAGATACTTGCAGTGTGGTGCACTGAAAGTCTGTAAAAAGACTTGCATGTCTCTTTGTGGGACTGCATAAATGTAGTGCCTGATCACTGTTTTCCATTTAAATAATATTTGCTATTATGCTGAGATTCATCAGTAAGTGTATACTTGCAGAAAGACTCCTTTTATTCAAAACTAAACATGCATTCATAGTCTCTCAAGTACTTGCAAGTTAAGTCAGCTATAAGGCTGTCTTGGCATGGTGTCAAAGTTTAGGAGATGAGGTTGGGAAATAATGAGACAGGTTTGTTTGTGTACTTCTTCTAGTGGATCTTGTCTTTATTCGTATATTTTTAGTTTTAAAAATTGGATGCCAAGCAATTTGATGGTTTTGGGAGTATGGCTTAGAAGGAACTATTTGAGACCATTTTTAATGCAGACTTCAGTTGTATGACACAAAGATTAGCTTTAGAAAGGTTACTTCCACATGATGCAGACTTTAGGGATAGAAGACCCTTTACCTGAATGGTAAAAGTTATCAAGGTAGAAAACTTTAATAGAACTAGAGAGACTTGAGCAGGATTTGCCTGGCACCAGAACCTGTCAGGCTAATGTACTCAGTTCAGGTGTGTCAGGTGAGTGTCAGTCTGGCTGTTTGCTTCTGGGACTGCTTCATTTAAAAAAAAAAAAAAAAAAAAAAAAAGTTTTATTACCTGTTCTTTCTGGTTTCTGTGAATGCTGAAAGTGAGGTTACAGTTGCAGGTTAGTATAGTGAAAATGCAATACCTTAATTGCAGGACTTGAACTGGCTTCTGTGTTGACCTTTACTAGGTATCTTGGTACCAAAAATAGTTTCTCCACAGATGCTTTGTGTTTTGGGCAAAGCCCACTATTGGTTAAGAACTGCAAAATAATGCTTCACAAAACAACTTATGTCATCACTATTCATTCCCTAATGGTTTGCAACTTGTAGTTCAGCATAAAAGTGGTGACAGACCAGTTTTCCAGAGGTATAATCTGCATTGTGTTTACCTGCCAAACTTGTATATGAAAAAAGAGACCACTGGATTTGTCTCCAGAAACCATTCAGCTTTACAGGTGAATTTTTGTGCTCTGGGGTCTTGTCTATCCAGAATTATAGCATTTGCTATAAATAGCACGCAGATTTTTGCACAATAACGAAGAAAGATTTTGATTGTGCTATGAGTTTGTTGCTGAATATTTTTTAACGTAGAGATTTGCATGTGCAAATCAAATGAGCCCCTAGACTCTGCACTCTGAAAGCTGAACATAATACTTGCCTTCTGAGATACTGCTGAGCTTAGCTGAATAATCAACTGTTTTTTTAGAGTATGTCTACTGATGTATGGAATTCAGTGCTTGGCAGAGGATATGATGTTGTTCTGGAAGTACCAGGGTGTTATGACCAAGCTTATTATTTTTCCATTCCAGGAATGGAAATACCCTGAGATTGTGTTTAAAATTTCACTGTACAATAAATACATTTGGAAGAGCTGCCCATAAAGGCTCTTCAGTAATTTCCTTTCAGGAATACAAATCTATGCCAGACTGAGAATTGTTATGTGTAAGATTTTCTTCCATCTTATGGTACAGATACTGTGATGACAAGAGTGGCATGAAGCTCTGAAATGGGTAAGGGATTTCATGTTGGCACTGTAGTATGGGAGAGAAAGGAACCATTTAACTCGGTCCTGCACGGATCGAGAGCTTCCTTCGTCTGGTTGCTCAGTGACTGCAGTGCTGGAGAACACCCTCTTTGTCGGTCTTCCTGAAACTGCTGGGATATGCTAACATTTCCCTCCACACATTCTGTCTTTTCCAAAACAACCTGGTCAGCATGATGCTAAGGCTGCCTTGTGGTGATGTGGACCTGATGGTGTGATCAGGTACTGCTTATGCCTCAGGCTCTAGTGAGATAATGTTTAAAATTCATTATTCATTCCTCGGAAAGGCATTTGGTAAGAAAATCTACTGAATAAACACTACAGAAACAAACTTTTGCCTACAGTCTTACTCTTTGAATAGACTTCTTCTAACTTGGACTAAGATCTCAGAAATTATAATTGCATGTAGATTCCTTTCCAAATGGATCAAAAGTGGAAAGTGGCTGAGAAGGATCTGAGAACTATAGTGTCAGTCTTTTAAAAAGATGCAAGTCAGTAGAAAATTTAATAAATTATTTCTTTCTTTGGGAGATTATTACAGTCTAGATGCATTGGAGTGAAGTACTTTGAGGTCCACCAAATTACTTAGACATTTATTTGGGTTATTTCTTTTGGACAGCCATTAAAGCTATCTCCATGTTGTACAACACGAAGTTTGGTGCACTCTGTTGAGGGCAGAGATGCTGTTCAACATACTTGTGTCAATTGAAGAGTTGCTGTGATCAGAGACCTGTGAAGGACACAGGCCACACAGGTGTAGCAACAGCTTATTCAATCATATAGCAACCACAGAAAGGTATCTGAATCCCAAGAGCAGAAAATGGGAAGCCTAAAAGATGTATGTTTTTTTAAAAGAAGCCTTGTAAAATGCATGCAGAGGAGTCAGTCTAAGGCCCTTTGAGGGTACCAAGCACCTGATGGTGATAAAGTCAGAGCCTTTTATTTCTAAATGCAATTCTTAAAATCTTGCCTTAAGTTCTAAAGACGCTGCTCTAGTAGGAAATGTACCACTGTTCAGCTACTGAACTTCTTTTTGCATGCAAACTCTGTACAGTGGTGCAAAGGAATTCAAGAAGAGAGAAGTTCATCATGGTCAAGTGCAAGGTTCTGCACATGGGTTGAGGCAGTCCCAACCACAGATAAAAGCAAGGCGGAGAATGGATTTAGAGCAACCCTGTGCAGGAGGCTTGGGCGTGTTGGTTGACAAGAACTTCAATGTGAGCTGGCAATGTGTACTTGCAGCCCTGAAAGCCACTGGATCCTGGGCCACTTTAAAAGCAGCATGGCCAACAGGTCAAGGGAGGCAGTTCTTCTGCATTTACTTCACTCCTGTGAGACCCCACCTGGAACTCTGGGGCCCCAGTGTAAGAAGGACATGGTCCGTTGGAGTGAGTCCAGAGGAGGGCCACAAAGATGACCAGAGAGTGTGAGCATCTCTCCTGTGAAGACTGAGAGTTAGAATTGTTCAGCCTGGAGAAGAAAAGGCTTTGGGGGATCTTAGAAGGAGCCTACAAGAGAGCTGGAGAGGGGCATGTAGTGAAAGGACAAAGGGAAATGGCCTTAAACTGGCAGGCTTAGATGAGGTATCAGGAAGAAATTCTTCACTGTGGGGGTGGTGAGGCACTAGAACAGGTTGCCCAGAGAAGTTGTGGTCTTCCCATCCCTTGGAGTGTTCAAGTAGAAGCTGGATGTGGCTGGCCTAGTAGAAGATGTCCCTGCCCCCATGGCAGGAGGATTGGCACTAGATGAGCTTAAAGATCCCTTCCAACCCAAACCATTATGTGATTCAAAGCAAATTATTTTTCTAGTATTTGATCTTTGTTTAGTCTAGATGTCATTTCTGAACTGGTCATGGTTCATTGTTTGATCTGAATCAGCAGCAATATTCTCGACTTCCAATTTAAAGCTTCACAACACAGATTATCTTCCAGCAGCTATTCCATAGCAATTTATTTGTCCTTTCCCTTTCTGTTCAAGATTCAACTGGTCTCTTTGCTGAAGCAGTAGGTGTGGTTGTTTTATAACAGAGTGAATAAATAACTGATTGCTTACATCACTTAAGATTTTATAATTGTACTTCATTTTAACAGTCACTTACAATCTTTGTGGCTACAAAGACTCTTGTGCCTTCAGGCAAATTATTTTACATAGAGCTGGTACTTGATTATCCAAGGTAAGGCAGGAGAGGCGGGGGTGGTTGGGAGAACATGGACACAATGGAAAAACTGTGGATAAAAAAATAAATGGTAAATTCTGCTACAAATCATGCAGTGAATGTACAGCTGAAGGGGAAAAGGGGGAACTGGTGATTAATCTACCCCTTTTTACCACTGATGTTTATCACACAAATTCATTATACTGCTTTGGAACTTGAGTGTAGCTCAGATGTGTCTGTACTTGTAGCACAATTAAACTACAGTGTGAATGATCCATCCACAAATAGCTGAGAGCAGGTTATGTTGTGCTTTGTTGAAGGTGCTGGGCTGACGAGCACTGTTGGTCCCTTGTAGCCCTGTGTTATGACAGAGTGGGATCTCTCTCCTTATTCCTAGAGCTTTGCATTAGCTGATCTAACCTGTGCTGTGGAAGCACATGCCTGAAATAAAAATTACCCTGTTTAAATGAGGAAAATACGTGTTTCATGGAATGCTTGACTCTTCTTATAATGCATAGGGAATTTTTCTAAATAGGTCTTGTATCTAAATAAAAAGATGTGAAATTAAGTCTTTCTTCAACTAGAACAAGTAATGTGACAGTTTACTCTCATGACAACCCTAAACTAATTCTCTTTTGATCCATGCCTTGCAAAGGCTGGCTGAACTCCTGGTTGCATTCCCATAATTCTCCCTTTAGAACAGATTATCAGCCATTTTAAAAACACTATAACGGGATTAAAACCCTATGTAGTTTGTAGAGCATATTACTGTACATAATGTGTACATACTTTACATAATATTCTGACAGAGCAGGAGATACCAATGGGGAAAAAAGAAGCTATCCCATCTCTAACCTGATTCAGTCTGAGTTATGGTCACCTTGTCTCTTGTCACTACAGGTGATAAAGCAGCAGCAGCAATATCAATCCATTCTTCCAGCCTTCTGTCTTGCCTGCAGTATTCAAAAGCCAAGTTCTCATTTTTCCCTGCCTTACATTTAGCTCCAGAAACTGCTATTTGACAGCACAAATTGAGTAGGTTAGAGGTGGCCATCCATCTTTGTCACTGCAACTTTTGGCTGCCTATTGTAAAACATTAGCAGTGTCTTTTGCTTTTCTCCCATGTGACACATGGAATTACAGAAGTCAACATTTCTAGAACTTACTATTGCTGGAGAAGGGATATAAACTCTTAATGGCAGCAGTACAACTGTATTTCAAAGGATAGAATAAATTTAGCCTGTTAAAGATCTTCTTGGAACAAGGAATTGTTTGGGCAGAGGTACACACTGAAACAAATCAAATCTTCTTTGAAGTGATAAGTATTTAATTCTGAGGATCACATTTCATTATCAGAACTGTTACCTCCCCTCCCCGTTCCACCGCTCCCTCCCACCCTGGCAGCATGATTTCTATTCTAGGAACCAGTTCAGCATGGCATCTTAAACTATTTTCAGGGAACACACAGATCGCAGCCCCAGAAGGCATCTTGTATATTTTCAATCCATGTGATATTTATCAGTAGCGTAGTTCTAGTGGATCTAAATATAGAGAAAAATCATAACATGTTACTATAGGTCTTCAATAATTAGAATGCTTGTAGATAGTTAATTCAATGTAATACTGTTCAGCCTGTAAAGCAAAGGTAGTATAGAAGATAGCATTAATTAAGAGGCCTAATGGTAAGTAAGTGAGTGGCTAGTGTGTGTAGTGATGCTAGTCTAGAGGTCACACTTCCAGTGGTGACTCAGAAGAGTTCACCATTCTAAATATGCTGCCAACAAGAGGATCACACACTTCAGCTGTCTGTGTTGGACTTCATAAGTGCAAATGATGGCACAATCAATGCCTAATGAAAATCCTCTTACCAGACGGTCTTAATAGGATTACTTTCCAGAACACAGAATGGGGAAGGATCTCCTAGGTCACATGGTCTGCCTTCTTATTTGCAGATAAGCTCTTTGCATTTGATATAATTTTTTAATGGAGTAACTCAGTTATATGATGTTTCTTTCCACATTACCTCATGCATTTAAATATGACTTTTAAAACCTTTTAGGCACTAGGATCTTTCCTATCCCATCTGTAAAATATAGAAAGACATAAACAAAAGACCAATACTTGCTTGGAATGAGCTTGCTTGGACTTTCACTCTGGGGTGACGTTTAAACAGATTTTAAAAGTGCTTTACTGCCTGTTCTTACTCGGGGCATCATTAGACTCAAGTGATGACCACAGCTGAGGGGCAGAAGTATTAAGATAGTGACTCTGCTGTAGGATTCTGCTATATTTTTTATAAAAAAATGTGTCCTTTGAGTAGATGTCTGTAGATGCTGGGAGAAATATGCTTACTAATATTTCATGGAATTAATTTAACACTCCTTAGAAAGTATATGTTAGTGGCTTAAAATCCTAACTTATTTTAGCACTTGAACTTTTTTAAAGTAGGTATCTAAATTAATTCTAGCATGGTACAAGTGATTAGTTCTGCTATAGGTCTATAGGTAACTGGTATATAACATTTTGACACTCTAAACACAAAGAATGCCCTGAGCCTTTCCTGTTGATTGCTTTACCTTTTAAAAGATAGTACCTGAAGCACATAGTGCAATTATTTTTATTTTTTTTTTTCGAAAAGAAGTCCAGATGTTCTGGAGTAAATTATTGTGTCTTTTTGTTATGCTGGTAGTGATCATGCCATAAGGCTTATGGTCAAATTTTGTATTCCTATTTTAGGTGTGTTGAGGTAAAACCGCTTAGTCTTCTTTCTTAAAACATCAACAAAACTCCCTAGAATTTGGATTATGTTGGTAGTGAAAACTGAATCCTTTTGGAGTGCAGAAACTAGTGAGGGGAGGAGTGCTGGTGGTAACTAGCTCACTGGCAGCCAGAAGCGTTCCAGCTCTAACTTCAGCCGTTGCTGTAGTACTCCCTAGTCTGTTTAGCTAAAGATTTAATCAACTTGCTTATAGCTATCCAACTACTTTTTGTTTATGAAACCCAAACTCTTAGGCAGAAGGTGTGTTTTAGTGTCTTGAAGAAATTGTGATAACCAGAGAATTCATTTATATGAGAAAGCAAGACATCAGTCTTTCACTTTGTAATCTGGACATTGACTTGTCTCAGGCTGGGGCCAACAGAGGTTTCTAGGACTACTTCTGTAAAAATCAACACCTAAACAACATTTCTGCCTTTTTTTTTCCAGTATGTCTCTGAACACTTTTTCATCTTCATTTTTTAAAAAAGCTCTTATCAGATTTCACCTTAAAATATGTAATGACTACATTTGGTGTTAGAATTGTTAGCTCTTGGTTAGTAGTTTGCAGTGCATTTAATGTAACAAGTGGAAGGAGGCAGGACTATGTGCTAAAATATTTTTCTGGGAATCTGACAGTGAGAAGAAGCACTGGAATCAAACGGGAGTCCTATACAGTCCTTAGCTCCCTTCTCTTATTGTCATCCTTGGTGGGATAGTCACAGCAGGTTATCCCATCTCCTGGATCTGGAGTTGTTTGTGAATTCATTTTAAAGATCCCTCAGGCACTTTTCCATGTTTTGCAGTTTGGGGACTTGCCTGTGTAGGCAAGTGGTGTCTCTGGGGCCCCTGGGGACAAGGAGTGTCTGCTTTAAAGCATGTTAGAGCTCCTGCTGATATTTCTTGACACCAGTGGACCAGTGCCAAAATCCATTGACTGCCAGTCCCTGGCCTGCCTGCTGCTCCAAATGAGTATCTGGGGGGAGGGAGAGCCGTCACTGTGTAGAGCACACTGCTATGCCCAGGCACCACTTGAAGGGATGGCTTGTTACAAACCATGAGAAACTCTCTGTATCTCTTGCATACTAAATTTCTTCAAAAATATTACGTTGCTTCTAGATTCTGCAGGATGCAAGCGCACTTGTTTTGATACCACTAAATAAATCATTTCTCCCCATGCCCCAGAATACAGACTTCTTGTTTCCCTTTTAACTCTTGAAGGAGCTAATACTTCTGGCTAAAGAAATATTAATGAGTGAAAACTGTCTTCTGTTCCAACCAATAACACTTTAATTGGCTGGTAAGACAAAAATGTGGTGAGAAGACTATAAGTGTGTCAGATGCTTGATGTACCCATACTGTATGACTTTTATCGCAGAAGTCAATTTACGCACAGCCTCTCAGTGTAAAGAAAATCAATACTGGAGACTAACAGATTGTTTTTACAGGGCTGCTGAAACTGAGATGAGGAGAGCCATTTAGAGGCCTCATTATATCACATGCTCTTTCCTTGTGTTCTTTCAAACAATCTGATGGAGTAATTAATCCTTGAAGTGCCCCAAGAGACATACCTACTTAATTGCACTGCTGTTTAGCCTAAATTCCCAGACTGCAAAGAACCTGGTGTTGATCCTGTTTGATGGAAATTTTTTCATGGAGTATATTCCTTACGTCTTTTTCATCTTCTCTCTTAGAAAAAAAGCAATCAATCTGCCAAATTTGACCTAGTGCAGCATAGTCCTCGTCATTATTGCATTCTCCCTGTAGGCAGAATTATATACAAATTGCAGGGAAGCAGTAAGCTGGACCTGTGTTGCTTGGAGATGGAGAGTGACCTCTTGTGAATCAGGCAGAAGTAGGTAAGTCCTGTGACTAGTATGTGGAAAGTCATTCCACTTGCATAATTATTAAAGTAGCAACATTTAAGCTGAAGCTCTGTGTCTTTCAAGGGTGACTATGTAACAGTGATTTGCTGTACAACATGTATTTGCTAATACCAAACTATTTCTGCTTCATGTGAAAGTGGATAATGACAAAAAACATGATGTGTCCTTCCTATCTGCTTTGGAGTGCTTGCTTTAACAGAAGTGACATCCAGGCATAGACTTAGCATGCCCTATTTTTGTATTCAGAACACAAGACATTTGTTTTGGAGACAGCACTTGATTTTTCAACAAATGTCTTGTTGTTGAAATGGAATCCATGTTATGGGTATGGTTAGGAAGTGCTGAATGCTTCTCTTCCTCTGATTGGTATAGTCTGTGATCAATGCCTCTTCTTCATTTAGCAGTTTCACACTCCAGTGATTCCTTTAGACTTCTGTAGAGATGCACAAATTAGACAACAATTCCTTAACCAGCACATTCTGGATATATTTGGATAAGTTGAAGTTGTTTTGACAGTTCAGTTATGAAAATGATAAAACAGTGGTGTTAGTACTGAAGAAGATTAAATGAAGTCTGTAACTGGGTATCAGTTTCTTCTCTATGCTTACTAATGACACTGCAGTTGCAGAGTGCGAGGTTCTTTGTCTGCATAATGAGCAGAGATTTGATTTTTAAAAAAAAATTAATGTTATGGACAAATTGAATGCCTGGTATTTTGGTATACCAAAATCTTTTTCCTGTAATCACATCATCTTGCCAATGGATTTTTTTTCTGTGTTGTGCTAAAGGTGATAGGGCTGCAGCCATTGTAGCAAGAGATTGATTATTGAAGTTATGGGCACAATGAAGTGCAGGGTTCTCAAGATTAGAATCTTGCAGCGTTTGCCCTTGTATTTTGTGTGATGCTTGTTTTTCATCATTTAGAAGCAATGGCATGAATCCCAGAGAACTGCTCTTCCTTGTGTCTCGCCCACACCTCCACCTGCTGGCTATATCCCCACTTTCACTGTCCCTGGCTCTAGGGTAATTTATCCTCTTAGGATGCATTACCACAAGGACACATCTCCTGCCTTGAGAACTGCTCTGAAATGTAAATGCTCGTCAAGTTGGAGTGGTTGGTAACTCTTTCGGAAACTCTTGTCCTAGCAAGTCATAGCTGTCCTAGCTGTCATAAAAACTGTGCCTTTGATTAGTGGAGAACAAATGCGCCTCTTCTCTAGAGTTTGCTTCTGTCTGTCTCTGTAATAGCCAGTAGAAGGCTATTAACTGCCTCTGAACCAATGGGAAGTGGGTTATCAGGGCCAGATGGGAAGACACTGGAGAAAAGTGGCAAGTTGTGTGGACCTGGAGAGGTAGAACTAAGGTAGACATGGCAGTATGCATGTAGAAGGTGTATGGTAGGCTGCCTGCCTTGTCTCCTTGTTTTTCCAGGTGATTTCTTTCACTAGTGTATACTTCAGATCCACGTGTTTATGTCTCCTTGCCCAAATTCTGCTGGCTTGGTTGTGCCAATTTGATAAATATAAGTAATTTTTCTTCTGCCTTGTTTCCTTCCTGTGCCTCAAGTCCCTCATCAAACTTGTCCCTTCTGTCTTTCTCTACCAAAGACTCAAAGAAATATTCAGGGTAGTTAAAGAAAGTACTTCAGAAGTCAGGGGTTGTAGGGACAAATGAGATTGACAGTAGTTTGCTTCTCTTGCTCTAGATGTTGCTCTTCGGACAAGTAGGAGCTGGAATTTTGTGCTTTAGGAAGACTTTTTTGAATAATGTTTAAAGCAGCACCAGGATTGGAGAGTCCATTGGGGGTGGATTAGAGAGAGAAGTAATATGATCACTATCAACAACTAGTATTTTTGCAATTAGTGAGGATGTCTGTACATTTAACTCTGAAGACACATGATGTACTGGAGTGCTTCTAAAGCATTTATCCATTGTTTTTTTGTAGCTTGTACATCAGATCTGGGCAAGTGTCTTCAGGTACACTTGTACTGTCACCCCTTCACTCCAAGCCTATCACCAGTAGGTGAAATGGTCTTTGTAGATGGTTTTTCCTCGGACTTTTCTGGGATGATAGATGTTCAGTAAGATAAGTTTATCATGGCCATAAGGACATTCTTATGGACCAGGAACTACAGGTCCAAATGTCTGAGGTACAGGCTACAGCAAAAATGAAATAATAGACAGGTTTGAATTGATGTTCTGCACTCTGTACCTCTTAAAGGCATGTTATGAGGCAAATTTTTAATAGAGGTGATTTTCCACTCACCAAGCTCAGCTAAACACTTAATTTTAGTACTCCACCTCTGGTACAGATGGTTAGTGTTAGAAAATTGCAGTCTTCCACCATTACTGTTGAAGTGAACTGTTCAGCCTGTCACATGATGGCATCTGCTTTTATTACAGAATACCACTATTTTCATATCCTTTTGACTTTTAAAAACAATTTTTACAAAAAGGCAAAACCTGAACCATCCATGCAATTATTTCCATAGCTCTGTATAGGAGAATTAGGGATGTACTTTGGAAGCACTGTAACAGACTGGCTGGCTATGCCTTCAAAAAGCATATTTCTTCCCTTTTCGTTTTCACAGCTGCAGTGTTAAGCATAAAAGCAGTGAAGTTAGAGTATGTCTGACTCTGTCCTCCCACACTGGCTTGTTTTTCATGTTGTATGATTGTTACTTTTAGGAGTCATCCGTGTTTATGTGGGTTTTGATTTTCAAATGGTCAGCTAGCAAATCAACGTGACAAAAGTTGCATGAAAGCCTAGCCTGGGAATTTCTTGTCCCGGAAGACAAAATACATTGACATATATAGACAAGACAAATGCAGGGAAGCCATCTGTGCGTTAGCAAAGACTGACTTGCAGGGTAGCTGTGCACAGAGCAGTTGGCTTTCAGCTCTGCTGCTGTAGATGAGGAGTCTTTGCTTGCTGTAGGCTAAGGAGAAGGGGAAGAGTAATAGCAAATGGAGGTTGTGTGTTACTGGAGAGGCATTAATATATGCAAAGATATTCTTGTTTGGCATTACTCTGACATTGTGTTGGAGATACTGCAGGAAATGAGACACGGAGTGGAAGCTGGAAGAAAAGGAGTGTCTTGTCTCCTCTCTTCTGATATACAAATTCTCCCCTCTCAAATCTTGTAATGCTCAGTGTAGAGCAGCAGTGATGCCAGAGCTGACTTCTGATAAAAATGTGGCTGCAGAGCAGTAGCACTGCTGGTGAGGTTCTTTGGCAGTGAAGGAAGAAAGGGCACCCTTGAGAAAGGAGGATAGTTGTGGAATCATAGAATTGTTTAGGTTGGAAAGATCTTTAAGATCATTAAGTCCTAAAATTAACCTAGCACTGCCAAGTCTGCCACTAAACCATGTCCCTAAGTGCCACATCTACATGTCTTTTAAATACCTCCAGGTATAGTGACTCAGCCAATTCCCTGGGTAGACTGTTTCTATGAATGACAATCCTTTTCATGAAGAAAATTTATCTAATATCCAAACTAAACCTCCTCTGGCATAACTTGAGGCTGTTTGCTCTTGCCCAGTCAGTTGTTACTTGGGAGAAGAGACCAACACTTCCTTTCAGGTACTTGTGGGGAGCATTGAGAACTCCCTGAACCTCCTTTTCTCCAGGCTGAACAAGGCCTGTTCCCTCAGCTGCTCTGTGTAAGATTTTTGCTCCAGACCCTTCATCAGCTCTGTTGCCCTTCTCTGGACATGCTCCAGCACCTCAATGTCTTGTAGTGAGAGGCCCAAAACTGAACATAAGATTTGAAATGTGGCATCTCCAGAGCTCTGAACAAGGGGATGGTCACTTCCCTTGTCCCACTGGCCATGCTGTTTCTGCTACAGGCCAGGATGCCATCGGCCTTCTTAGACACCTGGGCACGCACTGACTTGTGTTCAGCTGCTGTTGACCAGCACTCCCAGGTCCTTTTTTGATGAACAGCTTTCCAGCCATTCTTCCACAAGCCTGGAGTGCTGCATGGGACTGTTGACCCAAGTGCAGGGCCCAGTACTTGGCACTATTGAACCTCAGCCCAACAATCCAGCCTGCCCAGATCCCTCTACAGAGCCTTCCTACCCCCCAGCAGATCAACAGTCCTTCCCAGCTTAGTGTCATCTGCAGCCTTACTGAAGGTGCACTCAATCCCCTCATCCAGATCCTCAGTAAAGATATTAAACAGGACTAGTCCCAGTATAGGGCCCTGAGGGACACTACTTGTGACTGGCCAATGGTCAACAGCAGTGGCAGCCCTGTGTCTGGCTCCCCGGTGCGGGGCAGGAGATGTTCCTTGCATGAGCTCAGCTGGGGATACCTCTGCCAGAAATGACTGCAAAAATGGTATTTGGTGGAAGATCTGCTCTTCACTGTTGGTTTATGCAGTGGGTCTGGCAGCTCGGCACAGGGCTCACTGCAGCATGCAGCCCTGGGCCTTGCTGCAGGTCACCCAGCATGCTTGTGTCACACCTGTTCCATGGGAGCTCCCCATGGAATGGCAGCCAGGGCTCGTCCCACCCCCAGCCAGGAGCAGGCATCCAGGGGCACTGGGGCAGCCCCAGCCTTGGGTGTTTCCCTGTGGCTGAGCCACGGGCAGGCTGGGATGTGTGTACAGCCCAACAAGGCCTGTGGCTGAGCAGGGCTGTGGGGAGCTGGCCCTGCTGGGACACGGCTGGGGCAAGGACTCATGGCCCCAGGAGCTGACACGGGCAGCCATGTGGATGGCCCTGTGGCCCGGGCACTCAACTGAGTTTGGCTTCTTGCTCTGGTTTGCCTGTGAGCAGAGCCTGCTTTAGGATACATTCTTATACGAGCCTTTGGGCCTGTGTGTTTCTTAAGGCTGGTGGGGGCAAATGGGGGAAGTTTGTCCTTGAAGGGAAGCTCCAGATCTGGATCACAGACTGTAACGCAGGGCTGTGGGTTATGTTCACGTGTGTCGTGACTGAGCATTTGAAAATGTTGATGCAGACCCAGCTTTGTTATCATAACCAATGGCGTCATATGGACCTTGATGAAAAGGTGTGTGTTGCACCATTGATTTAGTTTTTATGTAGACTTGTGTTTTGAAGTGCCTTTGTTCAGCCATGAAACCCATTTAAATGTCAACTTCTGAAACCATGTTTTTTATTTTAATTTTTTTACATCACAACAGTTTGATATGCTGAAAGATTTTGCTTGCCACAGAGTCTTTGTTGCTGAGGCTGATATAGCTGTGAAAGGCAGAGCAGGAGAAAGGAAGGGAGAAGAGGGGCAGGCTAAGCTGAGAGTCTACCAATGCTGTTTGGGGGCCCTGCAGTCCTGTTGGAGACTGGAGACTTGCTGGAGATGTTAAAAGGAGAAGAGAGGGTAAGGGCATGAGTACTCTGTCTGATCTACTATTCCTCCAGAAGCTGGGAATGCAATCTCCTCCCATCACTGTGTCACGCAAGTGCAGTGGTAGGTAACACAGGATTAAAGGAAGTAGAGGAGCTGATGACTTTTCTGGTTGTATCTTAATAACATTTAGAGTACTACCTGACCTGCCAAGATTTCTGCAAAGATTCCTGTAGGTAAGAGAAAAAGGATTAAACTTCCTGGATAATAGTTTATTTGCAGCAGTGTAAGCTGCTCTTGACTGCTGCTGTGTTAATGGTGCCTTAAAACTATCAGCAGGCTAATGGCAGCTTTGAAAACAAAAACTTACCCTACTTCATCCTATTCATATCCAAAGAAATAAACATTTACAGTCCTAATTATCTGTTTAACTGCCAGGATTAAATACATCTCAAGAAAAATTATATGCAATTAAAAAGGAAGAAACCTGTTAATGTAACATTGAGGTTGTGTGATTGAGGACAGTCAAGCAACTGGAAGACAGATCTTTAAAACTGACATTAGTTTTCATTTGACTCTTAGAGAATTTTATTCTTCCTGTTTCACAGAAAAATATTTACATTGCTTTAATTCTGAAGCACAGTCTGAAGTGCCCAAAGGTTAATGAACAAAGCTTCAGCACTAAGGGCTAGCTAAGTATTTCCTCCATGCTAGAGGTGGAAACAATCTCTTTATGACTTGCCCAGTGTCACACACATACTTGATGGTAAGATCCAAGGTTGTTGGAATGATTCATCTTTTTAAGCTGTGTTTAATTGTAGGACCACCTCCATTTACTATTTGTAATTCCTGTTTCCTAAGTGTAGAGTTCTTCACTCTCTTCAGGAACAAACTTCCTTGTGAATTGCAAACTTCTGCAGGGTAACTGTCTTGTAGTGTACAGATGAATTCAGTGTTCAGTTGGCATGTTTCTTCTGTGTGCAAGACAGCCTTGCATGTAAAACACAGCCAGATGCAGAGCAGGTGCACTGACCTAGGCTCCTGGACCTGGTGCACTTGTAAGCAGCATGGATCACTGTGTACTTAGGCACTTCAGTCCCATATGCCTGTTGCTAGGATTGCCACTGTCTTATTCCCATGGTTTTGGTTTTTTTTTTTGCATTAAACTGAGGTGCTCTTTATTTCCCAGGGAATTGTGGGAACTTGTCTGTTCTTGGGGCATGTTTTGAGGGGGGAGGGAAGAAGATATTGTGGGAAAGCATCAAATAACTGTATTTGCTTTAGGGCTGAAATCAAAGGGCTGTAATCATCAAAAGGTGGAAGAGAACCAGACCACAAGAAAGCAGCAGTGGGGGTTTTGCCTGTAGCTCCAAATAGGCCAGGGTGGCTGGGAGTGGAGCACTGAATGTGAGATGGACTGAATACTTATGTGAGTTGTGAGCTCGTTTGGCGCAATGCATGACTAGAGGCCAAAGCTGACTTGCTGTAAAACAAAATGTTACAAGAAGGCCAGAGTGGTTTCCTATGAATAAAAAAGTTAAATGAGACAGGTACCATTGCCTTGGCTTCTAGGGCAGCATGAAGATGCTTTGATGTAAAAACTTTGGCCCAGTGCTCAAAACAACTCCTCTCACCTAAGCCAGATAGAATGTATAGATAACATAAGCCACCAAGCTGCCCTTACCAAGAGATTGATCATTTTTAACTGCAACTTGTTTCTCTGTACATATGGAATCTTGTAGATTGAAAGCTCAACTGGCTATTGTTTCTTCTTTGGCTCTATCTGAAGAATTTCAGGGCTTCACATGAATATTCCCTATTTGACTGCATACATGGATTTTCAGTTATAAAAAGTAGTTGTCTTTTCTTTGTGTATACTTTGTTTGTTAAGAAAAACAGCATGAAGGAAATAAAAAGTTGACCTGCATTCCTTAGTGTATTTTCATAAGTAGTTACCCAGATCTACATCAGAAACCACAGTAGGAAATGAGTTCTGGTCTGTGTAGAAACAAGGTGAAACCGATGTCCTAATTTTTCTAATTAACTACATCATTGTTTAATCCCTTTGGAAAATGGTGGTGGAAATTTGTGTACTTTGGGTTTGAATATTTTTGTTTTACAAAGTATCTTATGACTTGGCTTGTCTTTATTCAGTAGTAGATGCCAAAGGCATTACATGAAGCATCTTCAGCATTTTTAAAGTGGAATAAATATAGGAGTACTCTTGGCACAGCTATCTCCTACCTGCAGCTGAAGGTAATGGGGATTTTAAACAAAGGGATATCGGGTATGT
The DNA here is from genome assembly GCA_020086605.1 of Lanius collurio. Classification (NCBI taxonomy): domain Eukaryota; kingdom Metazoa; phylum Chordata; class Aves; order Passeriformes; family Laniidae; genus Lanius; species Lanius collurio. Next base: position 3,923,527 of record JACBWW010000002.1, read on the forward strand.
TTGATTTCAGTTAATGGCAATGGGTTCTGTTACCTTCTTTTAACCCTGTATTCCATAGGCCAGCTGGAAAGTTTGTGTTAGGCTCTTTCCTGGTCCCAAAATGCTAGCTGGGTGCCTGTATTTTGTCGTGCTGAAATGACGAGGCAGGGACTGCTACACCCATCCCATATTCAGTGGATTTTATCCTGTCAACTCTTTATGGGAGGTAGTATTGCTTATTATGAATGTAGGATTTATTAGTGCCCTGACTTCTGTGTTTGGCACCATGTGTGCAGAACTGAACCGTTTGTGCTTTTTCTAAGCTACCTGCCTGTGGGAGGAATATGGGTACAGTGTCCTTTACACATATCTTCTACAAGCTGTGAAGATGCGTTTGAGGGGGTTGTTCCGTCTTCTGTCTCCCAAACCATCTGGGTTTGGCAGAATTTGAGAAGGATTAAAAGTAGATATTTGTCAGCTTTAGGCAGTAATGAGAAAGTGGGATCCTCAAACAGTGTCCAAATGTAGTTTCTTTAGAAACATCTCAACCTTTTTATTCTTTGTCTTCAGAAAACAGTTCTCACTCCCCCACTCCTGTATATTGTCTTTGAACCAGCAGATAGAGACCTCATGGCCCAAGCTTTCTAAGCCCTCCACCAGAGGAGTCAGACATTTCCTAAGCTGTTGCTTTGACAGTGAAGTTCAGTAAATGGGGGCATGAAGGGGTGGAAAGTATGTTTGCTGCACTGGAGGAATTTCTGATGTTTAGGCATGCCTGTTGTGGAGGCATTTGAAAATGGTGAGGTGAACTTTAAACTCTGCTTTCATTGCCCATTTGAATGATTAAGAAGACTGGCACCAAGTGAAGGTCAATGGGAAGGAGCTGATGATACCGCTTTGTGCTGACTGGTAGGACTCTGTGCCAGCCAGTGCATTTCCTGAGCTAGGTTTCAAATGCTTTGATTTGCTGAAGCAAGGCTTGCCTGTGGAGGTTGCATATGTGTGCAGCCCAACTCTGCTTAGTTAGAGCAAAAAGCCTATCCAGGAGCTTGGATTCAGGCCAGTTACTGCATGAGAAAAATTCTCATTCTCCTCTTGTATTTTCACATGCTCACTCAGCCTGACCAGCTCTTGGAAAAGCACTGGTGTTTCTTTAGCATTTGGAGGTGTCAGTCGACTTATCCAAACTTATAATTTGAAACTGGGTATTCTATTATTAGCTGTAGCCTGAAGTGATTTTCAGAATCCACCTGTCATTTTGATTATGCTTACTCATTATTTGTTTTGTTTCCTTGTCCATTGATAAGAGAAAATATTAAAGAAATGTGCATCCCTTGCAGCTTGTGGCTAATGTGGTATGCTAGTATATTTTAGAATGCTTGAAAAGAGTTTTAAAGGAATCTGGTAATGTAGGTTGAACAAAGAACAATTGCATGCAACCATGACTATGCATGGGAGTCCTCTACAGCTCAGGGTTTTGATTTGAGGTGAGGGAAAAGAGGATTTGGGGCTACCTGAACACTGATTTACCACTACAAGTTCTAAAGAGGTCCTCTTCCATTGCAGAAAGTCTTCTGAACTGGTGCTACAAGGTACTTAAAAGCTGAACCAGAGCACCTTTTTTTTAGTGGACATAAACACTTTTTTCCAAGCTCAGGACAGCTTGCTGAACATTATTCAAATATGAATCCTGAAAGCTGCTTCTCTGGCTTCTACAAGTATGGATTGTAACTAGATCAGGGTTGGCTGCATTTTAAAGGCACTAAGTTTATCTGTTTCCATTATTAAGCTAAAAGGACAAGCTAAAAGTGTTTGGCAGAAAAATTTGTCTGTGTGTGTCTTCTGTCATGCTAGCTCTTAATCACCCTGGCTTGAAATTGGCCAGAGAGATAATGATATCCTAACATGATGATAACTGTAGAATTAAGCTGCCTATTTTCACAAACTTACACACCTTCTGAGTATCTTCACTGTGGGGAAGAACTTTATCTTTTATTAGATGGCAGTGAATCCACACAGGTAAGTTGTTATAGCTTCTTATATATTCTTGAAAAGGAAAAGGCTTTGTTTGGGCACTTGAGAATGAAGACATGAATTACAGGAAACCCACACTTCCGTAGCACTGGTGCTTCCCAATCCATGTCATTGTTTCTGCTCTGTGTAAGAACAGACAAGAGGAATGCAAATACAAATATGATACACAGCCTTCTTTTGAGTAGCTCCATTGTTGGATACTGACTGACTACTCATAGCAGATTTATCTTTTTGGTTTGGTTTTTGTTTTGTCTTTTTTGGGGTTTTTTTTGTTTGTTTGGTTTTGGGTTTTTGGCATTGTTTGTTTATATGTTTACAGAAGACAGTATTCACTTTAAAGTGGATGCTTTATTAAAGAAAATCACCTGCTAGCAACAAGTCACACACTGATGTGAAATATTGGCAAGCTACCAGTCATCCCCTGGATCTATTTTGTTGATGTGCCATTTCATTGCTCTTGTGTACCACAGTGTAAAAAAAGCAAACCACAAACAAACAAAAGAACAAAATGATTACCCAAAGATATACCACCTCACTTCCCCAAACCCCGGTGATCCCAGATGGTACACTGGGAGCTAGGTGAACTCTTGTTTCATCCACAAAAAATCTTGTGTAAGTCAACTGTTTTGGGATGCACTGGATGTAGTTTGTGCTGAAAACTTTGACAACTGAAATCTTTTAAAGTGGAAAACAACAGTAACATGAGACAGGAGCAGCATGGAGCTTCCTCTCTTATCTTTTTTTCCCAGGGAGGGAAAGGGAGTGCCTGACTTTGATCTTATTACCTTCTTTCCACCTGGTTCTGCGTGCGTGTTCATGCAGTTTCATGTCTGTAGACTTGATTATCATTTCTGGTGTTCCTGAAATATCTGCCATTTGAGAAAACCTGTAGGTGGAGATAGAAAAGCCTGAGAGAATCTGGAGTAGCATAGATTATAGGAGTCTTCCTCATTAACATGTTTGTGTCCTAGCTGATCCCTACAAGGGCTTCAAACCTTAAGACTTTGTATATTTGTAAAAAAAGTAGCCAGTTAAAAATAACTTTATTGTTTGTTTAACAGAGTATTACACTTTGAATTCAAAGTTCCTTTGAACTGGCTATTCTGTATTAAACATAGACTAGCACACAACTGGTACTTTAAAAATGCATGGGAGTGCTTCTGGATTCCTTTTGATGGCAGCAGTTCTGTAACCATGACTGTAAGGTCAAACTCAATGTTTGCAGAAAGGATGCAATTGCTTATGGCTATCATTTTGTCCCTAGAGTGGAAATAGGCTGCTGTAGTTATTTGGTTTATGTGCAGGTGTTTTATAGGTGTGGGCTATATGAGAAGGAGCTCTACTGAAGGACTTTGTTTTGGATTCCTTGGAATTCCTCAGCTGTAGGGTAATGATGTTATGTTTCTTATATGTGCTTCACTGTCACTTGAAACTCTGGATTTCTGACTATATGCTAAGTACAGTGTCAGTGAGAATACTGCTGTGCTTTCCACTGACCATTTCGTTTTAAGTTGCAGTGTTTAACTGCTTGAAGTTTTCTTCTCCTGCATTTCCAATCCTAGCTTTTATTTCAAAGGTGGACTAATGTGAAAAGAATGCAAAATAGTTAGCTCTTTGTCTAAGATGTACCAGTGATAAAAAGGTGCACAATGTTTAAAAACTGGAGCAGAAAGGATGCTCAGATTGTATTAGTTCCTTTTCTTGGTATCTGGAAGTAGAAAATAATTTTCTACAGAAAAGACTGCTGCGCTGTATTGAGTAAATTAATTAATTAAAATCTGTCCAAGTTAAATGTTTGACTTGAGAAAAGTTAGGGTTGTGGGGTTTCTTTGTCACTGAAATTAAGATTTTATTTTAGGTGGTAGTGCCCATCTTTAGAACTTTTGATATGATATTAAAATATTTAGTTTTAAAATACAGTGTAACAGATGGAAAAATTAAATTACATTAACTGTGCTTTGTAATATGTGTCTTTTGGTCAAGCATTATGAGCAACACAATCATACAGCAGCCTTTAAGACATTCTGTCCTTAGTCCCATGTCCTGACCCAACCTTTATCGTGGTACACTGGTTAACTTTATCAAGGTCTGAAGGAGGGCACTGTCTCCAGATGTCCTGGACTAGGATGATGCTGTATGTTGCCTTCAGGGTGAAAAATAGTGACAGTGAACTTCAGCTACTCCTGTGACAGAAGGATGTAGGTCTTCCATGTAGTGACGTGAGAGGTACCATTGATAAGATTCATCTGCTGGGAGACAGACCTCTCTGTGCTGTAGTGCTTGATGTTCCCTTAACAGTCTCCTGTTGTTCACTGTAGATGGATGGTTGCTCAATCATAGAATTATTGAATAGTTTGAGTTGGAAGGGACCTTAGAGGTCGTCCAGTTCTAATACCCCTGTGTGGGCAGGGATACCTTCCACTAGACCAGGTTGCTCAAAATGCCATCCAGCCTTGAATATTCCCAGGAACGGGGCATAACACTTCCAGGAATGGGGCATGATTTCTGTGGTAGATATAGAAAGCCAGGTGAGAGAAATCCCAACTTGTGAGTCCTGGGCCTTGGTTAAAAAAAAATAAATTGTAGCGTAGCTTTAAAATATTGCCCATCATAAATGATTTTGATCAGATGAAGTTCTCATTCTGGAAGATGCCTGCTCCTGAGGTAGATATGACTCTTTACATGTTAAGTGGCTTCATGTGTATGAATTCTAGTTGTCTGAATTCAGGTTGTCATGTGATGAATGTGTGTATTTGATAGCAGGAAAGGTGAAGAAAGGAGAAGGCTAACCTCCAAGAGTTTCCAAGAAACAAGATAGTTAAAGGATAGTGAGACTCAGGAATGAGCAGCTGAAGTGTGAATCCAGGTAAATTCTTTGAATGGTTCCTTGAGAGTGTGCCACAGGCTAGAAAATAGCTAGTGGTGTCCAGAAAGATGAAACACATGTTACAGTCTCACCTGATGGCTTGCTCAAGCTGTTCTGGTTCCTTGCTGTAAATATATTGTATTGGCTGAGTTCAAGATCTAGAAATTTTGAGCCCATATTACACAAATCACGAGGTAATTTGGAAAAAACAAATTTGGTCGGTCTCTTGACTCCTTAATTGCTTTTGCCAGCAGCTTTTGAATGATGCCAACAAACTTATTAAAAAGGCTTCGACAGTTGTTACAGGATGTTTTGCAAGACAAAGTCATCATTATTAGAGCCCTACTGTGATAGGCACTTAGTTGCAAACACAAATGAGATTCAGTACTGCCTGAAGTGTGTCTAGTGGTGGTAACTACAATGCACCCAAGTGAGACGGTGTTCGATCCATCCAAAAGCTGTTGGTAGTCTCCAGCTCTCACCTGAGGTGACTGGCCTCAAAATAGCATATTAAAGATGAGCACCATTTTGGACCCTGAAAAGATTCTGGGTGGCAGAAGACTTTACTAATAATATTTTGTTTGTGAACACTAAGGTGGTTTTCTAAAAGGACATTGCAAAACTTGCCTTTCATGAGCTTCCAGAGAAAGGGGAATCAGCTCACTGGACATCATCTCAAGACTGCTAGTAAAGTTTCCTATTTGTCTGTTAAGTAAAAAACTGCATTTAAACATCTAATTACAGTATTTTTTCTGGTGCTCTTTCATGTGCTTTGGGGCCTGAAAGACACTGTTAAGCCTTTAACCTCTTCTCATGAGGATTTTCAGAGATTTGGGCTTAAAACTTTTTAATCCTAAGCAAATTTTAGCTCCTGTAGCTAGGCGTAGTGCTAAAGCCTATGTGTTTTTATGTGGTGTTTTTAGCCAGGGAGCAGTACACATAGGTGTAGCCTGGGTTCCTTGTGGCCCTGTGAGCAAAGCATGATGGCTTTGTAAAAATGGCATTTTGTAAAAATGTTAAAACACTTAGCTCTGGAGATGCCTCAGAACAAGGCCCCTACATGATGAGAAGGCAAAGAAGCTACTGTAGTATGAAGAGGTGGATTTTAGCAGAACAAAACAAGATGTAGCTGTACATACTACCAGTAACCACATCCTCTACTGTGGCAAAGCTTGTGCTCTTTGCTGAACCAGACTTCAACTCTGCTTGGTTATTTGTTTGGAACGTCTGTCTTTGTTATGAGGATCAAAGTACTAGCTGGAGGTACATGTGAGGTAAAGTGTCTGAGATTGTTTCAGAATTTGTATGACAACAACATTTTTTGTGAAGAGAAGAATGTATTTTGAAATTTGACTTGTTAAGCACTCCTTTTAGTAAGTCTTTTAATAAGACACTGTGTTGGTTTTCTTGTTTGGAATTCAAAGGCTGAGGAATTAATATTCAGTTTCAATCCCAGCTCTCCTGATTTACTTGCTACACATTTTTAAATTTTTTAAGATAGTGATTTCTTGGTGTAGCGCAGTGATACTGGCTGTTTTCACATTTTTGCAACTTTTAATGAATTTGAGCATCTCTTAGCATGGTGCCTAGCATGCTCTGAATTTCAGGTTTGGAGCCTTGGGAAAGTTACTCATTTAACCTTGACCATTTTGATGCCAGCTTTTCTAGGAGGAGAAACTGAGCTGAGGTTGCTGAGGTTTAGCTTAAAAATTTTGGAACTAGCAGAGAGCTGTTTTGTGTCTCTTCATAATAGCTGGCCCTGACAGTTTAACAGAGCTTATTGACCATCTGCTTTGTCTAGTTTGCCACATGGCACAGTAACAACTAAGCCAAAATACTGACTGCACAGTGTATTAATTAAACAACTTACTTGTGAACACTATCAAGATACTAATTTGATTGATGTTATACATTTAACTTGAAGAGTTTTGTCCTTTCTCTTGCTGCAATTGCTGGCTATTGAACTGAAGACCATAGGATAGGTGGTGAGGAAGGAGCTGTTTGACTGTATGTTGGAGTCCCTATTTGTCTTTTTGCCCTCTGTCTTCTGTTAACCTACTCTCAACAGATGGGATCCGGAGTATATTACAGTCTTGTTCCCCTGCTGCTACTTCTGACTCCTGTTCTCTGCCTCTCACAAAGCTGGCGAAGCAACAGCTGTTTCATAATTTTTCTGTTTGAAGGGAGAAACATAGCAATGGGGGGTGGGGGGAGAGACTAGTCATCTTTCTTGCATAAGACTAGAGAGAAATAGCATTCTTGTCTCTTTTTTTGAGAGCAAATAACTCCTGTGAGAACAGATTTCATGTTCTTCAGTGTTTGTGTTCCTGGAAATACAATGCATCTTTCTCCAAGGTGAGAGGAGAAGTTGAGAGCTTTAAGTAAATAGCACTGGTTCTGTCTGCGTGTGTCTAGCTGGAGGAACCTGACTGTGGGCCGCTTGTTACTGTGACTAATTCTGCTCAAAGGCCCAGCCCCCTGGGAAAGCAGATTTTAAATCCAAGCTGTGCTGGTGGCAGAGATGTGTAACATGCTCTCTGAAAGGGGTGTGGCAAGACTTTGGCAATGTCCAACAACTGTCTGCTTGATCAAGGGACATGCTGTAGGTAGCATCTCTGCATCTAGAAGCTGAATCCTGTTGAGCTTGTTATAGTGAACAGATGGCTTGTTAATATGTTCTGCTGTGCTATGGCAAGCCATGCTTCTTCAAGGCGTTGCTAGCTACGCTTTCATTGCAGAAATTTGTGTACATTCTCTTTCTTCTGGTAATTTTCTGTAACAACGGGTAACTGTTCATGCATATGTGGATGTAGGTGTATATTTGTGGTCTGTTAACATGATCCTGAAGGGTTAGTGTATATATGTATGTATGCACTGTGTATATAGTATGCTCTTGGATGGTGTAACGTGAAATAGTATTGCAATTCAGTGTAACATCAGTCTCAATGAAACTACTGTTTGGCTCTATTTTTAATATACCCAAGCTGCTGGAAAGGCTTTGCATAGTGTGGAAAGAACTTCAGGAGAAAACTGAAAGACTGCTGTATTCATTTGGATTCTGTCTGAAAAGCTGTGTCTAGTTGGCTGCAGACAAAGCCTCTGATAACGCACCTGTGTTTTGGCCTCTGGAAACTCAGTGCTAATCTGAAGCATTGCTCTGATTGTGTTCGGGACTTCCAGGAATTGCAGAGGATCCCCGGTAGTCTTGGTGCGTGCGTTGCCCTACATGACAGGGAAACTATTTAAGAAATGAGATCTTGAGTATATATGTGAGATCTCTCTTTTCTGGGAATCTTTGGTATTCCTGATAATTGAAGGTGGCGCCTTCCGGCATTTAAAGGATACTTGAGAAAATTACATTCCTCTTACAATCTTTTTCTCCTCCTCACATTCTTTTTTTTTTTTTTTCCCTATGTGTTAATTAAGACACTTAAGAGTAGTCTTTCATTCTTTTGTTAACTTGATAACGAGAGGGTTATAGCCCCTCTGCCAGGGCTCCAACCCTGGAAGTGAAGGGCTAGGCTTGATACAGCTTTAAAAAAGTAGTCTTTTCCTGGAGCTGTAGTTCAGTCATAGGAAACAGTTTAAGCAGTTGTTTTCTTTAGCACATACACAGGAGCAGTACTGCTAAGAAGGGGCGGAGGGGAATAAGTGCTCATCCTTCAGCAGCCTGGTGGAGTTCTCTCTCTTCAGTTCAGTCCAAATGCAATTTCTCTGTTTTTGCTGTTGCCAGTCTGCAAGTTCATTTATTTTAAGGGCCCTCATCAGTCCTGGACTTGCTTTATTTGCCTGCATCATCTTTCTGCTACAGTGATTTGTGAGAACTAGCAGCTGTTGCATGAGCATCTGGAACTTTTATGGTTGTGCTGGAAAATATTGCCTGTTTGTGTATCAGAGGAGCAGAAGGACACCTCAGTGCTTTGGCCTCATTCTGTTTTGGGCTTGCTAACACTCTTATGATCATGTATCTCACCACAATTTTTTGTTATCGAATGTGAAAAGGTCTGTCATATGTCTGCTGCTGGCAATAGAGTGTGTGGTGGAAGATGATAGGCTCTTTAGCATTTAAAAAGTCGAGCTGTAAGTAAATTAGAAGCTTCAGGAATTACTTCGGTTTTCTACTTTTATATAAAGCCAAAACAAAGCCAAATATCTTGCCTTACATTGTACTTTTCTTCTTCTGTATGCCTTAAATTACTTCTCAGGCTATGGTTATGGAACTACAAAGCTTTTATTTCTTAAAAAATAAAATTAAAATATGTACATGTCGTCATAACTTATTTCTTTTGGAATGCCACTGGGAAGAAAAACACACTTTTTTCTTCAGCCTGTGACAATTTCCAACAATGCATATGATTAGAGAGTGCTGTCAAATCCTGACTTGGCATGTTTGTGTCTCTCTGAAAAACGGAGGCAAATATTTTCACATATATTTGATGTCTGCTTAAGAAAGATAAATCTTGAAGTGAAGTTGAAGCAGAAAAGAATAAATTTTAGGCTGACCACAGCAAAGTGAGAGTTCAGTTGAAAAAGTGTACTGTTGAGGAGTCAAGGGAGCTGAAACGGGAGTTCCTGGAGCTACAGGTTTTCTTGGAAGGCACTTAGGCTGATATCTTGTCTTAAAACAATTGCTGCAGATCATCTGCTGGCTCTGCCAAGGGACGCTTGCTCAGTCTGTGTTTTCAAGATGGCAACACAATTCATAAGGTTTGCTGCCTGTTCAGAGTGCAATTTTTTCGCAGTGAGCAAAGGTTAGCTTCCCTTGGGGTAGGTAAATGTGCCCATAGGGGGCCTCATAGTGAAATGGGTAAAAGAACGTGGGAGGAGTTGGGAGTCAAAAGGATTTGGTGGAAGCTTTTGTCTTACTTGGGCTTTGGACATCTTCACAATGAATTCTTCTCTTGCATTTGTGCTCTGATGGCCAGGATGTGCTCTTGATGTGCAAACAGAGTGTCTCCTTACAACCCATTTTTTCAGAGACTCTCAGGCAAGTGTGAATGTGTATACTTGAAACCAAATAAGTGGCAAGGCATTTTGACAAACTCCTGGGAGCTTTTAAATGGAGATATCCTAAAAAGGTAACTAAAACTTAAATTCCTTTCACACCTGCTACATTTAGATATAATAAAAGGATTTTGGAAAAAAATGTGAGTGGTTCAAATCTTGATGGCAATTAGATATTGACCAAAATGAGATAAGAATGACATGACACAGAACCCATGAGAAAAGATGTCAGGTAGTGAAATGTGTGAAGGAAGGATGTTGCTACATGATGGAAATCCCAGTTAACAAACCAGCTGGGAAGATGACACTTCAATGCAAGAAAAAGATCTGAATGATTCCACTGAAAGTCCCTATTTTGAAAGGAATTAATACAGCATTACAATGACAGAGAATGTAGTCTGAACTGAACATGTTCAGCTTCACCTTCAAGCACTTACTTGTTTTCTCTATCTTCCAGTGATACAAAATTTTCAGATGAGACATTTATTAAATTGTGAAGTGGCAATGAAATGGAGCTTTCTTGTATGTTTCTTACTGGCTTGGCCTATTTTGTCTGCAGAGAAATGTTGGACAAAGCTGGCTTTTTCTAACAATATAAGCATTTGCATTGGCATCGTGATGACTCTTCCTTGGAGACTGGGCAAGAATTTCCCAGCCAGGAGAGGAAAGGACAAAGAGTATTCTCCATGTTAAAAGGAAGTGGCCATGTTTCTGTTGTACTGGGCAGTTGCATCAATGTCACAATCAAAACTATGTGATTTTTAAGGGCTGTCACAATTTTTACTGAAGTTGTCAAATACATGGTAAAAGAAGAGTAAATAGCAAGTTGTATCTGACCCTCAGCTTCCTTTTCCCAAATAAACTGGTGGAAGTATTTAAATGAATGATGGGGTCAAGAACCAAGCAAGGCTTGCCAAACTGCTTTTGGCCAGCTAGGAATCCCTAGAAGCTGTTCTATTCCAAGTCAGGGCCAATTTTGGTTGCTCACTGTTGGATGCTTTATGGCAGGGGTTCTGAGCACGTGCTTCCTAAACAGCTGCTGATACAAGAACTACTGTGTATGGACAGACTAGAGTTGGCATTGCAAGTGTGTGACCCCTGACTAGTGTTTCAGCCACCCATTCAAGCAACAGATAAATACCAAACTAAAAATAGCAAGTCCACGGCCCAGGATAAGTATTTTCAGTCACCTACATAATAGGCTCTTTTGAAAACTTGTTAAAACACAGGATACCAAGAAATTGATTTGATTTAAAAGACCCATAAAGTGTGTGTGCATGCATTTATTTTACCTTTACAGAATTCCATTTAGCATCTAATTAAAGGAAAAATTACTCCTATTGATTCTTTACAAATTATTTCCTTAGCTTCCATATAATAATGAATAAATAAAGAAAAAGAACCTTGAGAGGGAAAAAATCTTGAACAGAAGTGGGGAAAAGAAAAGTAGAAGGATCTGTTATTTATCTTTCTTGGCCAAGGCACCTCATAAGCCTCTAGTGCTGTTCATGGAGTTATAGGCTGCATCCAACTCTGTATGAGTTACCTCCCTGCTGCTGATGGGAGAATGCAGCCAGTGAAATGTGGAGCCAGCCCAGGCATCTAAATAAAGAGGCATGGTCTTCTGAAAGAGCACAGAAAGCCTTCCTTCCAGTGAGAAAACTTGATGGGTGTGCTGGTGACCAACAGTAGGCAGTGTGTCTGCTAGGCAAGCCTGGCCTCAACTGATTTGGCAGAGTTCAAAATGCAATAAAACTTAGTTTTTCTCCTAACATATTATTTTTTCAATAGCAGCTTTGTGGCCTTACTAGCAAGCAGGAGGGAGAGCTGTGGAAAGAGCGGAACCAAGGTTTCTTCTTCTGCAGAGGCACTTCTAGAGTATTTCACTGAGGTTGACATGTCAGCATTTTCATATGGTCTATATAAACACAAAGGCCACTCTGACAGTAGTGGTCACATTGATGCAGAAATGTGAAATGAATTTTAATGGCTAGTTTGCCCTTACTGATTAAAGAGAGCCCTGATCTCCATTTGAAAATACCATTGCCACCACTCCTGGGTGTAGGTAGGCCTGAATCTTCATTGAAACAGCTTGCAGAAATTATGATGCTTCTTCTGTTGCAAGTTGTTAATAATATAAGGCTCTACCTTCAAGTTGATATATCAATGTTTTTTCAATTACTTATTCTTTAGTTGTCTGCAAAGTGGTACCATGTTTTATTTGAAATTTTGTTTTGGCGTAACTGCGTGGCACTGAGGTAGTTTAGGTGTGGTGGGTAGCATCTGTCTGTGATTCAGTGGAACCCAGTAGCAGAGGAGTGGTTCAGATTTTCCATTGCTCTAATTTGGAAAACCCATAGTTTCATGGCCTCTATATATTGAGTTGTTCTCTGAAACTGGCCCTGCCTGCCTTTCTCTGAGTAACTTCAGTAAGGATTTTGGCAGTACTTGTACCTGTCTCACTGTGCTTTAGCTTAACTTCCCCTTTCCCCTCTTTCAGCTGACTTTTTGGCACAGTTGGCTGTCTCATTTTTCCCTTACTCCTTATACAGGGTAAAATGTTATGCTAATCATGTTGTGATGTAGGACCTGTTGTGATGTAGCAGCTGACTTAAATTTAGTCCTGTAGCTGTAAGGAATTTGTCCAGAGGAAGTCATGGTGTGTTGCCATCATCTTTCTGCCCTCTAACCTTCTAATTGAAGGAAAGGCAAAGCTGCAGTGGCATCTGCAAAGACAGCAGCTGCCTCTGAGTTGAAGGTCAATGCAGGCAGGCTTGTGTTCTGGTGGAGGGTGAAGATACTCAGGGAAGCTGGGTGAGGAGACCTGTGTTCTGGATGTGGATGTCCTTTCCCTATCCTCTTTCACAAAGGCTTGCCCATTAAGAGAGCTTTCACAGGAATTGCATTGAGGGGTTGATGTTCTTATCTCTGCCCCAAACCCTACTCCTTCCTTGCTGATAGAGGGACCCCACCTGGAATAATGGTGTGAGAGAGCTGTTTGTTTCTGTATCACCTGAGTGCCAGGATTGTGCTGTTGCTATTTTTGTATACTTGGGCTATTTTACAATAAAAACTTTGGGGTGCATTTGCTGCTTTAGAGGGGCCGACTCTTTGAATGAAACTTGTAGTTGGAATAGCATCTGTCTGTTTCATCTGCTCTACTGTGGCTTGAGAGCCAAGAGGAGAGGCTGATCTATGACAGTGCTAGCTTGAGACAAACAGCAATAGTTTGCAGTGGCTGAGGCAAGTGAAAGAGCCAACTTGGGTAATGAGATGGAAGAACTTGGTTTGAGTGGGTGATCGTCCCCTGATTATTAAAAATATCAGTTGTTAATTGCTTTAATGAGGTTCGCAACTAGAATTTAAGAGTTTTGTGTGTACTGTATATCCATTGCCGTGTTAGTATATTTTTCACTTCCACTTGAAGTCTGACGCTGCAGCTGTACCTAACTGCTGGCACGTACATGGACATTAAGATGCCTTTATACTTAAGGGACTGCAGAAATTTTCAAATGTTTTACATCATGTTTTTTATTTGGAATTGTTCCTAAGTAAGGAAGTTTGAGCTGTTCTTGTCTATTGTTAAGTAATGTTAACATACAGCATTAGTTTTCCAGTTTGTCTAGGGTGATATCCTTATATAGGGATTGTCCTGCTTGACATCATTCTGTTCTGAATTCCTTCCTCCTTTCCACCACACCAAACCAAAACCCACAAATCTGTGATCCTCATGACTTACTCTTTCTAGGCAACTTGCAAAAGTAATGATGGACAAGTCATGTTGTCAGGTAACATAGCTCACAGAGGGAGCATGTCCCTGTTGTTTGACTCTAAGTCTCTAAATTTGTCATTATGTAGACTGATTAAATCAAAACTTTGTGTCCCTCTTTTTTCTGTAAGGAACATACTGCTTGAACTGATCTGCTACATGTATGACATGAGAAGATAGTGGAGATGGTGATGGTCATGGAAGGAGGCCAAGAATTCCTAACAGTGCTGTTTCAGAGAAGGCTGACTAGGCTGCGGCATAGGCATACTTTTTCAATTATCCAAGGAGTATGGTGGTATCCTTTTAACATACAATCCTATTCTTTTTCTTCTGGATGGGAGCAACTTGCATACTGGCCTGGATCTGGGTTGCTGTTAAATTATACTTTAGATCTTGGAGCTCAAGACTGCTCCCTGTTCCCTGGGTTCAGACACGAATCTCCAACAGATTTCCTGGTTGAGGTTTCCTTGTAATATGGTGTGTACTTCCTAATATATGCCTGGGGCTATTTGCCCACTTATCTACTAACCAACATAGGGTGAATTGGCAGATTCAGACAGGCTTTTAAGCTCTTTCTTTATTCTCTGAGCCAGGTGGATGTGGGGAAGCTTTGGTCTGGAAATCTAATTGCTGTGTTAGTAAACTATGGCACTTGAATATAAATGTTCTGCCAACAGGGTTTGTTCTCATGGTCTGAAAGGTGCCCTAATGTAGCTATGTTTTCTGGACCATGCAGTTTGTGCACACTGGCTGAGCAAGCTGCCGTCCGGCTGTGCCTGCCTGTGTAAACACCATCATGAGCATTTAAGTGTCTGTCCATCTTTCTCACCTTTTCTGCAGCTTTGTTTCATCCTCTATATTGCTAGACTTTGCAAATTCCTAGGTAAGCTTCCCTTCTGCTTCACAGCAAGGCTTGTAGTCCTCCATGAAGAGCTCTGTAAGCATTGTTCTTTCCATTACTCTTGATGTAGTGACTGGCAAGCACACTTAAAATCTTGAACTTGTCCAAATTGAAATAATCTGAGCTGAGGAGGTTCACAGTATGTGCCTGCCTCAGCTGGAATATCTTGGAAAGCTTTTTAGGTGAGACTTCAGTTACTTATGATGTTGAGACTAAAATCAGGAAGGAAAAAATAGGTGATTTTCCATATTGTTTGAGGACTTTCAACAGCCGTGTTGAAACTCTGGTATGTGTGATCTTGCAAATTTAGGAGGGACCAGATTTGCTGTGCATTGGAGATGCCTGTGGCCAGTTTATGAAAGTGTTCTCCCTTTAATCAAGCAGCTCTCTTCTATCACTTGTGCTTGTCATGTGCCTGAACTTGTTAAAGTTTGGCAATAGGCTCAAAGATTGTCATATGTGAACAAGCTTGCTCTGTGGGGAACTAGAGGGGGCTGGGCTCTTGCAGTTTCGCCTTGGCAGGGAGCCCTCATCACAGTGCCTGGGAGCTGAGTTGCTCCTTTTACTGCTTCTAGCAGTCCTTTCTCTGGCCCTCAGCTGCAGAGAAAGAGTACAAAGGATGGATGTTAGAAGCGAGTACCCAAGAAAGATAGGAGCGGAGGTGGTAGGATTTTGCAGGAAACAAGATGTTGAAGTAAAAGCTGAGGACTACATATTTAAGAACAGGAGCAGAGGGCAGTGTACACTTGAGGATAAAAGCTTGACTGTTGTTCTCCAGACTGAGAATTGTACACCGGCCTCAGAAGACCTTTCCATGCTTTACCAGCAACTTCAGGGGCCCTGGTTGTGTTTGCAAAGTGTTACCTCCCTCTAGTGGTGTATGCACAAGGCTATGGACTGCCATCTTCGGGGTGAGGGTACCTGAGATCTGGACCATATAGATAAAACACTGTGTCCTTGACTTTTATCCAGCCCTTCATACCATGTTATGTAGATGTAGATGTGTTTGGTGCACCAGCAAGATACTGGGCAGCTTGCATAAACCATTCTGTTGGCAGGTGTGCACTTAGTGTCCCTCCTTTGTCATATATTTAGGTGGATCCACGTGATGTCAGATTTAAAGACAGGCCTAGTACAGAAGAAGGTTTCTGTTAAATAGCCACACTGCCACAAATAAATTGTGATTATTCATAATCAGTAGGATCATTGACTCAAAATGAGTGGACAGATCTGGTAACTTTGCCTTGAATGTCTCTGCACTTTCATTCAATAAACAGGAGTGGTAGAGGAAGATCGACTTGCTATTGGTGGAAGAGGCTGCTGTTCTGGTTAGAACAGATTGGGTACAACACAGGTTTTGCTACCTCTTAGCTGGAGCCAAGGCTGGATGGCATGTGCTCAGGATTGTGGGGCTTTATTGTCTGTATTGCCTTTGAGATTTCACATTCAATGACTGGTTGCTAATGAGATAAGTGCCTGATGGGTGAGGAGATAATATGTAACTGCATGCTGAAGGTTGTATCATACTGGGAGCAGCATTATAAATGTGTTCACTGATTATTGTCTGTACAAACTAATATTCACTGTTGCATGAACTGCTTCACCTGGATCAAAAGAAATGAGAGATAATTTTTTTTCATGTCTTAAATTAGATCATCGTGTCTGCTGTGGCATTACAACTTTTAATATTTTAGGATTGGAGAAAACATGGTGTCATTTAGTAATTGGGTTTTACCACTGAGAATTCTTGTTCTTACTGCAAGTTTCATAAACCCTGACACTTCTAAATACCTTCCTGCTGTCTTCAGCATCCTTTCCTAATCTTCTCTTCCTCATACCAATCAATAGACGGAGCAGTCTTTTTGTCTTGCAAATGGCTTTATTTTAGCTTTGTATTTTGACTCTGCACTAGAATTGGCTTTAATTAAAAAAGAGCTTTCTTTGATTCTGAATTAATTATTTTTTGATCACTCGAGCTATTCTCTTTTTTTTATTTTCATTTTTATCCACTTTTGCCCTCATGCATAAGTCCCCCAAAACAACTGAATGCTTTGAAACAAGAAACAGGTAAGTTTTTATTTTGTGTTTCATACAAATTACAGTTTGGTTGTATTCATTTACCTGGACTAAGTGCAATCCATTCATAATCTCACCAGGTTACATATGCAACCAATGACTTTAGTCCTGGTAATTTATGGATTTTTTTATTTATCATCCTGAGACTTGCACCACTGTCTTGCAGTGCTGTCCATGTCTGCAGATGAACTTGTTTAGATGCCCAGCAGATGCGAGCTCTAAAATAAATAAATAAATGTTTTAATATATTAAATGGATATTTCCAGAAAAACTGGTCCTTTTTTTCTAGTTTTGTTTTGATCACTTACTGGCGATCTTACAGGACTCCCAAGAGAAATCCCTGATCCATACAATCTGAAACCTTCATATGTCTGAATTGTATGGTCATCTTTCCTTCCTTTTCCTTCATTTTTTTTTTTGCTATCCTTTCCTGCTGTTTCCAAACTCACTATAAAAATGATAGCTTTAACGTATCTTGCTGGTTTTAACTTCTCCTTTCTTTCCCATATTTGAAATCTAAAGTAAAAATCAAACAAGCCTATTTAATTATTTCTCAGCACTGCAAATGAGATGATGCACAGTGAATGGCAGGGAGGATGTGGGATAATAGGTTAATTTGCCACGTGGATTTATATGGGAAGTTATCCATAGGGCAACTATTGCCCTTTAAATTTTAAAGCCTCTGATAAATGTTTAATCAGTGGATACTTGGGAGGATGTCAGACCTGCTTTTGCTGTACTGGAGGTGCTGTCCTCAGGGTCAGCAGACTGGAGTGTGCCAGTGTTCTTAAAGATGCTCCTGCAAAATCCAGCCCTTTGTCTTAAGCTGCTGTAGGAGCTGGTTTTGAAGGCCTTTCTCTGGTCTCATTAATGGATGTTCACCTGTTTCTGTTCCATTCACCTCTGCCAGCTGCAGAGATAGTAATGTCTTAAACTGCTGCAGCTATTTACTGCTTAATGCACGTCTGTGCCCAAGGTCTTTTGCCCGTAGCCTGCAAAGAATTCATGCAACCTAATGAGTAATGGGGCTGTCTTTCAATGCAAGGTTGAATTTAACTTGCATTAAATATCATGGAAGTTGTCTTTGATATTTTCTAACTTTTGAATAATTAAGCAGAAATCAGCTCATGTTCTGCCTACATTGTTAATGCAGATTGCAGAGGGTGCTTAAAAGGAGAGTGTCCATCCTCCCCTCCCCCAAGAGTTTCACTTGATAGATATTTGCATCTGGAACCCCCACACCCCTTCTATTTTAGCTTTTCTGGGGGCTGCTCCCTTGTCAGCATGCTGCTAGTGGTTTCCTGCCCCCTGCCATCACCTGCTATTTGCATCACTTTGTCTCCCTCTTACTGGAGGAGAACTGACAGCAGTGCTTTGGTTTTTTTGCACAGCCTCATGACAGTAACAAGACCCTCAAAATACCATCCTTGGGCTATGCACAGACTCTTTCAGGCTTGGCCCAGCCCAATCTGTATCTAGCTGCTTAATTGTAATTGGAGCAGCCAGACTAATCTCACCAATAAAATCTGTCAAACAAAAGGCATGACTTTGTTTGTCCTCTCTCTCTCATTACAGCTGTTGTGGAGTGGTCAGGCTCCTGACCTAAGAGCATGTTTTTCATGCCTAACATAAAACTCTTAAGATCATGCAGGCACAGTAGTTCAGATGGAGAAAAGATGTTTTGTCTGTTCATTCAGCCAAAAGTAAGACCAAGAGTTACTTTTTGGTCTTCCTCCTCCATTTGTGTTGTGTATCGGAGTTCAAATCTGCTGTGAAGTGAAGAAGATAACATGATCTTTTACAGAAAATGTAACTTAGTTGAAAGCCATTGTGTCAGATACAATTATAGTTCCTTGTTTCAGAAATATTTCTAGTTTATTTTTTGTTATCACTTTCTGTGATGTGCAGGAGCTGTATTAGCTCTTATACCAAAGGTTCAGTGAACTGCTGGTACAGTTGCCCTCTGAATTGATGGCACTGTGAACCTTGAAGTTGTAGGAGAAAGTTGATTTGAAGAAGATAAGAGGGAAGAGGGATAGAAGCAAGGATTTCTCCCACTGAAGTGGTACCATTCAGAGTGAAACTAACCTTTCAGGAGCACTCAACTTCAATGAAGTGTGATCACAAAAAAACATTAGATACCTTGTAGGCAATTTCCCCTCACTGCTGCTTTTCAGTGTTGTTTCAGTGTGCTAGAATGCTGCTCCAAGAGGTAAGAGTTCAAAATGTGTGTCTGACAAAATGTTCAGTGTGCTGAACAGCACTTCTGAATGCAGACAGATGCATAATTTCTATTTATAGGGTTCAATGGATGTGTCTTTTGAGAAGTTTACAGTATTAGCAGTAACAAATTACTCCAGGCACCCTGTCTTAGCAATATTTAGGCTGAGCTGCTTAGATAAATGTTCAGGACGTTTTCTACCTATGTGGGGAATTTCTGCTTCTTAGTGTGATATGTGAATTAGCATAGAGTTGGGATTGTAAGCTATTAAGTAATTGTACTACTGTTATGGATTATTCTTTATCCTTTCCAGTTCTGATAGCTTTTACTTAATATATAGCCTATGAAAGACCTCTCTTCCTCTTGTTTAAATTCCTAAATTGCATAAGGTTATAAACTCCTGTATTGCCAGATTGCATTACAATAATTGGTATCTTTACTTCATTTCAGCAAATGTCCACGCTTCCTTTCTGACCAGGCTAATTGGGCAAATTAGCTTTGTGGTTTTTTTGTTCTTTGGGTCTAACTGCCTGTGTGACTGTGCTATCGTGTCCCTGCACTCTTTCCTTCACAGGTGGGGAATGGGGAACTTAATCATCCAGCTTCTGTCCTTTCACCACACACTCAAAAAGAACAGTTTGCATTTTAGCTGGAGTGAGATATAGCTAGTTATTTGCCACTTTGGTGCTTAACTTCTGTTAGATTAACTTGAACTAACTGATCTTTGTTGCTGATGTTTGGACTGTCTTTTACCCAGTAGAAGAATAATTTTGGTGTTACCTGAGGCAGTTGCTTTTGGAGCTGTTAAATTATTTCACAGGTATTGAATTATTCCACAATTGTTGAAACCTTTGCAACTTGCTAGAACCACCACATTTTTGTTAAAATGCTTCTTTAAAGGATCTTGAAAAGTGTTGTTGGGGTACAAGAGGGCTGCTGCTGTGGTCTTGTTGCTTCATCCTGACTCTTAAATCCACCCTCCCTTTTGGAGGCTTTCAGGTCCCTGTTTTCATTAGGTAGGTGCCAAAGGGATGCTGTGTCAGTGAGTCGATTGATGGCAGTGTACCAGTGGGAGAGGACAGTCTTGCAGTGCCCATGTGCTGGCTTAGATGGAGGAGGCAGCAGAGGAGCTGTGTGCCATGGCACTGAGGCTTCTGTCAAGGCTGGACTTGGTGTGGGAAAGAGGCAGAGTTTTGTATGTGCAGCAGGGAGCTGCATAACAATTTTGATGAGAAAGTGTATAAAATGGCCAGCAGAATATCTTTTGCATAGGTGAAAATGCAATAAATGGTGATATCTGTGGATGGTGAATTCTTATTGGGATTCTAGAGCTCAGGGTCCTTCAAAATGTGTCGACTGCTGCTCTGACTCAGGAAGCAAGGCATCTGATGTGTTGCTGATGCAAAGTGAGAAGTGTGTGGGTGGAGGAGATTTAAGAAAAATTTTCTAAAATACTCTGTGGCTTAGACTTTGTGCTTCACTGCAGGTACTGAAAATCTGAGTTCTTCTGATGGAGCTTGTATTGTAAGCCAACTTTAAGCAATTGAGATCTTTCACAGTGTCACCAAAATAAGCAGTCCAATCTAAAATGCTTTCAAAACAATTTTTTGGCTTGCTGCAGTTATCTACTTCCTCTTCCTCCTTCTTCTTCATCCTCTTGCTCGGTACTGTGAGAATAGCATGACTTGTGCTGCTGGCTTTAAGTTAGTAACACATCCTGGCTGTGAGCAAAGGATTGCTTAAGAGCTGTCACCTCCTGTGGGGCTGGGGCTTGGCTTTCTGCTGGCTTGGGAGCAAGGAATCAAACCCCCATGCCCTATTGATTTCCTTGTCTGGCTCCAGGAAGATGGGTTTGTGTGCTATCACTAGGCTGCTTTTGGGGTTAGTTAAACGAGCTCTATGGACTAAGTGGGTATTTTTGCATTTCAGGAAGAAGAAATGCCAGATGTAGAAATTGACATTGATGACCTTCTTGATGCAGCCAATGAAGAGGAGAGAGCTCTCAAATTACAGGTAATATTATTTTAAAATTTTAAATCAGAAGGTGGCTGAAGTAATGTGTCTGGATCATATCTTGTGTTTGATTGAATCCACTGTAAAAGTAGAATTAGAATGGAGAGGTTTGTAAGTCTAGTTTAGCATAGTCTACCAGACTGTTCAAAGGTAATCAAAATCCTTTTAGATAAAAAATTTCCAGAAGTTAGGTGATAACACTAGTAAATAAAATTTCAAAGAATCCAGTAATAGAGGGAAATATGCTAAGCCAAATTAGCCTCATTCTAATTTGTACAAGAATATAAAATAAAGAACAGAAAACATAGAAAAATGAAGAACAATCACATGGAAAAACTGAGAGTCAGTTATGATGACCAGATAGTTTCTGTGATTCACTTCAGTAGCAGAAATGTGTATGCATGTGTATACAGACCAGAAATCTTCCCTCGTGTTTAGACGATTGGTAATTATTTCTATCTGTACTAGAGAGAAATTGGAACCCGTCAAAAAGTTCACAGAAAGGGTAAGATGGCCAGAAACAGGCATTAGTAGGAAAATTCAAAAGCTGTCTGGTGAAATTACACAGTTCAAGCCAGCTCTCTAATTCTTTGAATCCTTCATGAGGTAGAAGTTAATGAATAGAAGAATGAGAGGGAGAAGAAAAGAAACATCATTGTCTTAATATCTCTCTCTCTCTAAATCAATATATATAACCAATAGGAAATGCCTCCATTTATAATCTTTTCAGATGCACTAAGAAAATAAAAACTGTTCTAGAGTTGTGGCTTGCCCTCAGCATGCTTCTTGGAGGTGACTAATGTGGTGCTTAGATGCAGCACATCTGATTTTAGTGACTGTTAGCACCCTTTTCCCAGTGCTCCCTGGCCAGCCACAGAGATGTGGGGCATGGCCCCAGGCTGTTTGCTCAGCATTCATAAATAGCTTTGCTCCTTCTGCCACAACTAGCTGCAGCAGCCCCCTGCTAGGAATGCCCTGCTAGAAATAACTAATGTCTCTATTTCTGCATTGCAAAGACTCTGGTGTCCTCACAGAAAGCTGCCTTTCACATGTCTGTTGCTGGGAGAAATGTTCTTAGATTCCCCTCCTCTTCTCAGGTTTTCTTGGAGAGAGGGATTTTGTAACTTCCTCCCTGGAGAAAGAAGCCATTATTTCTCTCCTGGTACAAATCATTCTGGTCCACCTAGGGAGCAAAGGTGAATTGTATAACTCTAGGGTTTCAGTAACATCTTCATTCAGTGATTCAAAGATTCTTGCTCCTTTTCTTTCTCCCCTCCCTTGCCAGGTTTCATACCATGACTTGTTTATGTTCACTATTACTCTGTATGGATACTGACGCTTTCATATTTTGCTTCTAGGAAACTCTTGTAGATTGCTACAAACCAACAGAGGTAAAAGACTTTTTAAAAATGCTATTATCCTGTGGAAACTGTAGTTACGTTTGAGCTAAAGTAACTTTATTTTTATTCTTATGATAAAGTGACTAGATGAATATGAATAGCTAGCTGATAAACTTGGAGCTTTATATCCTGAAAATGCTTGTGCCTGTCACTTAGCTAGGGTAGGAATGTGATTGTACCCTGTGGAGGAACTGCTGGTCATTTCAGCTGAACTATCAATATTGTTTCCTGTAATGCTCTGGCTGACTATACTGACTTACAGAGCTGCCATGCTGTAAGAAAACTAAACACAATTCTCATCAGATGGATAAAATATTGACCTGTTGGACTGTGCTCTTCATTGTGAAATCATTTAATTTTATCGAGGACAGTAAAATTTATTCTGAGAACTGTTATGCAGTTATGCAGCTCAGCTAATTGTTTCTGTGAATGGACTTGAGTCAAATTGTGGGATAACCTGTACTAGCAGTATTTAGTTACCTAGCTTTAAACTTGCATATCCATTGTTATTGGCATGTCCAATGCCAATACATCCTGCTTTTTTTACATTAATGTGTGCTTACTAGGAAAAGTAAATATTGTTAAAAAACCCCTTGGACTCATTCTAAAAAAAGAGGAAAAAAATAATTTAAAAAATCAAAAGTCTAGATCATGGGTCAGTTTGTTAGTTTCGTTTATAGAGTCAGTTCTTTCCCAGAAGTGGCTGCTGCACAGTATTTAATAGACAGGATGGTTTACAGGATTCCTCTTGTCAGCAGCCTTTCAGCTGTGCATGACTAGAAGCCAGGTGTTTGGTTTTGAAACAAGGCTGCAAATATGTTGGTTCTTCTGTGATTTCTGCAGCTGTGGCCACAGAAACTGCTGGGGCTTAAGGATAGTCAGACTATCAGGAAGAACTGCTGGTGCAGTTGAATATGCACTTCCCAGTCCATGAGATATTTTCTTCAATACTTTTCCATTTTTATTGATTCCTATGGTAGATGGGGAAGGTTCTCCAGAATTGCTATAGTAGTTGCTGGTACAAACCTTTTGACAGTGCAGGGAATTAACCCAGAAAGGCTCACTTGATAAGACTTGTAGAGCTTATTGTGTGTTATATCTTGGTTTCTTTACAGCAGATACCGTCTCTGCTATTCAGAACATAAGGAAAAATAGTTCAAGCAGAAAGCTTAATAACTCACAGCTCTTACCCAAATGTTAAAATAAACATCTAAACCTGCAAATGTGTATCTTAAGTCAGTTTTGCTTAGTATCTTCCATTTAGACTGAAGTTTAAGGAAAGACTGAGGAATTTTTGTATGTATCCTGGATTGACTTTTCATCAGACAAAGCAGAGTTATCTAGGTCACTTAAAAGATGGAAAGAATTCCCAACCTCTTTAACAGTTTGGCCAAAAATAGTAGCTGATAGTAACTTATGAGGAACTGTTCCAAACCTTTATTCTAAGAGATATAGCTAGACTGTTGAATATGCTCTTAAAATATTAAAAGCTTTTCTTAGGTAGCAGTTATGGCTGTTTTAATTTGTAGGGATATATGCTTAAGATGAGACTTTTATGTAAAGACTTACTGTGTACACAAACTTAAAGGATATGGTATCTGCTAGATCAGTGCCATAGTCAGATTCTGGATTTGAACTGTTGTAATTGAAGAGGAGCAAGGAGCAGCCTCTTCTTCCTGCATAATCTGTGTGCCAAAGGAGTCAGTTCTTCATACAGTCCCACTTGTAACTTAGGGAAAATCCCACTCTGACCTTTGTCAAGTTGCTATCTGAGTTCTGCCTGATGTTCTCTGTATCATCTGATGATGGAGATTCTTAATGTTAGCAGTGAATATAACAAAGAAATTTAAATATAATCTGCAATCTTGATGATCAGGTTTAAATACTTCACAGTAGACTCTTATTTAGGCTAGGAGGACAGTTTGATTGTGAAATCAATGAGTTTTTTTCAAGACATATTTTGAAGAAGGCTGACTAAATCTGTACTGCTGTTATCTCTGCTGTTGGTAACAGCAAGGCCACTCATTTAGACTGGGCATTGGAGAAAATCTGAAATATTTGTGGCTGATGTGAATTAAAGCTTCCACTAGTGGGACTGCCAAAGTGATGACAGGAGAAATGACAAGGAAACTCTTCAACTGCTATCAGAGAGAAATTCAATGAGTGGGCAATTTTTGTGTTAACTGACTCCAAAAGATGCAGCTGATCAACACAAGATCTGCCGATAACGAGTGTTTGAAGAGAACAGAGAACGGGATAAATTAGATTTGCAGTTTATTTACTTTTTTCTTTTCTTATAGAAATATACAAACCTTCCGATGAATGGGCTGGAGATCTCCCCCATTCAGGCAGGATTAAATCTATTTTGTTAGTACAATTCTTCACTTAAAATGCAAAAGTGCAAAACAGGAGAAAAAGGAGATGAAATTGCATCATTAAAGAAAATTGCATTGCTGGAAACTTCTAATAATAATTTTCGATGTGGTTTGCAAACAAACTATGTTGAATTGTTGTGCATATTTTCTGGAGAACTTGGGCAGAGATTTAAGTTATTGACTACTCAATTACTTCAGTGGTTGAACTATTCCAGCAGCTTTTAACACCTTTGAAAAAGGTAGAGATGCATATTCTTAACTGTATGTTTCTCCAAGTTTAATTCCTAGTTGGAGCAAATTACAGGCTTGTGATGCAACTTTTAGAGTGGTCTAGGCACTGTGGCTTTTAAGATAAAAGCTGTTTTGTGCATCTATTGACATAATGTGTGTTTTTAGCAGGCATGAATAGAAAGCTCAATGCTTCTGAAACAGAACCCCATAACTTTTGAAGGAACGTATGTTTATTTTGGTCCTAATATGTTATGAATTATTTCAAGTTAATTGTTGTTTCTTCTGTGAAATTGCAAGGCAGCAATATGTAGGATACCCACAAGAAGCAACAGTCACTGTAGATGTGTCCTAAAGCCTCAGTGCAGTGGGCTGCCTTACATATAGGCAAGCCAGGGCAGCTGATGGGTGGTAAATTACTAAGTCACAGCAAAGGTACTTTGTGTCCATATTACTTGAAATCAGATAGGACAGTTTGTAGAGAAAAAAATGTTAGAAAGCTTATTTACAAGCAATGCAGGAATTTCGGGTAAAGCATGATTTCTCGTTCATCCATTTGACCACTGAATTCAGTGAAGTAAAACTTTTTATGTGCCTGCTGAGTTCTGCCCTATATTGTACTACAGCGTTGGAGGGAATTAAGCTTGTGTGTTTTCATTTCTGGAAGTACTCATGAATACAACTTATAAATACCCATAGCAATATCACAATGGAAGAGCAAGTGGTGATTTGACAAGAATAAGCTGTGCTTGTTTACATGCTGCTGAATTGGAGAATAATTGGGCTGCAAATCTTTACCATAGCTAAACTTTGTAGTATGTAGTTAGTTCCTTTTACAGAGCTCACCAAGAAGCTAAATTAATGCAAAAATTTCATCCTCTGGACACTAATGGTGCTGTGGCCTCACTGGAGCGGGCATGTTGATGGCATTGTTCAGTGAGGCTAAAGAGACACTGCACTGGTTCTTGCTAACAGAGGGCATCTTCTGGCCCTGTTCTCCCAAAGCAGTTCCCTTCTTTCTGTACAACTGGCTTCAGGTTTGAGCCTGTGTGGAAGAGAAGGTGTTTGGCAGTAAGATGGGTAGGGTACCCTCTTTTTTTTTTTTTTGTTGTTGTTGTTGTTTTGGTTTGGCTTTTTGTTTGTTTTGTTTATTTATTTATTATTTAGTTTCTTTCCCAAGTAGCTGTGGGATTGCCCTCCAGGCTGACTTTAGTTTTTACATCCAACCAGTGAGGCTGTCTCCAAGAAATAGCCTTGGGCAAACAGTTAAGGAAATCTTGGTCTTTGACCTGGCTACAGGGAAGTAAAGCTGTGAAGGAAAGCTAGCTTAGGATTCATTTCATGCTCTAGTGAAGCAGGAGGACTAGAAACTAAATTTTAGTTTAAAAACTAGTCCTACTACATGTGTACTGTTTGAGGAAGAGAAATCTGGAGAGACAAGAGTCTAATTAGTCTCCAGAATTAACTAGAAGACTAGGAATTCATTGTCTGTCAAATGACCTCATTAAAACAATGAGTCACACCACCAAAGCAGAGAGATGATTTCCTCCCCTTTCCTGAATTATCATTTCACCTTTGTTTTTTTGCCTTTATAATTTTTTTGCCTAAGGCTGAATATAGATGAGTTCAAACGAACTATAGATTTAGTCTGTCTCTCATTAAAAGTTGCCTTTAGAATTAGAAAGATGTCTTCTAGAAACAATGATTTAGTATTATAAATTACCAAGATTCTCAATAGTTGTAACAAGGGTGCCTCCTTGCAAAAAACATGTATAAAAGAATTTTAACTAAGTTTGCATACATTTTTGCACACGTAAAAAAATTTATTTTTTATTTTATCTATCAAGGCACAAAGTGCTGGTATGAGATTTTTCTTATATTAGAAGTGCATGTAGCCTGTATATTCCTGGCTATAACCCTTCAACGAATAATTAATAAGTTCTTGAATCCTTAGCTGAATTATTCTTATGTTTTTTAGCTCTGTGAATTAAATCAGTATATATAGGTAGATAATTCAGCCTGTGTTAGAGAAGTGTTTTTGACATAGATTAGCACACAATCAGCTTTCAAACATCTGATGCTAAATTGCAGCATATCTTGTTAGAGGGGATTTCAATAAAATGCTCTGTGTAAAATGATTTTTGTGTACATGGTGGAGATAGATGTGGATATAAAGTCTTGACTCAAATGGCCACAAGGAACAACACTGCAATTTTTGAGCAATGGCTTAAGAAAACAAAATGGACATTACTGTCATAAGATGAGTTGGTTAGTTACTGAAATGCTGTGAAGTCTCCTTTCCTGCCTCCATGAGGAAAATGTGCATCTTAGAATGTGCATCATAGAACACTGCTTTTCCTTGATGGGAAACTACAAAGCAAGAAAGGCACGAGCACTGGAGCACAACTGTGTTAATGACAGCCAGCTCCATGCAAGTGTCAGGTGCAAAGTGATATTTAAATCAGAAATGTGCTGAATGAGTGTTGTGGTTTGGGTGTCCATCGGACAACAGCACTACTGTATTATGAAAAATGTCTGCCACATGCATAATGCTGTTGTTGGGTTTTACTCTTTGGTACTGCAGACTCTTATTTCAAGAAAAAATAGTTCCTGAGGGATAAAACATTTTAAAGTATTTCAGGTACTTCTTCAAATGAATGCTTCCTCTGCCTTAAGAATAGTTGCAGTTACCTCAGATCTCCTTTAGGGGGTTGATGCAAGAGTTTGGTTTATTTTAGCAGCATTTAGAAGTTTCCAGGAGTGTTAAACTTGCCTGAAAACTTCAAGAAAATACCCTGTTTTGCAAAAGAAGGTGCTTATGATTACTCTTCAAAGTATAAGGGGAGGAATTCCTCTCTCTTGGTATAATATCATATTAAAAAGCAACTGCCCCCTGGCTATGTTTCATATCTGTGGGAAACTTGCTCCAAACTCTACTGAGTTGTGGGAGAATGGGTAGAGAAATGGCAGGGTGGGATATCCCAAATGACTGCAGAGTACCACAGATGTCCCTGTCCACTCGGCAGGTGCCCCTTCCTGTAAAGTTTTTACTTGTGTGAAGCTGCTGCAGAGTTTCCAGATGCAGTGTCTTGTTGTAGAGTATTTGTGGCTTGAACAGGCAATTAATAAAGTTTTCATAAGGGAAGAACTGCACTTCAGCCCATTCCTCTCCAAAGCGGTCTTAATCTGATGTTTTGGCATGGGACTACAGGGGTTTTTTTTTGTTTGTTTGTTTTTTTCTTGGAAAGACTTGTTGAAAGCCAGTACTAATGATATTAATCCCAAGTAAAAATCTTCTAAGATCACTTTAGGGAGTTTATTTCTCTCATGATTTGACTGCAGGGCTTTATATAAATTTGACAGTAAAAAGTCCTAAAATGTGTTTGTATGTTTCAAGTAGCACCATGCCATATAGTTTTGCATTATCTAACAGGTCCTTACAGTGATGATAGGATGACACAGACTGTTTGCAAAGTTTGTTGAAAACTGAATTTTTAGAGTAAGCGTGTCTTCCTCCTTTTCTGTTTTTTTAGTGGAGAAGTACTGGACTGTGACACGTTTAGAGTTGATATTGTTGCAGTGGCTTGTGCCTGTGTGGAAGAAGACAGCTTCACAAGGATGGAGGGAGAGGATTAGGGGTCTTAGGAAACCAGTTTTTCTGATTATCTCAATAGGCTATGTGTGTGTCCAGATGGGAAGCGTGGTATTGATATGCACAGATGTATTCCTGAAGTGGCCTTAACTTAGTTCAGGGTGGAGACCCCACTGTTGTGTAGCTGCTCTGCCTTTGCTGCATTTCATTGCAGCCACAGGTAGTGTGGATGCAACAATAACTGCGGTGCAACAGTATGTGCACTTCACTGTAGATGTGCATAATCTGTCAGAAAAGGAAATTTGTTTGTTGGGACCGTGGTCCCACCAGAAAAACCTGACATATTAGTCAAAGTAAAATACACATTTACAGAGACTTTCCTTATATGAAGTGTAGCCCCTTGTAATGCATGTTTCAGTGGGACCTGTTTTGAAAAGTATTGCTTTGTAATTTACGTGGTGACTTTGTTCACTGGAATTTTTAAGCATTCATCCAGGAAATCATGCTTTTAGTTGTTTCATAGAATGGTTTGAGTTGGAAGGGACCTTAAAGATCATCTAGTTTGACTCCTCTGTCAAGGGCAGTGACACCATCCACTAGGTTCCCAAAGCCCTGTCCAACTTGGCTTTTCACATCAACCTGACTGACTAAATCCATAATTACGTTCAATGTTTATAGCTAGCTGATTTCATAGGAACGTTTTTGTAGGTGTACTCATAGTACTGTGGATAAACATTATTTTCCCAATGTGACAGCAAGGAAGTAATTTAGCTTTAAATGCACCTGCAAGAAATTGTATGCCAAAAGAATTTTGAATTATGCAAACCTGTAAGCTTCCGTTCTTGCACAGTTTAAAAAGGGAAAATCTGCTGAAACTGGGGAAAATATCACTGTGCCTGGTCCATGAAGTGATTTGTTGTGTTCTGTGTTTTTTGTTCTGTTTTTTGTTTTGGGGGCTTTTTTGGGGGTGGTGGTGGGTTGGGTTTTGTTTGTTTGTTTGTTTGGGTTTTTTTGGTTTTTTTTTTTTTTTTTAGTTGTTGTTGTTTTGGTCTTTTGGGTTTTTTGGAGGGGGTTCTTTTGGTTTTTTTTTCCTAGTGTCATTCACTTGGCTCTCTACCAGTTTCACCCATTGTAAACCAGTGGTGCTACCTCTGGTTCCTTCTTCCTACCTTGCCTCGGACTGACACAAGTGTTGGTGTGGGCTGAGTGGTGGGCCTGGTCAGAGGGCTGAGCCAGCTTGGTGAAGTAGCAGGACAGGAGGAAAAACACTTGAGTTTTTAGCCAGATCAGCTTTCTTGTACAGCTGAGTATGCAGCCAACCAAAATACTGATTCCAGCATGGAGAGTGGCAAGAGGAACACCTCTTTTGGCCAGAGTGCTGATTTCTGTTCCGGATTAAGCTGTAGAAGTCTGCTTTGACTGTATGCATTGTATCCAGCCATAGATGTTGCTTCACTGTGTAGTTGGTAGAAGGCCCTGAGTAGTAAAAGCCTGAAAGGTGGCTAACAACTGAGCTGGCACAATCACAAGGAAAAGCTTGTTGTTCATACCTCTGCTGGATGGGAAGGGTGTGTCTAAGGTTACTGGTGATCAGGCCAGAGAAATCCCAGCTTAGCAGTAAAAGCTTAAATAAAAATGTGTAGTTCCCTTTTATTAAAAAAACCCCCTTTATTATAGTAATATGGGATCATTAAAATTACTCATAATTTCTTTTTTCTTCCCTAGGAATTTATCAAAGAGCTGCTAACTCGGATAAGAGGAATGAGGAAACTCAGTCCCCCTCAAAAGAAGAGTATATAAATAACTCAAAGTAATAGCACTCTGTAAAAGACATGGCAAGGGAAATGGGACTTTGAATACAAGACCTTATTAAAATAATTGTCTTTCTCCACAAATTTTTTGATTTTATTCAGTTTTGACTCAAGGAATTTTTTTTTGGTGTGTTTTAAGGGTTCTTTTTTAAGTGTCAATTTTTTTTTAAATCAAAAATATCAACAATTTGGATGCTCTGAACTTTCACCTGAGGATTACTGAAGCAAGTGAAGAATCCAAGAGTTAGTGATGAGGGGCAGCAAGCCTGTGTGGTGAACCAGAAGATCTTGTAAATTTACAGAGCTAGGAGACTTCTCCTTGCAACTAGTTGGATAACGTTTCTTAAGTTGGTTGTACATTTAACTCATGGATGTCAAGTTTCTTGTGCTTGTCTGTACATAAATTTTAAAGTGGGTTGTGAATACTGTTTCACATGGATGGAAGGAGAAGTTTGTTATAGTAAATTATTTAAATGGTGGTTATTGCAAATTTGTTATCAGAAGGTACCAATTTAGATTACTAAAATGAATGCTGCCATTTTTCTAAATACCCTTAAAGCAGCACAGTGAAGAATTTCATCATATCTCCTTGTTTAGACTGCAGCATATGAAAATTGGCAATTTTAAGGGCTTGATTTGTAGACTTAAAATTTGATTGACTTTGATGCTTTGCTGGGATCACTTCCTCTCCACCTTGTGGTGTCTTAGAGCTGTGCTAACCTGTATTGAATATGGGCCTGGAGTGATACCTAGAGAAATGTCCATCACCATTTAAAAGCTGGTTCATACTGGAGGAAAGGCAGTGATACCAAAATGAATTGCAAGTACTGTATTGCATTTAATGATGCAGTCTTAATCAAATGGAGATTCCTCTCCTATAAAGGTAGGCAAAGAGTAATACAGCCTTTGTTTATGGCTCTGCCCTGAGAAGTGAGGAGACTTCTTAACTTGGGCTCTCTTACTTGTAAGAGCAAGAACAGAGATCCCCGCTCCCTTCTGGAAAATGTCCTAACTAGAATGTTTGTTAAGCTACCATTTACTGGTAGGTGACCCTAGTCAGGCATTTTATATCAAGGGTGCTCTGAACATATTTTATTTTTCAAAAGAAGTACATGTTTGTGAATTTTATGTATACTGGCAAGCTTTTTTAATGTATTTAATTTTGTAATGTTTACTGATGATTTTATTTACCAGATATTTACTCAAATAAATGGAACAACTTGTGACTTGTTACATGTACATTTTACAAGACTACTGTTGCTGAGTAGGTTTGTAAATGGAATTGCTTGTCAAAAAGAGAAGCCTGTGAAGTGGTAAGTACATGGGAACCTGGCTTTATTGACCCTAACTGGCTTTTAATGTACCCAGTATCACTCAAACTCCTGTAACCTGGTGCACAGCTTCACTTTTGAAAGTCTCCTCCAGATGATGCCTTCCTTCCCTGTGCCCTAGGGAATTTAAAAAGGGGTGGGGGGAAAATAGCTTGGAAATTCTTTCAGGTAAATGCTGATAAATTCAGGTAATTTTTTTTTGTCCACCAGAGAGGGACTGTAGTGGAGGGCTTACACTGGATGGCACTGGATAGTTTCCTAGTGAAGGTGTGGCAGAAGGGAGTCTTTCAGAAGGAGACACACACTACCTTTCTTCCTTTATGCACCTTTCTGGATCCTCAAGAAATGCCAGCAGCCTTCAGAAAAGACTTGCCTGCAGCATTTTAAATTGAAATCTTGTATCTTGCTGAAGTTACAATTTAGCTCTGATTTCCTAAGGAGTCACCTGCAGAATTTTTTTTAAACTGAAATGAAGCTTCAGAGAAATTGGGAGGAACTAGTGAATTCTTCTGGTTTTGTGTTGGTTTTGTCCCACTATTGTTGTCAGTGTTATCAGTGGGATGTCTTTGGTTTTGAAAGAGGCTCATGTGTCCAATGTGCCTTGCCACAAGAATCTGTGGTCTGTGCTCCTCGCAGAGGATTTCATGTAGCTAGATCTAAGTGACCAAGTTTGTGTCAACATCACCCTTTGAAGGAGAGAATGTTACAGGAAAAGCTCCCTTACTGCTGAGGTAAGGGGGCTTTTGTTAGATTTTTCATTCAGCTCTGGAGGCAGAAATTGGTGGTGATGTAAATAAGTCTCACGAGCAAGCTTGATGCTTGAGTGGGCACGCATGTTTTCTGAAAAGCTTTCTGGTTTTTAAACCACTGAGAAGCTTTTTTTCTGGCTGAAAACAGTTTAGTATGTCAAAAACAGGGAAAAATCTTTTGATTCGAGACTTGCTGGCAATTCTCATGTTCAGAGTTTTGAGCTGGAGTCTGAAACAACCCAAAGTTTGAACAATAAGGTTTCTAGTAATTTTCACAGTCAGAGATGCATTTTGTGACTTCACTGATGATTTCAAATATGACTTTTTTTCCTTTATAATATTGGTGTGCCAAATCAGATGTCAATGGCAGCTGTACCAGTTCTCTTATTACCTACAGCAAAAAATACTATCCACAAATATTTTTTCTTTCATGTTGTTTGTCTAAAAGCTGCCACCCTGCTGTGTGCATGACATACTTGTGTCTTTTTTCCTATTCATCTTGCACTGAAGTGGCTGTGGAAAGTAGCAGTTTACCCCTTGTTAAACCAGTAGGTTTGGTGGTAAACTTAGAAATGGTGAAGACTGGGATAATCCTTACTGTTTTCTTGTCTCATGGAGATGGGATAAGTCACTTCTGAGAAGGGTTTCCTCTCTTCCAGTGCCACAGGTTTTGCTGCCTTACAAGTGTCAGTGAGCAAAACCAAGCTCTATATAGCTTTTTTATGCAGTTGGCCTGATTTTCTTGGGGACTTACGGGGTCTCATTCTTGCTAATTTTTACTTAATGGAGCTACTCTTGGCCTGGGTGTAAGTGGGAGGGAAGTAAGAGGGGAGAATTAACCCATTCACTAAAGGTTTAATTGTGCTTTATGTCTTTTTACTGTGTGGGTGTTCTTGGCTCTGGGGCAATATTCAAGGGGCATATAAATAGCACACTGTTACTGAAACAACTTGAAATTAAATCTTACAGCCCAGTCTCTTTGCTGTCTTGGCTGGACAGCTTTCATGAGAAGGGCCAAGTTGCTGCAATGAGAGCTTTCTCTGGGCTTTTTATGTGGATGAAAGGAAAAAACTGAAGTTCCTTCTAGCAAATATGTAGTGAAACTGAGGTTTTTGTTTTGGAATTGAAGTGCTTTTCCAGTGTAAAAAAAATGTCTGCAAGAGCATGTGTTTCTGGAGTCTGCTTCATAACATAATTAGCTTTTGCATGTTTTACAGCAGGCCCTGGCAGTTGGCTTAGAAAGAAAAGGAAAGTGCTTGTGTAATCATACTTAGTGTGCCTTATGAGGCTCCAGTGACAGGGTAGTGTATTCCTAAGGCACAGAAGAAAGGACATGAGCCATTTGTCTGCCAGCCTCATTTTTGCTCCTTCCCCCCAATGATGGGGTTTATTCCTGAAGTTACCATTCATGCAGGGAACATAAGGTGGAATGTGGAAGGAAGTGTTTCTCTAGTCTCAGTGAATATGGCCAAGAAAAGCAGGAGCAAAATATCTTCTTCATTTGTGCACTTGTAACCCTTTGACGTAGAGTCTTAGTAAGAGTTCCTAGTACTTTATGCTGGTAGGTATAATAGTGTATGTGAAATTGAAATTACTCTGCAATTTATTTCTAAATGGGTTTTTTTTTTTTCAGATTGAAGACAGTCTTAATGTAAACATGCAGCTCCAGGGTTAAAAAAAAAAAATTATTGCCAGCCACATCAACAGAAGATCTGTTTGAGTGGAAACTAGAAGAAAATGCAGGTCTTATTCTGAACAAACAGCTGAAGTTAAAACTCTGGTGAAGTGCTGTAACAAAAGGAAAAATTGTATATTGACTACATAAGATTTTTCATTGCCAGCATCATGCACAGATTGTATAAAGGTACTGAGTAACTGCATGCAATACTTTTAAAAAGATGTTGAGATTTAGGGAGAAAGCCAAAAAATAAATCAGATGTTGGGAAGTCCAGGAAAAAACATCACTAAGAAAATTACCTGTTAGGAAAACAAAGGAGTCTTGTGTTACTGCATATATTTCTGTATGGAAAGAAAATGAGGTAAGTCAGTGCTTTCATGTATTGGAGAAAAGAATGAAGAGGAGGAATACCTGGAAGATAAAGGAAGGAAATTTGACCTGTGGAAGAAAATATAGTATCCTGATAGTGATGAACCCTTTGAGCTTGCTGCTGTGGGAATATGTGAGATTGACATCTATTAGTATCTCCAAATTAAAATTGGCTGCTTTTCTAGACAAATTGTCGTTGGATCAGTTACTCAGTTTCAGTCAAGGTAATCAAAGGCCTTAAAACTCTACTTCATGGGGTTTTCTTTGTTTGGTGTTATGTTTTGGATTTGGTTTGTTTTGTTGGGTTTTTTTGGTTGGTTGGTTTGGTTTCTGGTTCATTGGTTATAAATTTTTGTTAAAGCTGAGGAAACCAATAGGAAACTGATTTCTATGTATTATGGCAATGTTATATAGTGCTTATGTAGTGGTCAAATCAGATTACTAATACTAGCTATGCATTTTATATATAACTCTACTACTTTTTACTTGACTTTCATGCTAGTACTTTTATTTTTTCTGGAAGTAAGCAAATAGTAAGTGTGAATGTAATTAAAGTTGCTATTGAAAGCTAGAGAGAAATTGAAGAAGAGAATATGTGACTAGAAAGTGCTTAGTGCAGTGAATTTTATTTTTACCACTGAAGGATTTTGTCATCAGTGTATAAATAGAGTGTTTCTAAAGTTTTGAAATTGCTGTTTATAATGATCTAACCTAGTGCTGATGAGGTTTTATTTGTTTTGTGGGTGTTTTTGGTAGAACTAATGGCCAAATTCTATGAACTTACACTGTTTACAGACTTCTCTGTTTTCCAACAAAAACTGACATTAGTTGTTTAAAGAAACTGAGCTATTTTAAAAATGAATTTGCAAAATGTATGTAAGACTGAAAATTGTTTTGGAGGTGCAGCTAACAGGTTTTGTTTGGTAGTAAACTCAGATGTATTACTGAATTGGTATTTTAGTTGAACTTTTTACCTTCTAAGATCAAAATCAAAAATATCCTGTGTTAGCTCTTAGCAGAGGTTTCAGTCTGCCTAACTATCATACTGGGTTGGACTTGAAGCCTGTAATTACTTGGCAGAAAATGTAGGAGCTGATCCTTTTCAAGACTAGACTTGTTTTACTAACCCTTCTAGGTGGCAAAGCGGGTGAGAGCACTAGAGGCTTTCCTGCCTCCTCAAAGGAAGATCCTACATCAGTGTCAGCAGAGTTTGGCTCTTGCCCAGGCATTGTGGATAAGTTCCTGTCCCCTCATGCATCCTGGGGTCATCCTATAGTCATCCCTATAGTCATCCTGGGGCTGGTGGGAGTTGGAGCAGTGTGTACTATCAGGTACATGGAGAACTAGGTCATGCAGGTCTGTGAAAGGACTGTGCCTATCCAGGATCTGTGTTTCCCTTCATGTTGCTTGACCTGAGGCAAAACCAGCTGGGAATAGCCTTTATTTAACATACTGATTTACAGTAAAGAAGGAATCCCAGTAGGAACAGTATGTTGAAACCCCCATCAATTCTTGCTGTCTCCTAGTAAGAGAAGCCAATTTGTGACAGTGGTGCAGGCTCTGCAGGTCTTCTTACAGCTCTGCCTGAACCTGGCTTTGGGTCAGAGCCTGCCTCCCTGTTTGTTTGTTCTAACTCTACTACTGCAGTAACAGGAAGCCTCGTAAACAAATGGAAAGGTTTCAATGGGTGCTTCAGGCTTGTCCAGCAACCAGTACTGAGCCAAAGCCATGTCAAAACTACAAAGAGTGTGCCATGATGGTGCTTGAGACAAAGGCGCTAATACTGACTTGGAAGTGATCAAGATCAGGTTGGATGGCACTTTGAGCAACAGTTTCGTGCCTAGTTTCTGCCACTAACCATCCCCAGTGAACTTCACGTTTTCTGTTGTGTCTTTCCAGACTTAATTTCAAGCCTACCAAAGCAACAGTTACTATATCAGTTTTGGTGCCCGTTGTCTCCTGTACGGTGTATTTGCCTACAGTCTGCATTATTTTCCTCATTCCTTCAAATTTATCGGATTGATTGTTTCTCTTAGGCATCTTTTACTACTGAATGGAAATGGAAATGTATTATGGTACTATTGCTGCCACAGTGTTTTTGCTGTCAGTACCAAGTCAATCCAAAAGACTAGAAAGGATGCTGTGAATTTTAGTGTCTTCTAATTTATGGCCTCATACTGCTGGAGTTTACTCACTTTTTGCGTTATTTCTTCACTTCCTTGAGTTAAGTTTTCATCAGTGTGTGAATGCAACTCAGCCACACTATAAGGAGAGAGCAAAGCTCCTAGAAGTAATCAGTTTCCCTTACATTCTGAGAAAGAAATATAAATGTGGTTTTTATTTTTCTCCCCCAAATATCTGGAAGATGCATTTGCAGTGCCACAGAAATGTTTTTGTTTAGAAACATGAGAACCTTAGGATGTAGTGTAAGGAATGAAACAAGGGCTAAATAGTGGCAGACACACAAACTCACCAAATGGACACATCCTTTGTGTCCTTTGGGAAAAGAAAAAAAGCCACATCTGTGTTTCCTGAGCTCAGTGCTTGTCAGTGACTCAGCTACTTCGATTAGGCTCTACCGGGCTTTGTGCTGGGTCTGGGCAGTGGCCCTGTGGAGAGGTGAGTACTGGTCCTGGAGGAATAATGCAGATATGAGCACATTTGTGTAATAGCATACCAACCAAATTGCTTAAGCCTGAATCCAGTGTTTGGGCTGTTAAGAAGCCAGTATTTGAGGCAGAGCATTGGTAGGATGTGTCATCGCCCCTTCCAGTTTTGCAGTGACTGTGATGGTGTACAGTCTCTGCTGCCACTGCCACTAAGGAATACTGTAGCTTTTCAGGCATTAAATTAGGGAAGAGCATGTTTTTCATTTGGGAGGTACAGTAGTTTGTTACCAACCCACACTTACCAATAACTTTGTTCCTCTGATATATGTACCTAAAAAACAGGCCATTCAAACAGATTTAGCTGTACATATGCTGTTACCACCTGGTAATGTTTGGTTTTTTGAGAAAGTGAAGCTGTTTAATCTCCTTTTCTCTGAACGCATTTAATTCATGCCTCCTAAACTCCAGTTCACCTTTTAATATAGGTTTCACAGTAATCCAAAAAGCTTTAGCACCTTTGGGGAATTTTTCTGGTGCTGATTTAGACTTAGAACCAGGCACAAAATGACCTGATATTGGAAAAAGGCTATAACTTGTTTGTAAGATTCTCCTCTTTAGAGTTGTCTAAAAGGTCTTTGTTTCTGTATCAGCAATGAACCACAGTAGTGCTTGTTTTGTATGGTAAATCCTTAGAATTTCAATAATTTACCAAAAGTGTCTGCTCTTTTTTTCTCCTGTGATGTGCCTTGGCCAAGAGCTGACACTTAACTTACTGTATTGATTAGTTCTTCATCTATGAAGTTGTATATTCAGCTCAGCACGTAACCACTCTGAGGCTGGTTTTTTAGTACTTGGCACAAGGACAATGTGTTTAAAAATATATGTCAGCTCTTCAAAATTAAATGTTTTAATGCCAGGGTTGAGTGAAGAGATAATTGTTTAACATTTTCCTCTCTTGGTTACTTTTGAAATTTGAAAAACCTGAGTACTTCCTGAAATAAGTACGATTTTTTCAGATCTAATCTTGCTAGCTGCTTCCTAATTAATTTAGTACTTGTATTTCTTACAGTTTTTATTTATAGTAGCATTTGGTATCTGCTCTAACAACTGTTCACCCTCCCTCAGAATTCTTCTCTTGTGCTCTCATTCCTTTTGCAACAGAAATTAAGGTATGTCAAAATTGTGCCACATCTGCAGCACCAGCAAAGATAACTAGGCGGAGAGTCAAGAGAGATCAAATGAATCAGATTAACCCACATTATTGCTGCATTTTCTTTGCTGGAGAAGGTTAGACTATCATGCTCAGCCCACTCCTGAGTTTCACATAATCTCCTTCTCATACAAGCAGACTCTTCCCTAAGTAGAGTGTGTTTATTTTGGATGTTTAAACACCCAAAATAAAACACTTAAAACTCTGGGATTTGTTTCAAATATCTCAGATGGAACTCATTTATGAGGTTGGCTTTTTAAAAAAATAAGTTTGGGGCTGTCCTTTGTATCGCCCACTGAGTCTTGTTAGTTAGAAATTGTGGGGGAACTGTCAAATATGCAGGGGGGCAGGGACCTCAGATGAAACAGCAGGTGTGGAATATGTCAAACTTTCACTTTTTTCAAAGTTTCCTCACTGAACCTTGCTCATCTCAAGTGCTCAGGAATTATAAGACAAATAATGTAGGCACTCTGAGGCTGTGGAGTCCTGAATCTTTTATAATGCTTTGATTGTTTCTTGAGTTGCTTTCTCAGGGATCACTTGTAATTTGTTCATAGTGTTGATAGGGGTCTGAAACTTTCTTTCCCATCTCCATCAATTTCAGGAACAGAAATTCTAGGAAGGATGCTGGGCTTTTTATGAAAGCATTAAAGTTGGAGACAATCAGGGAAATTACATTTGTAGATGCTGGAGCTGACCTTAGTCTTGATCTGCTACCGTGCCCTTCGTGATGCATCTCATGTAGCCCATGGATCTCTCCCTGTGCTGGTAGAAGTTCAGGCCTGCTTGTGCACAAAACCCTACAATGCAGACAAGCTAGGTAAAATTAAAATATGCTGGTGGCACTTGGCATTAGATGTAGTTTACTCTTTATGCATTTCAATGCAGGCCACTCATTTCATTAGCTGGAAAACAACCTTCCTTTAAAGTAGGTTGATGATGGGGGCTTTTATATATTACTTCATCCATGCTTTACTGCAGTACACAGGGACCATGGTGGAAAAAAACAGTTCTTTGGTGAGTACTGGGAACAACCAGCTCTCTCTTTTTGGTATAAATAGTTGAGGACAGAGAGAAGCAAGCTCATTTTTAATATGTGTTTAGATTGAAAGTGAGTTGCAGTGGAGCCTAGATAACACCCCAAGCAATTATACTTCCAAATTTTGTCCTTTGGGGACAGAAAAATGCTGTCAAATGCTGGGTTCCCTGCAAATCAAAAAAGTCTTTTGAGTTATTTTCATTTTTAAAAGGGTCGCTTACTGAGAGCAACCAACTCTAATAAATGACTAGTTGTTGATGCTCAAAACTTGGCAGAAGGTTTCAGAGCTGTGTAATGGCATTTGGGTGATGGATGCACAGCTTTCTATGACACATTTGTGGGGAGCTCCATTGGGGGAGAAAACTGAAATGACACCTTTTCATTATGTAATAATAATAATAATAATAATCTTTTCATTATATCCTTTTTCTGTAAATGACAGATTAGGTGTGGGGTTTAGTTAGCCACAGATCTTTCCCTCACAATCTTGGAATGCAATGCTGCTGAGGGGAAACAGATAACCAGTGGTAACTTTCTATATAGAGCTTTGGACATGGATAATCTTACAAGAATCGTGTGAAGTGCTGCTGGGAGTTATTGAAAATTAAACAGCTCATGGGAACCGTCCCCCTGTTAGGGTAGTGCAAGAAATTGAAAGGCTTCCCAGAAAAAGACCAGGGCTGCATGGCACAGGTTTGTCATGTGCCAGACAACTCAGAGCTGAGCCAGAGGTGAGTGCTACAACAGCACATGGAAGACTTGAAGTTATTTACTTAGACATAACAAAGGACTGAGCTCTTGTACTTAAAGACCACAAAATACTTTCCACCCTATTTGTTGGCATTAATTAAACAGAATTCACTTCTCTACTTCATCTAATATTCTGACGCCCACTCACCTGGTCAAGCCTAAGATTTTGTCCCATCCATCCTGTTCCAACCTAAAAATCTCTTACTGTCTGACATTTTGTTATCTGTCTTGTGCACTGCAAGTCTTTGAGAAGTGTTTTCCACAAGAGGGTGTAAGACAGCATTTTGCATTAACCCTCTGCCACAAAACGGGATGTTAATTCCTACTACTTGCATTATCCCTGCATGGATCATGAGTGTGCTATGCATCACTGCTTAGGGAAAGAGGCTCCAGTGAGCACAACCTGCCTACTGGCTCCAACTGGCACTCAGGAAAAACACACAGATTCTCACAGACTCACACCTAAAGTGGTGTCAGCAAGTCCTGTGGCTGAAAGCCCAGGCATGGGTGATGCTCCCTCCTACAGGTCGCAGGTGGGCCGGTGCTTAGTCAGCAGCAGTGTCAGGAGCAAGGGGCAAGGAGCAGCGCTTCCTCTCTGCAGAGCTGTGGACAGTTGATGTGCCAAAAGCTTTGTGTAAGACAGTCTGTTGCCTTTAGGAAAACAAACGTGAACTCTCCTGCATCTAATATTAGATTGCATTGTCAAAACAGGTTGTGATCAATCTCTTCGGAAAAGGAAGGGAAATCCCAGTGCCCCTTGTAAACTTTAACAGTAGTGCTTCTCAGGACAGACATTTCCTAAACAAGGTGCTGCTAGTAGCTAATGGTATATCAGTATTTTTCCTTCCTTATTCCCTGATTTCTAGTTTCCTAGAGGAGCGGAGTTGGTCCTTTCAGCAGCTGACATGTCAAAAGCATTCAGGAGGAAATTACAAAGGAAGCTGGCAGTGACTTGGAAAAATGAAGCAAATCTACAGGCAATCTCTTGGCTGATTCAATGGCTTTCTAACATCTTTCCCTTCCAGCTGGACCTGCCTCTTGGTAGCCAAAGCCCTGTCTCGGCTGAACACATCAGAGACAGCACACTGACCTCTTTAACTTCTGAGGATTAATGAGGTTTTACTGCTTAAAGTAAACACCTAAATGAATACTGAGGAGCTTTGCTCACATTTCTCCATCTTTTTCTGTCCTCCATTGCCTCTCAGTTATGACTCATTGGCAGAAGTCATAAATAATGCAGTGTTTTTAAAATTCCTCTGAAAAAATTGAACTGTGTAGTATAAGATCACTTGTGAAGTGAGAGCTGTGGCAGCTGTAACAAGTGGGAATCCTGCTGAGGCACAGTTGTCGTTTGGGTATATTTCAAAGGTTTAAATAGGATTAAGGTATTTACTATTATTAATGGGAAAAGAATCTTTATCCCTCTGGAATATTAGAGATACACTGTTTTTTTATGCCATAGAGGAATACTCTATGGGCAAATACAAGGTTCTTGTAGTCTAAATAGTCAAGCTTGAAGCTTATGCAGACTGAGGATTTCCTCTCACTAAAAACACACACTGCTCATTCTGTTGCAACCTTGTTAAGGCCAAAGGCTGAGGCATTCATAATTAACTACTAATTTGAAGTGCCTTGATTTATAGATGTTCCAGCATGGGGCACTTTAAATGGACCTTTATTTTTAAGTAATACTCTTCACAATGTTTCATACCTGGAGCACTATGAATTTGAGGCTCCCAGCTTGCTGGCCATTCTTGAAAACCTTTGGGATATTGATGGATGAATGTGTATACCTAGGCAAAAAGGTCTGTGAGTGCTTGGTGCTATATCATTAAAAGAGAAAAAACAAATAAGAAGACAGGCTTTATGGTTAAATAAACTGCTGTATCCTGACAGGATAATGCTAGCATCTGATTTGTAGGGTAGGTGAAAGGCTTTTTTCCTCATAAAAATCTTGGGTTAAATTAAAAAAAAACCCCACCCTCTCAAACCACTGTTACCCCAAGAAGTCTTAAAAATTTTGTAGGTAGCATTATGTAAAATACACATTTTACACTGACCACCTTTTACACTGCTTCCACCTTTGTCCCTGGTGTGTGTTCAGCACTTTCTGCTATTTGAAGTGGAGAGAGGCATTTTGGTGTGGTTGTCTGCCTCAGTTCAGGACATGAATATTTTTTGCTGCAGAGCATTGTTTTCCTGGTGTGTGAAGCAGAGCAAGGTCATCTGGAGCAGCCTAAGGAAGGGAATAAATCAATGAACCAAGAAAAGGCAGTCACTGGTAACTAGCTAAGAATAAAGAGTCAGGCTGGGGTATGCAATGTTCGCTGACAGCAAACAGAGCTTGAAATCCTCAAGCCAAATGGTGCATTTCTGAGCTCAGGACAGGCTTTTAGGAAGCTGAGTTGTTATTGGACCTCGAGATGCTGTGGTCTGAGTGAAGGTCAGCTTCAAGCAGTTTGCTGACAAGTGCGATAGATGAGTTGCTGTCTGAGCTGGCTTTAATGGACTTGAATGAAATAAGAAACATTGGACCCTGAGTGTTGTTAAAGGGTTTTATTTTTGAAGCCATTATCTCTTGCTTTTGTAGCCTCACTGTATTTGCCTAGCTGGGACATGGCAGAAAACCTTGTGTAGCTCTTTCTGACCCAGATGGGGGTTAAGAAGAGACCTGAATGACTGCAAGGTTTCCAGCCCAGTGAGTAGCCTGAAAAGAACTGGGTTATTCAAATGCACTGTTAAAACACTATAGATGCTCTGGGAAGGAAGTAGCACATGCGAGGGTTCTTGATTTACTCTGGTTTCAGATTCATGTATTGCTCTTTTTTTTTTTAACTGTCTGCTCTGGTTAGGTAATGCTGCCTTGACATACTTGCTTTCAGATGTTGGTAGCCTGCATTGGACCAGGGCTTGATCCAGCTCAGTAGAAAAGTAAAATAAAATATTCCTGATCTGTTATAGAGGAAGCCCCATATTGCTCCTTGCTGTGCTTGCCCCCATGGGGCACTCCACTGTTTGTGCCTTTAGCCTTCAGGCTCTGGTGGCTGTCCTTGCCATCCCTCACCCATACCCTGACCCCACCTGCTTTGGTTGCTCTTCTTTGCCCACAGGGGAGGGTGATTGAACTGCCTCCTGCCTTGCCCCACTCCTGTCCCCAGGGCTCTGTTCAGCTGCAGCATCTCAGGGGTGTTCAACACTATGAGGAAGATGCACAGGTCTCTGGCTGAGCTGAGGGATGGTGCTTACAGCCAAGCAGCTGCACAGCATCCTCCTGTGAGAAATTACAGGAATCTCACAAGTTATTGCTGTTTTGATGCACCTGGGTGGTGTGCTGGGGATTTCCCCTGTTTGGCAGGGAGGCAGTTGCAATACAAATGAGCTTTGGCTGCAATAAAGGTAAAAAATGTGGTTGATAAAGGATATTATCTCCTCAAACTGTGATTTAAGCTTGCTGTTCTGCCAGCACTCTTCTGTGTGGCCTTGTAGAAGTTGCTTCTGTGCATCAACCCTCCCTTGCAATAATGGTCCAGGGCTGATTTTGTCACAGGGGTATTGTCAGGATAAATGCATCTGAGGCCACAAAGCATTGTGATGACATGAACCACTTCACTGTCTTGATTGATTGAATGCAATAAACAGGATGTCTAAGTCACCTAACTCACATCACAGGACGTCTCACTCTCACCTTGATGAAGTAAATTTTCTTAGCTTGCCTGGAAATTGTGTTGATATTCTAAAGCAGAAAGCAAAACCAACCCCAAAGTCCAGCATATAGAGACAAGAAAGGTTATTTTTAACAGTGTGGGAAGTGCTGTACTTAAAAGGCTAATGATACCCACAGGACGTGCCTTGCATATTGCTTAACAGAAGCAGAGCCCTCTCAAGTTACATATTCCCCTATGAAGAGGAATAGCAAGCTGGTGTGCTAATAATTCCCATGTTACTATTTTTAAAGTTCTGCCTGTGTTGTTTGCAGCATTGTTACCCTGCAGTGCCTCCTGATGCCAGGTTACTTCAGGCAAAGTTGGTGTTTGTACTTAGATGTGTATTAATTTTCTTGCTTTTTGTTTGCTTCCCTTCCTCCATTATAGTCTTATGCACTTGTACATAAAAAAATAATCCAAACATACTTGTAGCCAGAAACTTGACTTTGACAAAATTCACTTTTGTTGTCTTGTTCAAATACTCAGAGTTGTATCCATCACCCT
Organism: Lanius collurio; assembly: GCA_020086605.1. Lineage (NCBI taxonomy): Eukaryota > Metazoa > Chordata > Aves > Passeriformes > Laniidae > Lanius > Lanius collurio. The sequence goes on from JACBWW010000002.1 coordinate 3,967,739, forward strand.
TCACCTGCCTTTGTGGCCTTAGTTGTGGGTACACAAAATTACTTCTGTGAATTTTTTTTACCTTGGTGGCTCAGTTCTTTTCTAGTCAGCCTGTATGTGAAAACACCACTGAACATGTTCAGGCAAGCTGATAGGTCAAATAATTAGAGGGACAAAGCTCCTTTTTACATGCCTGCCCTGCTCCCCAGTGGAAGCTCCCAGGGAGGCTTGCTCTGCTGCTGTGGGGCTTGGTGGAGCCTCTCCTCTGCTGGCAAAGCTGTCTCAGAAATCTGGTTTCCTTGCAAAGGCTCTGGTGATATGTACTGACAACTGCGAGGATGCCCCTGAAAGGAGAGCTGCTGGAGGAGCAAGCAAGGCTGTTATCAGCAATAAAAGCTGAAACGTTTGTGAGAGTCCCTCTGAAAGAAAGCACATTTTCTACAGGTGTGGGGAAAGCCAAAGTACAGCTTGTCCTCTGCAGTAATGCTGTTTCTTACCCCTTCTCTGCACAGGGAGATTCCCGTACACACCTTGCCTGGCAGCCTGCTGTGCCGCGATAAAGCATCACTTACCTGGAGGTGGCAGGACTGCTGACGGCTGCCGTGTTCCTATAGTGACAAGCAGCCTTCCCAGGTGTGCTGAGCAAATAGGGCAGGAGGACAGCTGAAGGGGAAAGGAGGCAGCTCATTTTTAGGGTCTCAGGGGCAGAAGGTGTGAGGGGGAGAATAGGGAGGTGGGAGCAGAGAGATCCTTATGTGTTGAGCAGTCTCACTGCAGCCTCAGAAGCCCCTTGCTGTAGTCTCTTATCTGGCAGCACACAGAGGTTTAATATAAAGGTTATACCAATGCACTATTCCAGGCTTCATTTTTTTTCCACGGGGGATTAAATTATTTATGTACAGCACAGCAACAGCTGAACCTGCTGATAGGAGGTACCTTGTAAGACATTTTTAAATATTTAGTACTCACTAACAGAATGATGCAAGCAAACAGGAATAGCTAAAGGGTTGAGGATGCACTCAATTTTTGAACAGTTAAAACAAATTAAGCAACACTTCAGAAGAGAAGTGTACAAAGGCCAATTGCCTCATACCAAGCGGTCTGCACAGTGACAAGAGACCATCTGGCTGATCTGGATTTTTGTATGGGGCTGACTGCTCAGTTCAATGGATGGTGCTCTTTGAATGATGATCCTGTAGATTCAGCTGCTTGGCAGCTCCTGGATCTATCTTTTGGTCAGCCACAATGGGAAGCAGGCACTTTCCTTTATAAAGATGCATCTGCTGTGGGCAAATCTCACTGTGGTATGTCCTTGTAGACCTACGCTGGAGCTCTCCCTCTGCCAGCTTCCCTCTATTTTCCCTTCTGTGTGGGTGGATGTTGCCAAAGTGAATGGATAGCGATTGTGCTTCCCCCAGACAAAGAAAATAGAAAATATTCCCTGGCAGCTTTCTTGATATCTTATTCCAAATTTGTGTTTATCTTATCAATATTCATGGTGCTCTCTATATTCTTGGGGTATCTCATAGGCCAGCGTGAGACTAAGTAAATTCAGGAAAGCTCTGTTCCCAGTAGGGATTGTGAAGCAAGTAGACTTGCCCAAGATAATGCAGAAAGTACAGGGCAAGGGGCTTTGCCTCCAAGTTTGCTGGGCATATTATTCTTCCTGGCTGCTGCTGCGGGAGCTCGGCACAGCGTCCCTCCCACTGTTGCTGGTGGCATCCAGAAACAGCAAGAGGCAGCCGGCTGTGTGGCTTTACAGCACCTGGGTGGGAGGAGTGGGTATGACTTACTGACCTCAATCCTCCAAAACAGGCCAATGACTTTTGTAGAATGTAAAACAGTGATCCCTGCTGAGAAATAGAGAAAAACCAAACAATAAACTCAACACCCAGCTCAGGCCCGGATGCAGGAACAGCCCACTTTAGAGCATCTCCTCTCTGTCCACTGAAACCAAGGGGCAGGAATAGCTCTGCCAGAGTCAGAAAAAGTTGTTGGCTCTGTGGATGGACTGAGGACACGTCTGCACCTGGATCTGGACTACCAAACACAGGCTACCCAGGACAGCTGCCAGCCATAAAGGGTCAGAGCACAAGGGAGAGAGTGAATGTGTCCTAGGGAAACACTACACTTCAGCTTGGTCTCTCCCCACAGCAGGAGGGAAGATAATGTGTGATACTGGATTGCCCTGAAATAAAACTATATGGACAAGAGCTTGTGTCAAGCTAGAAGAGCTGAGAAGAAGATAGGAACTGATTGTGTGAGACAAGTGCAGGGGAAAAGCATGTGAGTGGCTGGGAACAACTTGAGATGAAATGAAAAAAAGTGGAATTAGGTACAAGCAAGAGACATCAGATGTAATAAAAATAAAAAAAAAAATCTTGGCAGGGGCTAGAGAGCTGAAGTGTGGCTAAGGGAAAAGAAGATATAAATTTTAGAAATAAAAATGTTCAGGGCTGCAGAAACAGTGGAAGATAATACAATTACATTAAATAGAGCAAGCACTAGGACTCGTTTACCAGGATAGATCAGTGCTATAATCATTTGAGTAACACAAATACACTTCACAGTTGCTTAAAAGGATTATTTGGTCAGAGCATAGTGAGTGATGGCTGCAATAGCTGACAGTAAATAATTATAAGTGGAAGGGTTAGAGTTACTAATTATTGAAATTTTCTGACCCTGCTCATTATAAGATGCTCACTTTGGTTACATATAACTCTAAGAAGGTAGGACTGGGCTGTAATTTTTCATACCAGCTGCCTGCCCCAGGCTGAATGTGTCTGAAAAACAGCATTTCAAGTCAACTGGGACATTTCAAGAGAACTGGGACGAGACTTGGATTCCTGGGAGGAGATGGAAGTGGGGACAGACAATAGGAGTATAAAAGCATCCCTTGTGTGCCTAAGGATGATATCAAGAAGACAAAAGCCCAGCTGGAGCAAAGACTTGAGGCAGGCTTTTAAGGATAACAAAGAAGGAATCCTGCAGGTATGGTAGCTCCTGAAAGAAATTCAGGATAGATATGGGTTTGCTGACAGAAAGAGGAGGCAGCCATGTTTGACACAGAAAATGATGAAGTGCTCAAGTACTTGAAAAATAGTTACAAAGAATGCAGGATCCAAATCTCTCCCCAGTATATCAAGGATCAATACTCACAGACTGCACCTTGGGGTGCTTGGGTTGGACCCAAGGTAAAAGGAGATGTGTACTGCATTGGAAAAGCTACCCAGAGGGGTTTTGAAGGTTTTTGAGGCTGAGATGGATAAAGCTGTGACTGGCTTGATGTGGCTTTGCTGATAGCCCTGCTGTGAATAGGGACAGAATGGTCTCCCAGCCAGCATCTCCTTGGTGCTCTGAAGCTGTGGGAGAAAGTGTTGCTGTGACTATGCTGGAAAAAGGTAAGGTGACTTTTTATTTGAGAAGTTTTAGTGTCTCTGTATTTTAGCTTTGAAAGGCAAAAGAGGTCAGGTTTTGGATCAGGGGTAGAGGACCCAAAACACTGTCCACCAAAGCAGCCTTTACTTCTGTGATGACAACTCAAGGTTTTCCTCTTTGACTCTTACTCTGCTGTCAGGAAGCATGTGCCTTGGGCAGAATATCCCATCTTCCCTGGTGCTGCAGATGGTAAAAGAAGCAAACCAGGTTTGGCTCTCAGTTGTGCTTTTCTTCCGAATGGCAGCAGTCAGCTGCATTTCTAAGCTCTGGCAGGGTTTGCACGTATTTTTCCCCATTTGACATGTGAATGCCTCTGACATGCTTGGAGATCTGATAGGATGACAGTCTTGAAAAACACTCGAGGAAGCAACTAATTCTTTCTCTGGAGCAGGGATTAAGTTGTGCCTCATGCAGAAAAATAAAGGGGTAAACCAAAATAACTGCAAAGTAAAACCCAACAATTCTGTGTAGTAAACAAATGGAAGAGTCCCGTGGAAAAAAAAGACGTCACATGTGCGGTAAACAAAAACAACTGACAGAAGTGAGTCTTTTTTTCTCAGATTTCAGTTACCCGTGTAGTGGCTGGTGCCCAGCAGTCAGGCTTAAGCAGGAAAGATCTCTGCAGCAATCTTGCACACCAGGCTCTAATTCGCTCTGAAACCAGGAGAACAGCACCTTGGTAAAAAACAGCACTGTTTTTTAGCACTAGGGATTTCTAGACCCCCTTTTAACCTAGCAGACCCTTGGCATGTGAGGAATAGCAATATACCTGTATATCTTCTGTGGGGCAGAAATGTTACCGATGTAGTTAGAGGAATTCAGAGACGTGGTTTCAATGTGTTGTGTCAGAGACAGAGCTCAGCCAAACAAGTTAAAGATCTGAATCTTAGCACAGAAGAGAGGATATTCACTTGCTGCCTTCTGGAATATCAGTCTTGGGCAACCCAGAGAAGGGAAAATCCGCACACAGGTTTAAAGTCAGGAACCAGGGCAGAAGAAAATGTGCCGTTCTTGGAGTGGGGAAAAATCACCAGAGGAACTTGTGGGGTCTGTGCAGTTCAGCAGATTTCTATGTGACCTGGAAAAGGGGTTAGCTGTGAGCTGCCAAAATTTGCTGATGGCATTAAATTGTTCAAATTAGTAAGAAGCAGGACCAGCTGTGATGCTGTAGAAAGAAGAGCCTTGTAATAGTGAGTGACTGAGAAAAAAAAAATGCATATGAGGTTCAGCATAAAAGAATGTTCAGGGATGCATGTAAGAGCAAAATAGTTATGACTCTACATATAAAATTTTATCCCTGAGAAGAGCTGAGGGAGCAGGGAGATATAATTCAGGAACTTGATCTGGGATTACATCAAACACCTGGAAACACTGGTAGTGGTCAGTACTCAGTGATGGTTAAATAAAATGGACATATGAAATGTTAGGAGTTATTAACACGTTAGGGAACAAAACAGAACATATGAGTTTTGGTAAAAAAGCACTTTCTGCTCTGACTTCACTACGCTGGTTTCCAGCGGAGACCAGGTCATGAGTGTTCACAGCCTTTGTGTCATTCCCTTTTCTGAGAGAGAGATTAGGGAGGGCTAACAAAGAAGGAGTTTCTTCTCCTACTATGTCATGTCAATTTTCCTTTGATATCAAGGACTTGTTTCTCTGTCAAAAGAAGCAAATTTTGCAATGTGTGGAGGAACAACATGAGCCCTCCAATAACTGCTGTGGGGGGAACTCAACAGCCCCTACCCTAGTTCATCTCACCCCAAAGGTTGCATGAAGGATCCCTGTTAAGTGCAGTAAGGGCAATATAGGTGAAAAATTACTTTGAGGTGAGATTATGGCTCAAGATTATATTTAAAAAGTGTGAATCTTCAATAAGATGCAATAAGGAGTTCTTGGAAGAATAGAGTTGAATAGCATTAGTGGAAGTAATTTAATCTAACCACTTTCTAAAACCAGCATTAACGTCAACATCAAAATAGGTTGGTCAGGGTCTCTTTGAGATGCAGTGACTGTGTTGATTAGTTTCAGTGCTCAGCCATGGGCTAGTCCCAGTGCAATGAGTCCTGTGTGGATCACTGTGTCTTGGCCAGGCTTGTGAAGATGTAATGAATCTTGCAAGGTCAGGGTTTTTCTTGTATACATTCACATTATCTGTTTTTCACTGGGCCTGTGGTGTTGGCAGTTTATACAGGATGTTGAGATAAAAGGAGTTGCCAGCCTGGGCTGGGAGGGTTAGTGGCAAATATGTGCTACAAACAGAGCACTTCAGGCAGTTGAGCCTGTCCCCCAACAGACATAACCTCTGGGCCTTGCTGTCTCCCTGAGAAGCTGAGCAGTATGTGGGCTTTAGGTGAGATTTCTTACTGGGTTGGAAAAGCCAGCTCTTGCTCCCTATGGGTCATTTACTTTCAGCCTCCATTACTGTTGTGTTGTCATTACTGCTTCCAAGGTAGGTTTGTATTGGGAGTGAGGGTCAGCGTGGGTGGGGATTAGGGGTGCTGTTCAAAGATAGTTGACACGTGACCGTATTTTAAATACTTCTTTTGACTGCTTTCTGCATGGTTTTTTGAACAGGATGAAGAAGCACAAATGAAATCAAGTACCCTGGTTTTATATGTCCCTTCTCAGTCCCCCAGCTCAGCTTCCCAGATGTGCTCCTGCAGCTTCTTGCTGGTGAGCTCATGTGGCAAAGTTAAGGCTGTGGATGACCTGAGGCCAAGGGCTGTGGCAGGACAGTGTCCCAGGAGCTGGGCACAGGGGGCAGCCAGCTGCCTGCTGTACCCAGCTGTGTTCTCTGCTGTGGCCCAAACAAGGGCTTAGGGGCTGGCTTTAATACGTGCAAGCTTTCTGCCACCTGCTCACAGAATGAAAAATTAATATGCTTATGCACTGACTAAATTATGCTGTACACTAATTCCTGGAGAAAATGTTGATAAGAGTGCTTTGAGAAAGGCTTTTTAATATCCTTTCCAAGTGACTAAAGGAATTCCAATTAGACCTTACATGTCATTTTCATTTCCCTTGTCATTGCTGTCTAATTCTGAAAAACGCTTCCATCTCTCCTGCTTTCATGTATCATCTGCTTTTTTTATTTGTCCACCCATAATCCTGGTGGGTGACATGACAGCTATTTCCATGGCAAGAGCATTACAAATTCTAATAATATCTTTCACTGAAGTAGCACTTTTATCCTTGGTGGAGCTGTGCGAAAGGAAGTTTTATATACATCATTTCATCACTTCATATGGTTTTCTAATCTCACATTGTGCAGATCCTGGTTACCACGTTTCATGTAACTTGCTGGAAAAAAAACCCCACAGCACTCCTTTTTTCCTTTGTGGCTTTGAGCTAAAAAAATTTTTTTGCTTCCAAGCAAAAAATTGGCTTGGAAGTACAATTTATTTAGGTTTTGGATTGGAAACAAAGCTATTCAGCATTTAAAATGTTAAGAAAATGTTCCTATGTGCTAAAAGAGGCTTATTTTGGTTTGTGTAACCCAAAGTAAACCCCCCTATCCAACACCTCTGAATTAGCTAGACAGCTTTGCATTTGATTACTTCTGTCCCATGCATCTTTACTCTGAAAAGATTGAAAATCCATTTTTGTGCTGAAGATTTTATATTAAATAATTGTTTTATCTGCCATTGAAACACAGCTACTTTTGCAAGGGGTGTGGCCAGTGCTGAGCACTGAGCTGCAGCACGGCGCAGAAGCTGCCGGGATGCTGTGAAGGGAGCACAAAGCCCAGGCATTAGGACAGAGAGGATTTGTGTAGGCTGAATGTTAATGACTCAAACTGCAGTTTTTCCAAGGCACTAGGCTCAACTTCTCTCAGGATGGAGGACAATGAACAAGAGCTATTCCTGGCCAAGGGTCATGGTTTTAGTTCAGCACAGATGTGGAGGGAAGGTTGCTGCTGAACGTTAGCACTAGTTTGTTGGGGTTTTTTTCAGTATTTGAGATTTCTTTGTCCTTGCTAATTAAAAATATGTCTGTGAAATGAAGGAATAATGAAAAAATACACAATTACTTCTTTGGGTGTTGGCTTAGGGCAAAAATGGTATTTCCTAGAGTTCTCTAATACTTCAGTTCAGTGACTGAATATGCGTTGTTTAAATCGGATAACTACTGCTGCAATCTCCTCTCAAGAAGAGAGAGGAACTAGAGTTCATTTGTTGAAACTTTCCTCTGCTACATTTATTCTCACACAGTCCTGGGCTCACCCTTGGCTGGTTTCTTATTTAATTGCTGTTGACCAGGAATAATTTCACAGAAGGCAAAAGACTGACACTGCAAGACAGTGCCAAAGAGGACTAAGTAATGCACAAGGACTAAAAGTCTCCTTGTGCATTACTTTATTAATACGCTTGAGAACTAAGAATATAATTTAAGTCAGTAAAATGTTCAGTGAGTCACTGCTTCATAGCCCCATCAACTTTCCAGGAGTGGCTGTTCAATTTGTATTTTGGCCCTGGTGAACCTGTGAGCTCAGTCATGTCCAAATCAGAAATACTTATGTATTTAGTCCATATTTGAGTTCATTTTTATTAATCCAAGGTTAAGTATGGATTACCTTTTTATTCTGTGGCATCATATCATTTAAAGGAAAACTTTTACTTTTAGTTGTCCTGTATTTTGCAATGTCTAGTCCCAAGTATCCCATAAAGGGGCTATTTCCCAAGCAGTAAGTACATGCTTTTTGTTAAGACATGCACAAAAGACATCAATGACTGATGTTTTAGACCACTGAAATCTAAAGTGAATACTCTGTGAAATTCTGGGGAAAATCACAGCATGACCTGTCTGCTGCTCTTGCTGGCCTTGGATCCAGGCTCCAAAGAAAAACACATGTGCAGTGGTTTAAAGGAAAAGGAATTACACAATATAGAGGGCATGACACAATGTACTGTGGCACTAGACAGTGTCCTTGGTCATGCAGAAGAACATTTATGTACAGGAGAAAAATGTTGCATTTTCAAATTTATATTGTATTTGAAAGGGAGCTGCAGACATTGTAGCTGTGTGAAAAAGCAAAGCAAATTTGATTACATATTCAACAGTAAGATTGCCTTCTTTTGAAGCTTTTGTGTAGATGTTGAATGCCTGCAAAAGCAGAGAAGTTATCCTACAAAGCCCTTAATCAGTGTACTGAAAGTTACAGGTTTGAAGAACACCTAATTATGACGTTAGAGATAGTTATTTCTGATATTTTGAGATCCCTTATTTTGTGCTTAAAATGACATACAGTGCAAAAGTGCTACAAATCTAATTTTAGAGAACTTGTGGCTAATAATAAAACATTTTGTAGATAACATCCTTGATCTCAGGGATAAAAAAACTTCTGGAAAGTGATCATCAGAACTGTGATGTAAAACCCCAGAGCATTCTAGGATTCACCTAGATTTTTGGGAACTTCTTCACTGCCCTTCACTGCTGCCCTGCTTAGATAAGCTGATTCTGCCATGAGGTGTGCACTTGAGACAATCCAAAAGAAATCATCAGGCCCTGCTTTTGCACTGCTACTTCCATTTTCATTACTATTGTATAACTCTTATTTTGAACTACTTTTTTTTTTTTTTTTTTTTAATAGCAGTTGTGTCTAGAATCAGCTTGATTGAGTATCTCTGCTCTGGAAAAAGTGCCTTCAATTTTTTTCCTTTTTTGTCCTTACTTTCCTCAGAGAAAGTACCATTTATTGCCTACTGTAACTAGCTGTGCCAAAGCATCTCTCTGTTTCCAGTCTAGGATCCCTTCCCTGCTGTTCCAGGGCAAATCTCGTCCTTAAGCAGCTCAGTTCAGTTGCCTAAACAACAGCCATCTAGTGCTGCTTAAGTGCCTTGCAGTATCAGCAGAAGTGACACAGAGTCTGTGCACAGCCCATTCTCTAGAGAGGAGCAGGGTGTTGTGAACTCGGGTATCCTAGGGGGACTGAGGAGAAGTTGTGGATGCCCCTTCCCAAAGAGCGTTCAAAGCCAGGTTGGATGGGCCTCTGAGCAACTTGGTCTAGTGGAAGGTGCCCCTGCCCATGGTGGGGGGTTTGGAAATGAATGATTTTAAACGTCCCTTCCAACTCAAACCACTCTACAATTCTATGTTATTTAGGCAGAACTGGCCCCACCCTCTCCTGGTTGTATCCATCTGTGCCTGTGTTGAAATGAGGACAAATGGATGGATGAACCTTGGCCTTCTAGCAGGATGCAATGCCCATTGGCAAAGAGCCTTCACAGAGGAAGTGATGGGGCAGAAAGGTAGGATTAAAATGTTTTAGGAAATAAGGACACTTCTGGGACAAGAGGGACTTGTGCAGGCTATGCCATGGTTAAAATGAGGTCAGGCTGTGCCTCTGAAAAGGCTGGGAGGGAAATAAACAGATTGGAATGAACAAGGAAATGAGGCTGCCTGTGGTCCCTCTTGGCCAGCAATGCTTAGTGACAGAGCTAGGGAAAAACAAACCCATGCTTTTACAGCAGCACTTAGTGTTTAAAAATGAGGATAGGAGAATGAGCATTCCTGGGCTCAAATGGCAACCCTGATGGAGCAGTCATCCCAGGGACATAGTGGGAGGAGTAGGATCAGTGGGATATGGTGTTGCCAGGGCTACCAATCTTGCAGGAAAAGAAAGCAGGACATATTGGTGGAGGAGTGACATTGTATTTGAAGGATAATATGAAGTGTAATGGCATAAAAATGTTCCAAGGAAAAGAGGCATGCTGTGGAACCCCTGCTTAATGGTGGCACAGTGGGATTGTACTGACAAGCCCCTGCTTGAGGACTGTTCATCATAACAGATCTGGGCTATGTGAGATGAGAGGAGCTGCGGCTGCAAAACAGACAGCAAAGGGGGTAGTTGTGCAGTCCCTCCATAGACTGGATTGATGCCTTGTCAGGGCAAGGTATGGATGTAAAAAATTTTGACATGCAGAATTTCCTGCTGTGTAGAATAACTTGGAGGAGAAGATGCTGATCTCTGTTTGGACCCAAGTGGTGCATGAGACCTACTTCAGGAGGCAGCTGTCTCAACATGATTAGATTTCAGCAAAAGCAAGCCAAGTGAATTCAGAACATGAATATTCAATTTCAAGACAGGGCGCTCTGTGGAAATGAGGCAATTTGTCAAAAAAGAAAATGAAACAACCTTGGAAACACTAGTCTGGGAAGTGAGAAAATAGAGGCTTCTAAAAATTACAGTATTACAAGTTGAGGTAAATTTTGCATTACAATTAGAAAGAAAACATAAATCCAGTAAAATCTCCTCAAGGCTTAATAAAGATGTTAAGGCTATCACAAAGAGTGGATTGATATAAAAAAAAATGGGAAAACTTCCCAGATGAAGAGAGTCCATGAATTATGGCAAGTAAACAGGCAATAGAGAGGACAGAAAAAAAACCCCTAAAACTTGAAGAGAGCCTTGCTAATGATGCCTGAGCTGTTAGTGATGAGGTCTTCAAATGCATAAGAACTGAGAAGCCAGACAAGGGAGCAGTGGGACCATTTGCTGGCCAAAGGTGAAAGATGCTCTCAGCGCATCATATCCAAGAACCTCACTGTATTTGCACGTCTCTTTGCTACTGGGGAGATTCCTACACCCAAAGATTTTTTTTCACAGCAGGAAGGTCACAGGACCCAGATCAGGTTTGACACAGGTAAGTTAAGGAGTTCCTACAACTAGATTACATCTAGCCTGGACTTCTGAAGGATCTGCAGGGGAAGTTACTGTTCTTCTGCCTGTGTGACACGTTGTTACAGGTACTTGCTCTGGCAGCAGACTAGTGGATCTCCCTTGTAATTCCTACCTATGACATCTACCTATGGGGCTGGAGAGGATCAAGGGATGTATAGTGAACCTGATTTCCACCCTTGGCCAGTTAGTGTTGGAAAAAAGAAGGTCACTGAAAGTGTGGATGAAGCTGGCTTGGAAGGTCTCCATCACTGCAGTGAGATCTTGCCTTGCTGCTCTGCTCAAGTTTTGTACACGCATCAAAGAACATGGATAAGGAAGTTCTAGTTGGCACACTGTAGCTTGGGTCTTTCGTGTTCAGAATGCCAAATTAGATGGACCATTGCTCTAACCCAACAGGGTGTTTCTTGCATTCTCAGATTTACAAAGATTTGTAAATCTTTGCAAACAGAATGAATTCTATGATGCAGGGCACCATGGAAAGTGAAGAGCCACCGTGGGCTGCTGCTATGGCACGGCAGTCTTTCTCCTCTCAGAGTCTACTTGCTCATAATGCAGATAAAAGTGTATTCTTCCCTTCTCTGATTTTGTCTAGACATTGGAGAGAGGAAAACTAGATCTGATCCCTGAGAACTTACATCTAGTTTCCCCAGACTGACAAATCATCACATGTAATTTGCTTGCTGTTAAGGATTGGCAGAGATGTCCCAGCAAAAATGAACTTACAGAATCCTTCAGAGCAGCATGTGTTGTTAATGGGGATTTAATCACCCAGGCATTTGTCGAAGACAAACATGACAGAACACAGATGGTTCATCCAATTTTTAGTGTACTGGTGGAGAGTTGTGAGACCAGGTGGTAAAAGCAATTGGGAAGAAAAGTACTTAAAGATTTATTTCTTACTAGAAAGAAGAGTTGAAAATTTTATGCTAGAGAACAATTAATATGATGGTGATCATGAAATGACACAGTCTCTGATTCTCTGGATGAGAAGAAGAGGGGACAGAACAGTCAGGGTCCTGGACAATGAGAAAATTATAAGTGTGATACTGATAATTAAAAAAGGGGAAGCAGGTGAGTTATTTTTAACCTGTCACCTCAGTTCTCTGATAAATTCTGAAACAAATAATTCTGTGATATTTTGTAGGCACCCTTGAGAAAACAAAATAAACAGTATCCATTATGAATTTGCCAAAAAAAAAAGTGTTAAACCAGTACCTTACCATTGGCAGGTAAGGAAGAATCAGTAGGAGCTGGCATTAGACACTCTTTCAGTCCTTTTAAGTAAACTACAGAAAAGTGGTCAGAATGAAATTCTTGAGGTGTAAAATCAAAATTTATACAGTACCCATTTTCTTGTGTGTGTCAAAGGTATGTAGTCAAAGAGGGTGGATCAAGTGGGGATTTGGGTAGTATATATCAGTTTTTTTCTCCTTTTTGGATCCCAAAGCATTTTGATAACTTGAAGGAATTGCTGGGAAATAAAGTGAGACAGTTCAATAGGAACAAGTTCAAGGTACTACCCATAGGTAGTTAATAAACGAGAGCAGTCAATACTTGCCCTGAGGCAGTCTGCCAGCATGTGCACCAGTCGATGGGGCTGTGCAAAGGGAGGTGAGTGCCAAGGTGGCAGCCTGCCACAAGAGGATCTGGGGCTCACAGAGAAGCACAGGATGAACTGGATCAGCAGCTCCATGTGCAGAAGGCTGGTGTTGCAGCTGGTAGGGGAAGAAGGGTGAAAAACCAGGAATCAATTCGATACCTGCTGTTGCTATTTCTGAATAGGCCAGGGCAGGAGCTTTGCACCTAATTTTGGGACAGTAAGAATGAAGAAAAATGAGGACTGCGTGGAAGGATGAATGTGTAGAAACTGTGAGAATGATTAGAGGGCTAGCAGACGTCACCCACTGAGTGAAATAATGAGATTGGTTAATCTGAAGCAAGGGGTTGGAGTGGAACAAGAAAGCAGTCTTTGAATATGTGAATTGCTCTTGAGAGGAGGAGGAGGAAAATAAAATATTTCCATAGTTATGGTAGCTGGGGCAAGAGGTAGTGGTTTTGACTCTACAGGATGTGAAGCAGTGATGATTCAAATAAGACATAGGAAAATCTTTCCCAAAAATGCACTGGAATAGATTCTGGAGTGGCATTGTTGGTGATGCCGCATCACTACACGTGGTTAGGGCAGGTTAGCCAAATCTGTCCTGGAAAAGATAGAAGTACAGGGTGATACTGCTGTGGGACAAAATTATTCTGAGGCTTCCTTTTCTTCTTATCCTGTGTTATTCTGACTCCATATTTTTAAATTAAAAACCTTTTCTGAACTGCATTCCCTTCCTCTGTGCTCTATTTTGTGTTCTCTTTGATGTGATATGTTCTTTGAATAGTGCCGCTCACACTTTCCTGCTCATCTGTTTTACCCAATTCAAAATCTTAGAAATTGTTTGCATTAAATTGTTTTTATTCCTCATGAATAAAATAATGACAATCTGATACTTGACACAATAATCACGGAGGAGCATGATTGCTTCGATGAAAATCTTGGCAAATACTTAAGGAATTAGAAATTTTCAGTGTTTATGTTATGGGTACCCCTTGGCTTTTTTGGGGATTCTACTCCTTAAATATTTTATTCATCATCTCTTCTACCTACATCTGTTGTATTCTGTTCTCCAAAGCCAGTAAGTTTATTAGGAAGGTATTTCTTGTTCTCTGTACTTGCACAGTCCTGTTCACTCTTTAAGCACACTGCTTCCCTCTGTGTTGCCTGGGCTAAGTAAAGGAGGAACCCCATGTAATGACTTAGTGAATTTGGAGAGAGCTTTACATTGTTGATAACTGGGACTAATTTAGGTGTTTGCAGAAGCAGAGCAGAAGGAGTTAAACAGATAAAAGGCTGCTGTCTGATCTCCTGTGTGCATTGTTTTACTACCATGGCAATTTTTCACCTTTGTTGACAAGCATGTGCCCACCCATTCTTTCTGTCTCTCTTTTTAGGAAAAGACAGGGCAGTGAGTAAACATGCTTTTGTCTTCTGTTGGGAAGTATTGAACTTTCCATAAGGCTTCATGTTGTGAAATAGCATGGTGAAACATCTGTTCCTGTCACCATGACCTGAAGGTTTTTGTGGAAAAATTGCTTCCAAATATGTTCAGCCATTTAGTTCTGCTTCTGAAAAAAACGCCACCTTTTCATCTGTGAGACAGAGGGAGCCTTTGTTGGAGACACCTGTTTTAAGTAGACTCTTAAAAAGCCATAAGGGGGTGCCTCACCACTCAGATGGGGTGTTTCCAATTAAAGGATGAAACAGGAATGGGACTTCTGTGAGCAGGAAGCACAGGCAGTCTGTACCCTGCAGCAGGCAGAAAATCACATCTGTGCCTCAGCCACCCCAGCTATGTGCCTGGATGGATTGTAATGTGTTGCAGAGTGTGGATGAGAAGATGTGAGGTGCTGGTCGCCTCAGCAGCCTTGGGGATGGCTGACTGCAGCTGCACCTCTGTGCTGATGAAAGCTATGGAAGACAAATCAAGCTTGCAGAAGGGCAGATGAAAAGATTATAGTCTTCAAATATTTGGTTTTCCCTTCTGTTAGAGTTTCTCACTTCTGGAAGTGAATGGGATATCCCTATGAGATTTGGCTTGTTTGCAAGAGGATGTGAGCATTGTGCTCTCTGCAGCATCCTGCACAGGGACAGCATCTCAGGGGAAGATGAGAAGAAAGCTGGGCATAGAATAGCCAGAAAAAATTTTTTAATTGCTGAAGGCCATGAAAAATTTTGTCTCCATCCTGAATGTTAAATTCACCAGAAATTTGCCTGATCACCAGTAATTCCCTGCAGGGCTATTGCAGGCAGTATTTGCCCTTGGGTATGGAGTGGCTGGTCAGACCGGCCACTATTGTCCCAGTAAGGCAGCTTTTCATGGAGGTGCACATCAGCTGGGAAGGGGTTTAATTCTCTGCTCGGTCCATTTGTTGCACAGCTACACTGGAGGCAGGCCCACATAAGATTCAGTGAAGTGGCTTTGACTGGAGAGAGGGCTCTGCTGTAGATGTATGGGTGCATCTGTTTAGTCTTCACGCTGCAGTGGTGATGTTCATCAGGGCTGTGACCTGCTCGGCAGATGCTGTTGTTTTGGACTAAGAGTTAACACTGATGCCTTATTTATTGCTAGGTTCGATCAATGATTTCAGTAATAAAGGAGTAATCAGTGATTATCTGTTAAGATTCCTCAGTAGAGCCAAGTATGACAGACACATAATAGACCTTGGTGGGTAGCGACCTTTAGTTTCCTTAATGAATGCAAATCAATCGTACTCCTTATCCAAAGGCAAACTGAACAGATAGCTACCTAAGGAAAGGTCTCCTATCCTTGCACCCCAATATGTGCTGAAAGCAGGTTGTACAAAGAGCACAGGCACCCAGGTTGCTCCTAGTGGGACCAGGAAACCATGGTGTGGGGCCAGGATGGAGTGAGCATGTTGATTGCCAGCAAGATGGGAGCACAGAAGTCAAATTGGTGTGAACTCCTGTGGAGAGAGGGAGATTTTTGATCACCTATTTTTCATGAGTCAGCTCTTCTGACTGTTTCTGTGTTGGGGAGTGAGGTGGGAGGTGAGGTGGCAGTCAGATGCAGCAGAAATTAAATTACAGCAACTTGCAACATCAAAGTAGCATTTGACATGAATTCTAAGGCTGAGATTCTTATAGACATCACAGCTGGCATCAAAATGTCTGAGCTTGGGGAAATGAAAATTATTTATGTTGCTTAGTTCTTTGCGACAGGGAGTTTAGTTCCTTACGTTCTAAAAATAGGCAAGACCTCCCCCCACCTTTGAACAGCATCATTTCAAGATAAAATATTTCCCTCTACACAACCCTCTTTCTCAGTGGAAGGATCTTCTTCTGTCGATGCTATTTTAGCTTTACCATACAAGGGATATGTCAAAGTGTTTCCCTCTCTAATACTAATTATTAAATATTATTTAAATTGACTTGAGAAACAGTTCTGTCAGCTCTTTAGCACTGAAGTTTCCTGGGTTTTTTTTTAGTTTTTTTTGTTTTTTGAGAGGGAAAATACCCAAGGTCATTCATGTGTTATAACAAGATGCTCATTCAATGATTTCAGACAAGCAAGTGTCTCCATTCTGGGGTTTTGCTTTGATTAGCACCCATTACAATGCTTCTGTGAATGAATGCATTCTATCTTCTTTTGATCTTCAAGGATCTCATGCTGCTCAGACAGCGCCGTAGGAAAGAAATGGACCTCTTCTTTCAGTGTGTGCATTGAACTATACAGCAGTGTTTTACAGCATGCCTTACAAAAAGCAAGAAGTCAGGGGACTCTGTGAATTGCATTCATAAAACCACTGGACTGGCACTTTGTGATGCTCTCTTCTGGGTGACCCATTGCAATTCCAGGCATAATCCCTCCTTCTAAGAATGCCATCCTGTGTAATTAAATCAGATCTGCTCCCATGCAAGGCTTGCTTCTGCCTATGTGAGAAGGACACCAGGCACAAGTGTTTGGATTTCAATATAGAGAGAGCAAGGGGCTGGTGCTCCTGCTCAACCCATTCTGTAAGAGTGCAGAGCAGCAAGCCACTGCTGGGCTCCAAGAGGGATGGGGAGAGGGTGTGTGTGTATATGCAGGTGGATATGTAGGAAACAAGGACAGACAGTGATTTTGTAGGAGGATGATGCATATCCAGAACATGCTATATGTTGACCTTGGGATGCACCGAAGGTTTCCCTTTCAGAAGAGATAGCACAGCCAAATAGAGGAACAGGATATACATTCTGTACATATTTCATCACATTCAGATACATGAATGGGTGAGGTGTGCTCAAACCTCTGCAGCAACTTCTGCCAGCTTAGTCCACAAGAAATGACATGGTGCTCATATCACCTTGTTAGTAGTTTTTACCCTTTCCTGTTTAAGTTCCTGTATCTTACTTGTTTCTGTATTAAATGTGGTGCTGCTTTTTCTAACCATGTTGGAAAATATTCAGTGTACTGTTCAGTGCTTTTTTTTTTCAGCACAAGAACACTGCTTTAGATTTGAATATCTGCACTGAAGTAATATGAAATATGTATTGAGTCAATGACTACTAAATAAATGAGCCTGTAATTCCCTCCACAGTAAGTGTTATTCCAGATTTTGCAAGACCATCTGTATTCCAGACTTCTAGCTGAATTTAATGCAGACTATGTTTGACAGACAATAGTGTTATTAGATAAATTAAGTGTTAGCAATAGGCTGTCAGCTTAATTATGGTAGCTGGCTGCTCTTAAAAAAAACAGTGAGTTGTTTTGTATAGAAGTGTCTGTGTGATAACTTTCTCCAAATTCTTGCAGTTCTTGAAGTCAGTACAGCAAGGCAGGAAAATGCCTGTGGCAAAGCCCTGCTCAGATGCCTTATTTATAGGTCCCTATTAGCATTTTCTATTTTAATGCAGGAAACAACCATTGACTGAATTACAGGATGACCTCCATAGCTACTGAGCCACAGTTCTCTGACAGGGCACTTACAGATTCTCTGCTATTCAGTTGGCTTGGCTGTTAGATTTTTGTTACCTTTTTATCAGCCAATTCATATCAGATGCCCTGTGTGTTAACATGAGGCTGAAACGGTCAGGAAGCAAGACTTGCATGAAGCATCCTGGAGATGTGTTGTGTTCTCTGCTGGTGCTTGAAAAATACTTGGATTCAAAAGTGAGCATGTGGCTTTTTTCATGGACCTGTGCCCTGGGATTCACTCGCTCCTACATTCAATTGCAACCCAGTCAAACCCTGTCTGCTTCTGCACAGTTTTTTATCTTATTTGCTCGAGATGGAGATTAGCTTTCTGGTAGGAATAACTAGGCTCTGCAGTGAAGGCCATCACCAGCACTGGGTTTCACAATAGGGCTGGCAGTAGAAGCGTATTACACAAGTGTCCTTTACTTTAAAGCAATAATTATAGGTCTGCTTTTAAATGATACTTTTCATACCGTCACCTATTGCATTTCAAGACTAGGGCTAAGGCAATATACAATAGCCACAAAACCTGACTGTAACAGGGTTCTGCACCTTGGGGAGTGGGAATGAAACTGGAACCTCCTTCAGGTGAAGTTCCACCAAGTGTGGTCAGGAAGTGACCTTGTGCCAACTTCTTGACTGGCTATGCAGCTACATGACCAGGCTTTTTCCCCTGCTAAATTCTCCTGACGAACTTATATTCAATGGCAGTGGGCTGTGCAGTCACTCCCAAACAGTGCTGAATGAAACGTCTCTGTCTCCTCTTCATCTCATTTGCCTATTTATGCGAAAACATCAGGTTCCTCTGGCATTGAATTTCTCCCTACTTCACTAATGTTAGTTACCATGGGGACAGCTAATGGGAGAAAAATCAGTGATTTACCCAAGTAAAAGATGAAAACATTTCAATGTTATATTAGTTTTATGAACAGAATATCTAGGTTCCTGAAGAACGGATATATGAGTGACGATTGTTGTGTGAACAGCCTGTAAATGCTAACTAAGGGGGCTGTTGTTCTTGCCTTCAATATATCTGACATCATAAAAGAGTGTTCTAGTACTTTTGCTTCCATGTACTCTGTGCAACATAGTGCAGGGATTTCTCTATGAAATCATATTTTTCCTCAGTTTCAAAATACTCGTAAAATGCATATTTATCAATTAGCTGTGGCTGTCATTTTTAGGATAATGAACAAATTCTATGAAGTTTCAAAGAGAAAGAATACTTAGATATTAACCAATGACTTGATTTGACCTGAGGTGAGGCAAGAGGCAAATTCCCAATGAGTCCCTTGAATGTGGTGTCAAGTGCTTTTATGTGTAGACTGCTTGCTGAAAGGCACCAGGCAATTGTTCAGAAATCTGAAATTACTTTTTTTAATAAGTAAAAGTTATAGATGACTGAAAGACATTTCAAGTGTGAAATTTCCACTTTTCATTAGTGCATAAGGTTTTTCTCCTTGGTGGTGGCCTTCCTATAGAAGACAAATTAAACAGAGAGAAGCTGCTAGGAAAGTTTTCAGAACAGCCCAGCACCAAAGATTTGGTATTTGGCTGGGGCTGCTGGTAGCTCTGCTAAAGAATGCGGCTTCCAGGTAGCCACTGGCTGGGTCACCCTGTGTGATGTGCTGAAGAGGAATGGATGCAGCTCTGTAGCTTCCCTCTGCAGATATGTGCCACAATGCCATGAGGCACAGTGAGGTCCACCCTCTGTCTTTGATGCCAAGTTTATTCAGGCATTGATTTGAGTATGATACAGGTTTGGTGCCTGCTGAGGGAGTTGAGGAGGAAAAGGGCATTGAAGTATTCTGGTTCAACCTTCAACTTGCTCTTGGGATGCCCTAGGTGAGGGTTTCTGGTCCAAACTCAGCAAATGGTACTTACAAGGCTAAAAAATCCCCGTGTCCCATCCCCCCCCCCCCCCTCAAAATACACACACACACACACAGAGAAGAAAGGGTGCAGTGGAAGAATTTGTGCTAAGAGTTTGGGGTTTTTTTTTATACCTGGTACAATATCTTTGTCTAAAAATATGATTTAGAGCTCTGTTCTTTTCCAGCAAAGCAGAAAATGGATGTATGCTTTAATTGCTCATCCCTGTTTCATTTCTATATAGAATTTCTTCCAGCTGACCTTTCCCAAGCTGGCATTTATGTTTGGGGGATTCTCCTTGAATTCCTCACCCTTTTCCTGCCTTCTTCTGTCACTAACATCACAGGGAGATGGCTAAGCCAGCATGGAGTGCTTTTTTGCCCTCAGACTAAGGCAGAAGTAAAAGTTAGAAGTTGTGCTAAATGCTGTTACACAGATAGAAATTAGTGAAGACCAGGCCCCCCATGCCAGACACTGTGGGGAACAATGACTGAATGATGAAGGGCAGGGTTTCCTGGGTGGGAACCCCTATTCTTGTTCTGCCTGCTTTTTCAGGAGGCTTGCAGCTGGGGCTGCAGCATTACTGCTGTGGACATGCTCACAGATGCAGGATGTGTGCACTGATGCACTCCTCAGTTATTCTGTGGGGTTCCACCTAAGGCCTCTCAGACCCCCTTGCCCCTTCAGTGAATGCTTCCAGTTATAGTTCCGCCCAGAGAACCGTCACATCCAAAGAAAGTAATCTCAAAGCTCTAAAATATTTCATTTGCCCCTTTTTATAGCAGGAGGAAAAAATATGCACTTGTGTGGGGTTTTTCCAGTGTGCGTAGTGATGGAACATATCCTGAGCCAAGAGCACTTTTACATCCTCAGCTTTGCCCAATGAAGCTAGTTTGAGTGGCTGTTTCAAAAGAACAATGAGAAATGTTTATGTGGATTTTTGTTTTGGTTTGGTTTTTTTTTTCTAATTACATCTACTGTAGAGAACCTGCCCACTGCCTGCCTCTGTTATTGATATAAAGCTCTGTTAAGGTTTTCTAAATGTACGGTCTTTCACTTTTTATATAGTAAGAATTAATTCTGATTGAATACTTTGCTTCACTGAACTGCAGATAAGATGAATGTGGAGCTGCTGGCTAAGAAAAGGCTCTCGCAACATGTTTTAGACCTCTGTGTCCCTGAGCACTTGATCTATTGATGGGTTTTGTAATGCTGTTATCCTGCTGATCTAGTTGCAGGATTTTACCTCACGCTGCAGAGCGCCTGCAGAAGAAAAAAGGGAGGAAGAAGTAGTGGTGACCCAGTTTTTCTCACGTGTGTGCACACGGAATGTCCCGGATGCCCTACAAGTCATTTTTGGTGGACAGTTTTCTTTGTGCCAGAGATGGGCTCAGAGTTTGTTAGTCCTGCTGATGCTCTTGAGGAAAAAAGAAGCAGGACAGAGTGGATGGTATGCTCTGTGTTTGCAGCATATCCTGTAAAACTTTTTTTTTTAATATCTAGAGTTGTGGCCCTCATACTACCTTGTAGTAGGTGAAACTGGGATTTTAGGGCTGCTTTAGGAATGTGCTCAGATGTGTCTCTTGAGGCTTAATGCCCCTTGGTGTGAGCTGTGCAGAGTGAGGGAGAGAATTAATTTTAAAAACACTCTTTAAAAAAATGTGGTGGCTAACACTCAAAATCCTAATGCTGAAATTGCATTTATCTTCTTCCAAATGCTTTCTCAAACCTTAAGCTTAATATTTGCTTGGAGGGAAACCAGAGATATTTTTAACTGGAAGAGACCAGGCTGCAGGAAAGGGGCGTTTAGCCCAAGACCATGAGCATTTAGTGCTGCTTCTTGGCTTCAGCCTCCCTGAGAGGAATCAAAGGCAACTTCTTTGCTTTGTCCTTGTACCATTGCAGCAACACCATGCCAGTGACAGCCTCATTACCTCCTGGAGTTCTCCTAGCCTAAATATTTATTTAAAATAGATACCTACAGGGCCAGATTCCAAGTTGTGTACCACTTCTTATTAGATATACACCCATATGAATCTTTTACATTTCAGGCACTCTCCTCATACATTATTCTTCACTAAGCAACTGATACAAAATCCAAGATATTAATTACTAGCATGATATCCAAAATCTGTACAAATAATGAATGTTTTGCTCTAACAAGAAATCTGGTCTCATTTCATAGGCAGGGGCTATACTGATTTGGAACCTGCTGTGCAACGCATGTAGAAAATTACTCATGACAGGCACAAAGTGAGGTCCTGTTCAGGCTCACAGCAATTGCCATTTATACCAGTGATGACAAAGTTGCAAGACCGAGTGTCTGTTAAAATTATTGTTACTTTTTCTGTCAGATGGAAATTGCAGTTGATACCTACCTCAATGCCTTCCACAAGTTTTCACAGCTGGCATGTAAATACACATCTATCAATCCTTCCTCCTAACTGGCTGGTTGCCAAAGTAGCTCAATACAGTCACAGCCCTGTTTGAATTTGGACACACGTCTTGTACCCTCTGAGATATTAAATAAGTCACAAGCATTTGCAAGAGTCAAACTAGTATTTATCCACCCTCTTGAAAACAATTCTTGGAGTTTTTCAAGACTTCTCAGCACTCTGCTTGTGGGTTTCCTGTAGGACTTCTTGCAGGGGGCAGAATACCATTACACAGTAATTCTGAGGTAGTGCTGAGAGACACTATTATCTTCACTAATGTTTTAGAGAAGGAGCACTGTGTTGGTTGCAAAGATGCATATTGTTGCTTTTTTTTTTTTGGTTTTTGTTTTTTTTTTTTTTTTTTTTTTTTTGTTTGTTTTTTTGTTTTTTTTTTTTGCTTCAGCAAAATTGATGCTGTCTGGTGTTCAGGTAGATAGCCAACAAGAGAGACCTCTCAGAGGTCATTGGCTTCCCTGGCCTTCCCTTCAGCAGCAGCCTGAAACATCCCTTCAGCAGCAGCCTGAAACATCCAGCTTTGGTGGGTCAGGACACTGGGGGAATTACATGAACTGCCTGGCTGGTCTCTGTGCTCTTTAGACAGAAATATTTACAACTGAAATCAGAGGATGGGGATCACTGGGATAAGTCTCTGTGATAGGCATGACCCTTACCTGTAGTAGCTGCCCTTGTTCTGGAAAATACAGTACAGACGTACCATACCACAAAACCAGATGTGTTTGAATATGTTTCGAAGTTGATGCTTGTCAATATAGATGGTTCTTTCTGATCTAGACATCAGCCTTTGAAATCAAAAAGAGAGCTGAATGAGCTTTTCTTGTAAAGGGGGCATTTTTTTACCTACCTTCCATGGGGCTTCCATAGTTTCTAATTGAACACATGTTAAGCTAGAGCAAGAAAAAAGTCTCTTTTCTTTGTGGCTATTTATTGTGATTATCTATTTTCAAGCAACTTGAAATAGATGAAAATTACTGAGACTGCATAAAAGCATTTTGCTTTCTGTGAAATTTCATGGAATTTGGCCTGTGGGTTTAAGAAACCCTTAACATGCACAGACACCCACCCCGGGATTGCACTGGCTGTATTTCCACAAAAAAAATAGGCTAAGAAGGTCAAGCTGTGCTTAGCCCCGAGGTCAAATATCACACATTGGAAAATGTGCCTCTGTTCTTGATTTACTTCTAAATGAAAAATATTATTTGTTCCTAACTTCCAACAATTCCTAGCACTGAAGTGTTTCCCTACTTTATTTAAGGTTTTCTGCAATTAGAAGAAAATGAATAATGCAAAAATGGAATTGCAAATTAATAGATTGAATTTATGGTGCTAAAAATGAGGCTGCATTATGAATTATTCATATATACCTGAGTGAGCACTATCTTTTCTTAAAACATTTGTGAGGTCCAGAGTCTATTTTCTCACCAAAATATTTTTGTTCGGTAGCCAATAATAACAGCATCAAAATCACATGAGAATAATAAAAAAAAAATCTCAGATGAAATAGGTTTTATGAGTCATAGTCATTAAATATGTAGAAACACAATAGCCTGTTTTAAATACTGACTAAATTGGAAAGAAAAAAATAGTCTAAATATTATACAAATCAATGTGGATGTTAGTCTTTGTAGAAAGGAAAGGTTGTTTGAGGGTGGCATGAATTATTTGTTCAGAAACTTGCATTAGAAGATGTTTAAAAAAGCTCAGCATATATTATAAAAGGGCAGAAAGCATATTCCAGCACAACTAGGTGAATGAAATTGCAAGGTTTGGGATTCAAGTGCCCTGAGGACATCTGCTCAGTACTCAGCTTCTGCAGCTCTTCACATTGTTGTCTTTTGCTGGAGGCTCCAGAACCGCAGGAAGACCTGACAGAGGTGACATACTGAGTCCTGACTTCTGTCCTTCAGATCTGAAAGGGAAAATATTTAGCACTACAAGAATGTGACACATGGATGTAGGTGTACTGACAGACCATCTTTATGTCTCTATTTAGAAGGAAGATCCTGTTAATAAGTCACCAGGCAAATCCAGAGGTCTCTGGCTGAGGTACTCCCCTCTACTTAGAGCTCTCTTTCAGGACTCCAGACCTGAGTGATATGGTGATATTATCTCTGTGAACTCAAGGAGCAAGTAAAAGGCCTAGAGCTTTCTCCTGTTCTCTTTTGCATATGCGTGGAGGATTCCTGAGTATACTTGTAGAGAGAAAAGTGGGCTCGAACCCTAATGGTTTCCAAATCACGATTTAGGTGTCTCCTGCTTAAAGCCATATCAGTCTTACAGCCCTTTGGGTTGCCTCTGTGGATGCTGGGCTTGTTCAAACCAGCTGAGAAGTGAAAATGCTGAATACACTATGAGTTTTCTTTCCAGGAAGTGTCTCTGGCTTCTATTCCTCTGTAACCCCTTCCTTTGGGGCAGAGTGACTCAATACTGCTAGTGGTAATGAGCAGACCATTTTGATTGATGAGCCCTTCACACTGATTCTGTGATGCTGGGGTAAAGAGCACAGACAATTCCCAGGGTGCAGGCTAAAAATGTGCTTCACTCAAACCTCTTTCTTCACACTGGTAAAGAGAAAGGAAAAAAACGGGTGTGAGGTTAAATACTGCTCCTCTTTCAGGTTCTAGCTTTTAGATATGTCCTTTTCATTAATAAATATCACTCTGTTTCAGCAGTTATCTATGCAGTTAGAGCACACCAGGCTTTTGTCTGTGATGGAGTCCCAGTTTGCCAGGTGCTGGGCAGTGAATGCCAAATAATTTAGAGTCTAGTGAAGCCAAGACACTATGAATGGACAGAGCAAACTGCTGAAAAGAAAGGAGAAACATGAATGGAAAAAGTAGCTGTGGGAACAGATGTACATTTGCAGGCCAGAAGCAAATGTGATTAAGAGGCTTTGAATGATTTGCAGTACTTGCATACAAACATCACCTTTTTAACTTGCTTTGTTCACTTTCTCCCTGGATGTCAGCATGTGGCACATCAGATGGACACTAAAGTAGAATTTTGTATAAAAGGTATTAGAGGAAAAGAAGTATTCTATTTGTTGGGAGATTATTTACATCTGTTTTCACAAACACTTATTAACAGGAGGCTTTCCAAGTGAGGAGAATTTGGTTGATGAAAAGATATTGCTCTGTCAACATAACAGGATTTGAAGAGCAGCTGCTGGTTGTGTTTGAAGCTAGAAGTGGGGGAGAGGAGCAGTGTTACCACTGGACTGGTAACTGCTGAGAAAAGCAATAATTTCTAAATCACTCCTTTTCTAAAATGTGGTGGCTTTGCATTAGAGACACTAACTCTGAAACATCTCGGTGCCTTTTTCCCCTTTTGTAATACTAACCTATTTATGAGACACTGACTATGGCTTCCTTTGCTCTCTCCTCTTTCTCTCGTGATGTTTGTCAGTGCTTTTACAGCCTTTGGCAGCTTCCCAGCCAGAGCAGGTTCCCTGCCAACAGACTCCTCTCATGGCAGCTCGCTTTATAAAGGGCTGACTGCTTTGATGGATGATAAGGCTAAGGAGAAGGAAGAAACAAGGGATTTTTTTTAATTATTTTTAAGGAAAAAGTCCCTCTCACTTGCATCTGAAAGACGTTGTAAATAGAATCAGTCCAAACCTTGCAAGCTTTTATCAAGAGGGAGCCCATCGAGGTGAAAGCTGTTCCTGTGGTGCTCTGTGTGTGATACTGGGTGTGGGAGGTGGAAACATTAAGGCAAGAAAGGTTAAGAAATAAAGGAGAGCAAATTAGCATCCTAGGCTATGAGAGAAAAAGAGTGAGTGGAGAGAAGGGAATAATAATCAGTCAAGGGAGAAAACTGGAATAAAGAAGGAAAAAAGTTGAAAAGCAGAAAGAGAAACAAAAATGGTCTGTAAGCAGAAGAGAAGCTGAAGAGAAGTGCTGAAGGAAAGCAAGGTTGGTATATATGCACTTGGTAGAGGAATAAGGAAGAGCTGAAGCTAGGATGAAAAATAAATTATAACAAAAGATAAAAAACCTTTTTGCTGACCTCTGTTCTCATCAGTCCAGCTGATATCTCTAAGTGTTGAATTTAATATTGATGTTTAGTTCTGCAGGTATCTCATTGAGCCTCAAAGGCCTTGATTATATCCATCTTGTGGAGATTTGCCTCAGGGTTCATAATTATTGCAGATACAGAAGGAAATACGTTTAGAATCAGCCCAGTGTTTCCTTCATTTTGTGTGTCCTGGTTGGACTCTGCTGTTGGCAGCTATTCCAGCTTTGCCCACCTCACCTTATCTTACCCTAACACATATGTTGTTTACCACTATTCTCATCTTAAGAACCTCTAGTGCAATGTGAGCATCTCCTGTGGATTATGTTTCACATCCCCTGGCTGTAGAGGGTAGAAACATAAAATTACATGTTCCTGTGGTGTCCATAGGATCTTTCTGCAGCATCAACATGCCACTTCATTTCCTTGCTCATTCCAACAAAACCTCTCATATGAGTGCAATTACTCAGGAGTGTGTGACTTGTAACTTAAGGCAGAGACCTCCACAGATGTCTTGGCAGGAGCAAACCCGTCCTATAAGCCTGTACGCTTGGGTAAATCTCTCTTGGGTCTCCGAGTCCAGACTGGCTCATTACAAACACTGCATTTACAATTGCCTTTTCCAGAGGAAACGTGCAGCATATTAATGGTTACTTTGTTAAGACTTTTTTTCCTCTCTTTTTTTTTTTTTCTTTTTCTTTCTCTCCAGCTGCTGCAGGCATCTCCAGTGGACCAGGGACCACGGCTGCTCCTGCTGGCCACAGGCAGGTAGCTATCATTAATTTAAGGTAACTCTTAGGTGTCTAGTAATAGGGTAATACTGCCTTTTTAACACCTTTCTTATTTACCCCTGTAGCTCCTGGGGCATTCCCGTCCCATTCACACTTACTGTGATAGCACATACAAGTGGTCTCTGAAAATGATGCATCAAGTCTTCTCTATTTCACAGTAAATTTTGTCTTTCTTGGATACCGCTTGTTGTGTTCTCTGTTTCCACATCAAGTCAGTGGTGCTGCCTGTCTTCCTGCAGCAGGCTGTGCTGTGGAGATTGGCTCAGGCTCCACTGCCTGCCCCCAGCCAGCAGGAATGGCTGTGGGCCTGGCTCCACAGGAGATGTCTGTGGCACAAGAAGGGAGCAATTCCAGTAGAGAGGGATTGAACTGGGTTGAGGCAAGCTGTGCCTTTAAAGCACAGTGATGTTCTGAGTACTTGTGGTGAATCTGGAAAAAGGTTTCATTTTTGTTTGGGTTTTTTTTCCCCTCTTGATTACTGGTTTCATTTACTGTTACCATGATTAGATAATGTGTTTAAACCTCAGCCTGGTTTAACTCGTTATCCCTATTTTCAAGGCTCTGTCACTGCTTTTGTCTTTGATCTAGCCTAGTTTACAAACCAGTTTCCTTAGGATATGGACAGAACTTTTGAGGTTTAAGAGGCAGTTATCTGCTTAGTCCCAACTGAGGTTCTATGGGACATAAGCACTAACTTGGACTCTGGACTTTTCAAAACCAGCCCTCAGATTCCAATGAAGGTGGCAGGTACTCTCCATTTTATGTTCAAATGTAAGCATTCCAGCCTAATTTCTGAGTTGCAAATGCCTGCAGATCCTTCTCATCACTGCCTAGGTGCTGGAAGAACCATGTCTTCTTGGATTATGCAGACTTCAGTTTCAATGGGTTTGATGCGAGCATCTAATCTGACCTCTTATACTTCAGGCTTACTCCTATAGAGTAAGCCTGAAGGTCATGAAAATAATATAAATGAGTTTAAAAAAAATATAAGAGTAAAAGTGAAATAAATTAATTAAGAAAAGTCTAAAAGTGAAACTCAGTGCATTCTGCCTGTGCTTATTTTGTGAATCTTTGCTTCCTCTATCAATCAAAAAGAGATTAAATTTCTTCACTTGCTTAATACTTGGTTAAACATTATACAGTCCATTGGCTCCAGATAAATATGTCCCAAATTACATGAGACTTCTACTAATAGAACTTGAGCTAAGTAGTAGTCATTAGAGTAAATCAAATACCCCAGGAAAGTGGCCTCAGCTGAAGGTAGGTGCACTGCAATCACAGCCCTCAGGGCATGTGGCTTGATTGCTTACAACCTTGCATGTTTCTTTCTGTAAGTGCCATTTTCTAATAAAAAAATGTCTTCTTTCTTTTTTTTTTTCTTTCTTTTTTCTTGTGAATCCTTTCAATTCGTAATAAAGAACCTCAAGTACTTTTTGAAGCCTCCTTGAGAGAATTCTATTTTTACTGGAATTTTAAAAAGGGAAATAAATGGGAAAACTGGGAGAATTACTGTGTTTCATCTTGCTCACCAAAATCTCACCTTGTTTGAACTCAGCTGTCAGAATATATTCAAACATTACAGAGGCAGAAAGTGTTCAAGTTTGTGGAATAATAGCCTTTAAAAATTCAGAGTGCTAAATATTGGATGAATATCTGAATGAAAATTCCAGACCTAGAATGTGGAGAGATTAGTCAAACTTCCCAAAGGAAATGTAGCTTGAGCTGCTACACTGTCTTTCTAAGCTGCCTATCCCTCCTCCCCCAGGTATAATTTTTGAACCCACCAGTCTCTTGAGCAGATCTGACGGAAGGGTGTGGTTTCAAAAGACATGGAGCTGGAGGCTCTGCAGGAGAAGTTTCTCTATGCAGCACATGGGGCTCAAACCCCTTGCAGGTACTGCCCTCAGTTCAGCAGCCAACAAGGAGCTGGACGGGGTGGAGGGATGTAGAGAGAGCCAGGTGTGTTTGGGGTGGCTCCAGGGTACCACTGTGGTGGGAGACCACAGGCTGGAGGTGATGTGCTGCCACCAGGAGGGTGCACAGGCTGTAGAACATCAACCACCAGGAAAACAGCTTCATTCATCTTGTTGGGAATGGAACAACTTGTAAGTGCTGTGTGAAGGAAGGGAGAGGGAGAATGAATCTCTGTGCATTTATATGAACAATTTTCATGTACTCAAGAATGCAAAACATTACTTGAGCCCTCCTCAGCCCCTTCCCTGATTCTGCTAATAAAGGAAGATGTCAGGAAGGAACTGGGCTGTTAGAACAGAGCATGCAGGACTGGGAAGGCACTACTGGGACTATGCAGGAGACACTCAGGAAGCCTGGGCACTGCAGCTCAATGTGATGCTCCTTGGACACTGTCTGTGCTGTGCCAGCCCCATCACTGCCACTGGTCAGCTGGTTCCACAGGGATCACCTGGTGCCACAATCAGGACCTGTAACTACATCAGGATTTTTTTTTTTTTTAATCTCTTTTTTTATGGTTGTTGGGGTTCTTGTTTTGTTTGGTTTTGTTTGGGGTTTTTGGGGGGCAGATTTTGGGTTTTGCTTGGCTTTTTTTCAGGGCAAGAAGGTAGGATGCTGCTGCTGAGCAAAATGTCTTCCAGTTACAGCTGCTCCTGTAGAAGCTCTGTCTGGTGATGTTTTGTTTATCTTCCTTGTGAGGAATGTGAGAAGGGAACCAAAAATACCAAGCAAACTCTGCTTTAAGGGATAACCTCTATGATATCTCTCCTTTTGCATCAGAAATGTGCAAATAGAAAATGACAGCATTATTTTCCTTTCCTTCTTTTCTTTTCTTGCTGCAGTAGGCTTTCTCCCCTGTCTGGAATACTGATTTGCTTGAGAATCCAGGCAGCAATTTGTTGGAGAAAAAAAATTATTAAGTACACACAGGCTTTGCTCAGCCCTACATCATGACTGGACTCCTACTACCACATAATATTTTTTTCCTCCAGATCTCAAAATACTTGATGTGTAAAATAGTGTAAAATTTATTTTTTCAATCTTTAAAAAAGAGAATGACTGAAATATATTTCACAAATTGTCTCATGGATGTCTTAGAGATCTTCCTTGTCCTTAAGTGTGCCACACAGTTCTTTCTCAAGCATTTTTGCATACGTAAGACAGCATGTTGCAGCACCAGGATATTCTGGTTGCAAGGCCTTTTTTTATTTAAACTGAACTTCGTCAGTAGCAGTAAAGATTTTTGCAAACCTTGAAATCATCAGGAAAGTATCCTAGAAGTTGTAAGTTAAATTAAAATAAAGTTTGTGTTCTTTTGTGTTGGTGCTCTTATTTCTGAGCTTGGGAGATGTAGTCAAGCTTGCCTCTAGTGTGAAATTTTAAAAAATATACAATTCAGACAGAACTATAAAGCGTTTGGGGAAGGAGCCACGGTAGATTTGACACAGAACTCCAGAGGTGAGTCAATCCATAAAGAAAGATGTTAAAATTTCCTTAAAGGAGAGAGAATTTAGTTCTTTTAGAATATAACATTGGTGATGCAGCCCCTGACCCAAGGTTCACCCAGCCCAGAGTGCTGTTTCTGACAGTGTCTGTAGGTGAAGACCTATAGAAGAGTCTAAGCAAGACAGGTATGTGTGATACTTGATGTTCTCCCAGTCTTCACATTTTTGAATTCAGAGTCTTCATGGCTAGATGTGGTCCCAGGGCAGTTGTCCTCTGTGAGAATATGTCCAGCCTTCCCTTGAAGCCACAAAAACTTGTATCACCTGTAGTGCACTTTGTTGAGGAGCTCCAGCTGCCCTTTTTGCGGTTATCTTGGCTCCTTCAAGCTTCAACTGATGGCGCCCTCTTGCTGGTACTGTTGGAGAAGCAGACAATCAGCCTTTTTGCAGATTTTGTTTGTACACTCAGAAGTCACCTCTTTCACAGAGTGATGTGTCCTAACTCACTCACTTGTTCCTTGTACAGCAACTTTCTCTACCTTTGATCTTCTCTTTTGCCTTTCTCCGAATTTTTGCCAGTTCTGCTATAAAGCTCTTGAGGGATTTTATGGCTCAGTTGGATATGATTCCTCTGCAATTTTTCCCAGCTGGTGCTAGTCCTTACTATTCTGAATAACAGTATTCTTGATAAGCTTTCTCACTTCCCCCTTTTCTGAATTTTCCATAAATACACTGAACAGCACAGACCCCTCCTGAACTGTTGCTTACTCTTCATTGAGAAAATGTTGCTACTGTACTCCCTTACTAGGCAAAGACCCTCCATGGATGCTCGATTTCTTCTAATGCTTTGGAAGATGTTTCTGAAAATCAAGGCAGTCAGTGTCAACCAAATTACTCTTATCTTCAGATTTGTGGATCCCTTTGCAGTTCTCCAGGGAGAGCAAGAAAGACCTTGTTATAAAAGCCCTACTAACTCTTTGTACTCTGATCATCTCAAGTAGCCTGTGCTTCTCTAGTTGAGCACTAATTTTTTTCACTATTACAGTTCCTCCTAACTGTCTTGGTTCAAAGGTCAGGGTACTTTTCCCATATAGCTTCTGATGACTTTTTAGTAATTGGTGTCACTTTGACCCACAGCTGTGACTGAATGTTGCAAGTTATCCTGGAGCTGAAGAGATGGTCTCCAGGAGCTCAGCACCCTGCTGGTGTCCTGGCCCCATCTCTGGCCAGTACATGGGACACGTCACACTGTTCTCAAGTGACAAACTGTGTTCTCAGAGAGAAAAAAGTATTAAAGCATAGGTAGGTAAGATAGGCTGGGTGCTCACATGGGACGTCGGTGTTCAGGCCCTGCTGTGCCACAGCTGAGTCTCTTTCTGCCTCTCTCCCTGCTGTGGGCGTAGTGGTATTTTCCTAGCTCACAGGGTTAGGGTTGGATAAATAGACTGCAGACAGCAAGAACCTTATTCACTACTGGAATCTGTGCCATAGTAGAGTCAAAAATAGGTGGGTGAGTGTACTCACAGAACCAGTTGATCATCGCTAACCTTGTGTGACAGACAGAGGGCTAACACACTACAAATGTGTTGTGGAGAGGGAGTGGGAAAGCCCAGGCTGAGCACAGTAGGATCAACCTCTCCTCATGGAAGAGGTGCTGGGTTCCCTTGTCAAAGTGTTGTCTTAGGCAGGACTTTTCAAACAGGGCATTTTTTGTCTTATTTGACCCTTTGTGTGTGAGCTTTTGGGCCCTGCTTGGGATTGTAAGCTCATATCTTCAGACATGCTGGAAGTTCTTCATGGTCAGGAGATGGAACTGGGATGGAAGAAAGGGCCAGGCCTTGTGATACCCACAATGACAGAAAGGGACTATCACAGAGGGCCACAAATCTGCAAAGAGAAGTTAACACTGGCTAGAGTACAGTTACTCCTTAGGTTGCACTACACCTTTCATTTAAACTTCCACGAGTAAATTACTTTCAGCAGGTAGTGATTTACAGAAAAAAATATATTGTTCTACTCCATTTTATGAAAGATATCTCAGGCTCTCTGAGGTAATTGAACTGTATGCTCTCACAGCTTCATGCATTGTTCATTAGTCCAGCCACACCTAACAGAGGCATTTGCATGAGTAATTAACTGCTATTTCCTGCAAATCAAATTACTTGGAATTAGAATTTAAAATTACTTTCCAATTACTGAACCATACTTGTTAGTGAGAGCAATGTTTTTACCGTGCCACATTTAGAAAGGGCAGAGGCTCTTAACTCTTTCAAGAGAGCAATTATTTCTGAGAGGCGCAGTGTGTCCAGGGATCCTAACCTGATTTGCTTTGCACTGCTAACAACTGCTGGAGCTGGTGATGCTGCTCTCACAAGTGAGACAAATTAATTTGCTTCTTAAACTTTACGAGTACAACAACATAAAATTTCCTTTATTAGCATCATGTTTCAAGGACGGTTATATGAGCTTCAGTAGGAAGTTGGTTTTTTTTTTAAGGTATACATCAAAATTGTTCAGAGCATTTTCATGACAGGCTGTATAATTGTATGTGCAGATGTATATATAATTTTAAATGAAGATGTCCCTATTATCACTTACAGTATCAATTTAATTTGCCAATGGGAATGCAAATATTAGAGAATAGGATTTCCTAAAAATATTATTTGAAAATTTACAGATCCTGAATTCCCTCATGTCTTGTGTCTGACAATGATCAGAGAAATTGTCTTTCTGTCTGCCTGAAACACAACTAAATAATAAAAGGGATTAGGTAAAAATTATGAACCTACACCATCATTTTTTAAAGTTGCACTGTGGGGACTTTGGCTGGCATCAATGCATTGAAGAAAATAAATGTATTCATGTTTCTTGATTCTTGCACACCAAGTCTTGCATGTAACTTAAATGACTTCCTGGCTATCTAGTGTGGTTTCACAGAGTCAAAGCTTCATTATTAATGTCTGCTTGAAGAATACAGTGCCCTGTTAACCACTAATAGGAGTCAATGAATCCTAATTGATTCAGTGACCAGGGAACATTTGATGTTCAAGATCATAAAATATTATGAGAACTGACATTAATTTTTGCTCTCTGCTGCCTAGGAAAGGAATAGATTTAGTTAAAAGGAATACTAGAAGTACAACTTGTTTTTTCTGTATTATATAAAAGCATAATGACATTGTGTAGCTAACTTGAACTGACAAGAGCAATGAAATGTAAGGTTAAGATTCTTACTACCTTTAATCTTGCTGAGGCTTGAGGTAGTGCAGTGCACTAAGCAATAATACTATGGAAATAAAGAGACTAATTTTAATTGTAAATGGGGGGCTGGAAAAAGGAGAGCTTCACTCATTTCTTATCAGATTTACTGGCAGACTGTTAGAATAATAATAGACTAATCCCTTCTGAAACCAATAGAGGTCTCCAAATTAACAGCAAAAAGAGAATTTGCCTTAAATTTGTTTCATTTCACCCCAAACATCATCTTTAATTTACCCTGTCGAGTTAGGGAATGGGTTTAAGGAGGAGTGATGACAGGACAGGCATTTCCTTAGTGCTGCCTTCTTTCTTTTGCTCAGGCCAGACAGTTCTGCTCTGGGGAACCTGCAGTGCTTCCTGGAGGGTAATCATTGTATGGGAGGTGACTGCTGAAGGTGAGCTCCTCTGCCAGCTCCCAGACAACTTGGGTTAGGGTTTCACTGACTCTTATGTCCAAATTGTAAGGAAAGGCAATATTTGTGCTGTTAAAGGGTGTTTGGACCTGTGATGGAGGCTGAAAAGGAAAGTGTGTTATGAAATTGGACGCTGGAAAATAAAAGTAGAGGGAAGAGGTGGAGGAGGTGAGAGGAAGATGAAGCAGGATAGCATGGGTTGACAGCAGAGGAGCAGGCTGATGGTAAACGAGCAGAGCTGTTTGCCGCCAAAAAGCTCCTAGAAGGCAACATTGGGGAAGAGAGACTTGTCTCTGTGAGGCCTGAACTTACTGCCTCTCCCTGGGCTATGGCTGTGCTTGTCAGCCTGTGACAGCATGTTTCCAGAGTGTCCTCAGGTTTTGACACAAGGGCAGTGAAGAGTGTGGAAAAGAAACCTTTTCTTAAGCTGCCTACTAGCACAAGAAGTTCATCCACCAGAGGGTCATGGTAATTCATGCCTCTGCCTTCTGAAGAGAAGGCTGACATACTTTCAGAGATCACAGTGGTCTGCCAGAACCATTGCCATGAAAGAACCTGGTTTTGAAAGAGATGAGGATTTAGCATAATCTGATTTATTTTTTGCCACCATTGCCAGGATGCTGGAACAGCTGAGCAGTTGCTTGGATCTGTCAGTTTGGTGTCTGTTAAGAGGCTCATTACACAGTTTTACTGGACAATTAGCTCCCTGAACCTTCTCTAATAAAAATAATGCTGGGCAGAAAGCAGACAGGACAGTGCTGTGCAATGTATTTAGACAGTTAAATGGTTAACAACAGAGTTCCTGTTGCGATTCAGTCATGCCAGTAGCTTAATGCCAGCTTCTGTCCTCATCTGACACTTCATGCTGCTCGGAAGGAACCGCTGGGGAAATATGCTTTCACAGATTGTTAGTTGCACAGCCACAGCCCTCAGAGCATTGTGTAATAAGGCATTGGCTGAGGAAGGAGAAATAACCAAGTCCTGGTCACATACCACCTCTATTTTTGCTATCAGCACAAGCTCAAAAGCAGCTGATTCAGAGTGGGAGGTAAAGCTTCTCAGAGGTCATCTCAATTAACATCAGGGCTTGGACAGGGGCCCCACCTGGTTTCATAGATAAAGCTCTGCTGCTTTTTCATTTACTGAGATGAACCTGACTAAAATGAGCAATTGGGTTTTCATGCTGCAAAAAGCCACCGACAAAGCTCTAAAGTAGGTTCCTCTGTGTATGTGTGTACCTGCTGGCAAAGCACAGGATGACAGACTACCTCACAGTTAGCAGGGGCAGGGTGAATCTGTAGCACAGAGAAAGCAATATAAAGTTCCTAATTATTTTTTACTTTGGAGTGAAATCACACTGAAAAGCAAACAGTTGCAGTCAATATTGAAAAATGAGCTTACTTATCTTTTTGGACACAGAAGATGCTCCAGCATTGATTAAATGTAATGGACTGCAGGGCACTGATTGCAAGGTAAGATATGATTGATCACTGCCGGGAAGACACTTAGTATTGGGGCAGCACCCTGGCAACCTTTAAAAGAGCCACGGGTGCAGAGCTGTCCCAAGCTGGACTCCACGTGCAATGAACAGGGACTCTGTTGTTGTTGCAAGATAATCTGAGAGCATTGGGCAGGGCAGAAGTCTTTTCTGTCACTGTATTAGTGACAAGGCAAGGTGAGGGTAAAGATGCTGGCAGAATGCCTGGATCTCTGCATTCACTCATTTATGGTGCACATTGTATTTTTCAGAAGTACCCATTCATAAGTTTTTAAGAAAAATAACCTCTGTGGAGTTTGAATTTCTTCTTCCTCATACCAATAACTACTGTCATAATATATCTGTGATGGGGCAGCATGAGATCCTCCAATCTTTCAGATAACACCATTATTTCCCTTTGTGAACTTTTTCTCTAGTGTCAAGGACCATGTTCCTATTTTAGAAGGAGAGAGAGAATATTTTTTGTCATTCAGAAAGTAGATCTCAAATGACTGTCATGGCCTGAGATTCTATGATTTTTTTAGTGAGACAAAAAAGGCAGGAGTTTCACAGTGGGTTTTGCCTGTGTAGTTAGTTTGAGCTTTTCAATGAATTTATATCCCAAAGATCCAGAGGAAAATTTTCAGATAAGCCCATTTCTAAACTCTGTATGGCTAAATCAGATCTAAACCCACTGGAGAAACCACATGCCAAGTTCACTGGCTGGTAGAATAGCAAACTTCAAACAGTTTAATTGTCTCACACTGTTGTATTTTTCAAACAGTCCACTAATACCCAGTTTCAATTTCAGAGAGCAGTTGTCTGTAAAGAAGTGTTAGCTGAGTAAAGTGTATTGTTTGAACAGTGCTGGGATTTTGAACTGTCATTGTGAGAAAGGCTGCTTTTTTTCTTCTGGACCAGCCAGGGAAAGCTGCAGCTTCTTTTTCTAGGAGGGAAGATGGTGAATATTAATCACCCCTTGGCAACATGTCAGGTGGTGGATTGCAACCCAGGAGAAGTGATTTGCTGATTATCTGATGTGACAGGTTAATAAACAAATATTTACACACCGGGTAAAAGTAACAGTAAAGTTGGGCAAGAGTTCCACATCTCCTGAAGTCTTGGGTCAGCGATTTTGGTAGAAAAAATGTTTTCCTTTCTGGTCTTAGGGAAAAGGGTGGAAATATCTTTTTCAGGCTCTTTGTGGTGATCATTTAAATCCTCTGTGTGCTTGGGATTTCTCTTTAAAAAGATCATTCAAGAAGAGAACAAGATTGGCGATTCTGGGTTCCTCAACTGACTTTCCAGGCTCAGGACTGCTGTGGAGCATGCTGACCTGACCACTCAGCTATCCCACCCCC
Organism: Lanius collurio; assembly: GCA_020086605.1. Taxonomy (NCBI): domain Eukaryota; kingdom Metazoa; phylum Chordata; class Aves; order Passeriformes; family Laniidae; genus Lanius; species Lanius collurio. The sequence goes on from JACBWW010000002.1 coordinate 4,004,410, forward strand.
CTGGATACCAAATTATTTGACATTATCAGACGCTCTAAAAATGTCTCCCACGGTGTCTGATGTCTCTGTGGTTTACCTGAGAGCTGGGTCAGCATATGTGCTGATCTGGACTTCATGCATTGCATGGGCATTTATTTCCCAGCTTCCCTTCATAAGTAACAAGTGCTGGAGCAAGGGAGAGGGAAATACTGCAGAGCACCACCCTTGAAACAGGTGAACCAGAGTCCCAGTTGGCAGCTAATGCTTGGCCACAGGTGCTACTGTGAGAAGAGAGGAAGGGTTTCACTTGGAGGTAATTCCAGGGGACTGCAAAGTCCTCTTAGGGAGATGCTCTCTGTTAGGCAGGGTGAGGAGCCTGTGTGGCAGCTCCACCATCCAACCCTGTAGACAGCAAGGTGTGGATCCTGTGAAGGAGAGCAGTAGGAGAGGGATAGAGCTAATGATGGACAGACCCACCTTAATGATGGGAGGAAGCTGTGGATGCCCTTGGCAGTAAGGACAGGGCTTCAGCCTTGTGACAGATTTCTTCAGGGGGCTGGGAGATGAAACTCATTCAAAGCATGTAAAGAAGAAAAAAATTTCAAAACAACCAACCCACAAAAAACTCGAATTCTTTGAACTTTGGTATTTATGATTGCATAGGAATTCAAGGCTTCCTTCATGTTCATAGCTAGAAACTGTTTTCCTAGATAAAGTTTTAGAGGCTTAGATGTAATCAGCTAAGGAACTCTTCAAATAAGCTTAGCTGTGTTTTGATTTGGTGCAAATAAGAAGTGAAGTAATAGGAATAGCTATTCCTGGAACAGCTGAAGCTTTGAAGTGCTGATTTAAAATGCTCCATGCTGCCATTCAGCTGTCCTATCATAACAGTATGGAATGAAAGACAGTTTTCCTCTCTGTGAACTTACAAAAAGAAGGATATATTAGCAATTGGAGATAAAAATCCAGCTCTAAAAAAATGGGGGGGGGGGGAGAGTAATTTTTGTCCTCTTTTACCTTTTACTTTATATTTTTATTCTTTTTTTTTTCTCCCTGTATTTCCTCTTAGCATCAAAAAGACAACAGCAATGTTTCTTACGTTAGCTGCAAAGGACATCCAGTTATCATTTCTCTACTGCTGTTACCTCACTTGACATCATGATTTGAAAAGTCTGATCATGTGGGACATGACTATAAATTTGTTATAAACATTCATTCTCCTGCATTGTGAGCTAACAGGGAAGAGACATCTGGGATGATGCCTGTGCTGCAGTCAGAAGCCCAGGCAGAGCAGGTATGGGCTCTGTGACCCTCAGGTTGAAGGCTAGGGAACTGCAGCTTGCAGAGTTGCCAGCATGAGGAGCTGCCAGAGTCTTTGCCCAGGGTCGTGGGTAAGCCTTTGGCATGGTGATAACTGTGTTTGCTCTGATAATGGGGCTTGTTTAGGTCCACCTAGACACATGCTTCTGCCCCACACCTTGGGCAGTATGGTCATTCAGAACCTGCCTTTTGAATTTCTGTCTCTGCATTCTGCCCCTGTCTTCCCCTCCTTGGCTCAATGAGCAGAGAATGTTTGCAGTGATATTTCATCTGAAAGAGGCTATTCTCAGCTTGCTGGCCATTGGGAGGGGGCCATTGCTACCCCTCCTTCCTGTTCCCTAAACACCCCCATTCTGAAGAGGTTGTAACAGTCTCTATCAGGCTGTCTGCTCCCATGGGGCTATTCAGAAATGGTCCTTACTTTTCCCCATCAGCTGGTATCAAAGGTAACTCACAGAAAAAAAACAAATTTGAACACAGCCTATTATGAGTCTGGGCCTAAAAGTGATTGTGGAAAAATAGTATTTTGTCTTCATGTATTTATGTGCCCCCGTATTTGGGGCAAATATCTTCCAAGGTCTGTATTATCTGCAGACCCTCAGTGGTTTCCATTTAAGTTCAGTGATGTTTTCAGGATCTTTGTTTAGAGTTTTAGTGAATTTCTGAAAACACACCCATGCAGCTTTACTTCAGTGAGTAGCGCTACTAACGTCTACCAGACACCTGGTGTAAACTCACTCCTACAGCTTCATGATGGTAGCATTAGTACAGCAACAGCAAATTGCTTCTTCTGCTATGAATCTTGGGGCAAATTAGCCTCTGGTTTAAATTTTAAGTTTTTTTCTGAAATCAGAAATATTTTTAGGAGGACTAATTTTCCCATTGAGCACAACTAATGGTTTATCTGATAAGACAGATCCTAATAAATGGATTGTTCTATTTAGAAAGATATCAATGAATCATGTCTATAGTTAGATTATTTCTTCTGCCTGTAATACATAACCATAGGGAATTTGCAAGTGAAGGGCGCTATACTGAGGACAAATGGAAAGAATTACTCTGTTGCATGGTGCTCTGTTGTCTCGTGCTTTCGTTGCTATGGGATGTAATTCTATTACCCGCTGTACTGTTAGATTTCAAAAGGGCAGTTCATAAGCACTAATAACATTTGTGGCAATCTGAGCTAAGTTAATGAAAAAGATAATAAAATCTAATGCTACAGGGCAAGATATCTGATATCTCCAGGGGTCATAAAGGGATCATACAGCTGTCTCTGGGCAAGGGGTGGTTGTATGTATGAGTGCAATAAGAGGTAGGAGGCAGCAGAAAAGTGAGGGTCACCATGCTCAGAAGCACCGTGTGCTGGTCACTGGCAGAGGCAGGAGGGGATTGCTGGATATGCCACAGAGATGGAGACGCTTATTAGGCTAATGATATTTTTAGTAATGCCAATACCTCATAGATAAGTTTCAGCTGATCCCAGACATTTGTCTCAATGTGTTGATTGTGAAATTGGATTAAGTAGTTCATGCATGGTTCTGCCTTGCCCACAGCAGGTATTTACTGAGTTGGGAGCTGACCAAGGAGGGGACTGAAATAGCCTTTGGAATTTGTTTTTTGGTAAATGCAAGCTTCAGTCTGAAACTCACTTCTGAAGCAAATGCAGTATTTTATTGCATCTCTAGGCAATACCCAGTGGTGACTTTTTCTTGCTTCTAACTATAAACACTGATATATTTTTGTGGACTGTTTAATCACCACATATTGGTATACCCCTTGAGGGTCTGAACAGTGGCTTTGTGTTCCTTGTAGGTATGTAACTGATAATATTCAGCAAGGGACACTTACAATAGGAATTGTAGCCAGCACCCAAAAATGTGTTTTCTCTCACAGACTCGTGCTGTATTTATTGCAAGTACCTCCTTCATCTTACTCTGCACTTTTGTACGTTCACTGTGAGCATTATTCTATTGCTACTACTGTTCTTTTTAACACAGATCTGCTTTTGACTACAGTAAGGCTTCTGTCCTAGTTTCAGCCAAGGCCAGGTTAATTTTTAGCAGTAGTCATGAGGAGGAGGAGCCTGGAGTCATGTGGGTATGTCTAGGTTGTTACTCTATACCAGGCACTTCACTCTGGGGAGGCAGAAGTAAGGGCTTCTCACTTCTGGGGAGGATGATGTCGCTTATTGACATTGCCAATGCATTTTTCTCCATCCATTTGGCAGTAAGGTGCAGTTTACTTTCACCTGGAGGGATGTTCAATACACCCGGAATCGATTGCCCCAGGGGTGGAAACACGGTCCCACCATCTGCCATGGGCTGATCCAGATTGCACTGGAAAAGGGTGCGGCTAAAGAACACTTGCAGTTCTTTGACAACATCATCATATGGGGCAACATGTCAGAGGAAGTTTTTGAGAAAGGGGAGAAGATGACCCAGATCCTCCTGAAGGCTGATTTTGCCATAAAACAAAATAAGATTAAGGGGCCTGCCCAGGAAATTCAGGTTTCAGGAGTAAAATGGGAAGATAAACATTGTCACATTCTCATGCACATGGTCAAAAACCAGCAAAATACCAGCTATGTCCCCACCAGCTGGCAAGAAGGAAACACAGTTTTCTTATCTCTTTGCTTTATCCAGTAAATTTTTCCCATCTCAACTCAGGATATCTGCCCTTTGTTTGTCTTGCTGGAGGGAGGGGAAGGAGAGGAGTGGCTTGTGGTTTTCATTTTAGTGAGAGTGCTAAATTAGGGGATTCCATTCCTACACCACAACAACTTCTCTTACAAAATCCTCGCCATGTGAGGACATTGACTGCTACAGCCTGTGTGTGTGTATGGCCAAAGGTAGATGATTAGGAAAAACAAGAAGGCTAAGGACTGCATGAAAGGGCCCCTCCTTCCCTATGCCTTCCTAAGCCACAGAGACTACCTAAATTAGATGTTTTAACTACCATACTTTGCCTCTGATAGTTAAGCAAATCTGAATAGATGTATTAGCTCCCTTTCTGAATGTCTAGATATTACTAGTTGTCTGTATCATCCAATAAGAAGTGCTAGGAGTTCTCCAATAAAGAGACTTCTCAAAAAAAAGTGTGATGAGCAGATGCTGTTTGTTGGCTTCAGGTATCCTTGCAGCCTACAGTGGAGTTTATGTCCATCCTGTCTCGTGCCCGTGGGTGCGTGGCTGCCGCACGATTGTTTGCGTGATCGTGGCGTGACTGTCCTGCTATGGGACCGTCCACTACTCGCATTTGCTCATCACGTGTTTTGACTTTGAGAAAAAAAAAAAATAAAGGGTTGTATTTGATACTAAAGCACTTTTTATTTTTTCTTCAGAAGAACAGCAACTACACACAAAATTTAACGGGAAATATTAAAGAAAGAATTTTGGGGCCAGGAGCTTTTAGTACAATGGTCTGTACCTTTTAGGAGTGCTTACATGATTTTCATGCAGTACTAGTGGAGTACTTTGATGTTCTCAATAGCTGAATTTCTATCAACATTTTCTAACTTCTTTCCATGTTTATTAGAAAATCTCCATTAACTCCTAGGAGTAGGGTTATTTGTAATGTTTCTTCTGACTTTTTTGAGACATAAACCCCCCCCAAAATTCAGCTGCTAGTCCTTAAAGTTTACTGTAGAACAGAAGAAATAATTGTAATAAATTTTCTTGAACTTGTCATTGTAATAATAATCACGTTTCTATAAAACTTGGATTGAAAAAAAAATCTAACAGAAAAACTGATTGAAATCTACCATACAAAAATTGACTGCTTCCACCCACTCTTTCCCACAGTTCCTCAAGACATCACCATGCAAGTAGACGTAGTTATTTTAAACAAGAAGATGTAGTTATTTTAAACAACATTCAGCCTTCTATATAGCTTCTCTCACTTTCAGCACAGACCTGTCTCTTCATAGGATGGATTCTCAGCTGCAAAGCATCCAGGTCCTAATTTATGTGTATGTGAATATGCAAGGTTAATATATTCCCCGTGGGAGAAACAGTCAGTGCCATTCAGACCACATTGTTTTCCTCTTTTGCTACAGAGCAGGCTGTTGAAAATGTATCTGATGAAATTGCAGGTTTCTTCTCTAGTCTCATTAACTAATTTAATGTTTCTAATTGAGATTAGGTAAAGTACCTCTCCCCATGACTCAACAGCCAGCAGGTGGGACAAATGAGTTTAAACACCTACTCTAAATCAAGGAGAGAGATGATAAATGTGCAACTTTTTTTTTTTTTTCACATGATAATTGTTTCTGTTCCTGTAGAGTGTATGAGTTTTGGAGCTTTTTGTATGTGCAGTCCAAATCAATGACCCAAGCATACATCCCAGGTCACAAATTGACTGAAGAGTAGGGTAGACAAGATTCATGGCTTGGATTTTCAAGCGAAGTGTCCTCTTAGCCATAGGTAGGTAGAAGTTTATTGCCAACTTTACTGGATTAGATTAATTAGATTGGATACCTAGGTACAATTTTTGCATGTCCTCTTTATTATATTTCTGATGGATTTGTGCAGTCCCTTGGCCAGTTCTGGGGCTACTCTTCTTATACAAATCCCAAATATTGCCTGTAAGGACCGGTACCTACCGGGACTGAGGGCCTGTGTGTTGGAGTAGGATGCAGTGCAACAGCTGTAAAGTTTATTCTGTACCTGAGCTGGGCAGCTGAGAAAGTCCAGCTTGGTTACCAGCTTTGAGGCAGTTTCATTTTGCCTCTAAGCACGTCTGGACAATATGTGCACACTGTGAAATTTGCTTGTCCTTGCCCTTTTAACACAAGGAGCTTCTAGTAAAAGAGAATACAGATCTGGACTGTCAGCTAGACTTCCATTCACCAGTGTGGTCACACATTCCTCTTCTTGTGCAGCAACCTGGTCATTAATCTGTGCTTCCCAACACATGGACCAATCCTCAAGGCAGCTGGTAGTATCTGCGGGAGCACTGGAAGGTAGGGAGCCCTTGGAGTGGCAGTGTCAAAAGGGACCAGTAAGGGTGTGCTGAGTGCTGCAAAACTGGTGGGGTGAGAGGCATGAGTGGTAGAGTATGGACTGAGAACCTGTCAGGATGAAACCTGTGCATGCCCCAACTTCTCTCTCCCCTTTGCATCCCAGTTTTCACATGAGGAAACTGGAGGTGCCCTAGGCAGGGACTGCAATGACCCCTGCAGGTGCCAGCTGCAGTGCTGACCTGCCCTGGGACTCACTGTCTCCTGGCATGGCTACACTTGCAACTGCTCCCACTTATCTTGAGGGGGCTTATTCAAAATGCAGATTAACTTGACATGGATGCTGGGAAATCAGAGTGGCCCTGTATGGCATGAGATAAGGCTTGGCAGGTGCTAAGAAGGCCTGATGTGACTGCATGCACAGAGCACCCCTGCGCCCTGCTTTCCAGCCCCACCCTCAGCAGCCACTGCTGTCTGACATTTCATTATCCAGTATGTCCCAACAGCCCAGGTAAAGACAACAATTCAGTGGCGCTATGTTTGTTCTGTTCCCAAGCAGCTGGCTGAGATAAAAATGGGTTAAGCATTTAGACATTGACCGTTATTGGATTATACCAGGATCCTATCGGTTTTTAATCTTTGATGAGATGTTGAAACATGGCTTTAAAATTCACTGCAGCCTTTATATTTTTTTTTACTTTGATTGCTTGAATTCTTCTTGTCAGTTCCCCCAGAACATCCAGGATGAGTACAGGGCTCTGTGAATTGTCTCACTCATGTTTTATACAGAGGCAATGCTGCCCCTTTACTTATCTGTTCTGTTGACAGAGCTGAGGGTGGTGCTGCAAGCTGATTTTCAATTGGTGATATTCTGAATTCCTGGGGTACATGTAAAATGCTAATTTTATGGGTTAAACATTGAAAAGATATCATTAGTTTTTAGAAGTCATTTTCCCACTTGGCTCTTCTCAGAATCACTCTTACAAGGAAGATAACTGAGTTGACCATAAAAATAAAAATAAGAGGGGAGAAGTCTTTTGCCTCAATCAGGAGTTTTGAAAGACCTTGGGGTTTTTAAATTTGTTTTGCACTAGCAGCATTTATGAGTATGGTCAGTACCTCTGGTTGCTGTTTATAAGCTGTTCTCAGAAAATCTATAAACCTGGCTCTAGAGTTTTTTAACTGCAGGAGCTGTTTATTAACAGCAGGGGCCCATCACAGATGAGACTGTGGGGGCAGTGTCTGAAAAGTAGAAGCAAGATAGGATGGAGGGCTGAACCTTGAGATCCACCCCTTTTAGCTGCTCTTCCCTCTTCAGCCTCTCCTTTTCATGAAAAACTACTGAACTTGGAAGAAAGGCTCCACATTTCCATAGCCATGGCATTCTTTTCTTTCCTCACCCCAGTCCTTATAGCCATTATATGTGTTTTGATTGGGGTAATAATGAGGAAGACTAATGGAGAGAAGGAAATACGTGACACTAAAAGCAAGCATCCATCTCGCCCATGGGTAGATGAAGATTTAAAAGATGGAACTGACCATCCCTTAGAAGAAGAAGGTAAGAAAAATCTTATCCCAAACATTTTTGTTGTTTGAAGTTTATCTGCTGATATGAATAAAGGAGGTGCAATCTGCTGAACTTCTCCACAATAACAGCAGTGCTCAGGGCGACACTGCTGCTGTGCCCTGAGCTTGTCAGCTCCAGGAAGGAGACAGTCCTCATGTCATGTCGCTCTTGGTGTAAGTCTCTTTTCCCTCCAGACCCCACAGATCAGAGTGCAAAATATATATATATGTAAAATATATTCTCAGAGACTCCTATCTGTTCCTTTGGACAACAGATCACAGACCTATGGGGGACTCCATGGACAGTGTAAGGAAAGGAAGGAGATCCTGCCGAATTCCCCACAGTCTCTTCCCAGGCTTTATTCATGACAGCAAGGGGAAGACCTGAGTAGAGTTTCTATTTGCAAGTCATCTCACTTTGTCACCCAGTGCTACATATTTGGTCTCAGCCCTGCTAAAACGTTGGAAATGGGTTTATTACTGATTTTACAAAGGTCCTCGATTTGTGGCTCCTGAGAATGTCAATGGCAGCTTTGTTGGGAGCTGTGTTGATCAAATATTTAAAAACAAAATGTGGTGATGGTGATAATTTCTTCACGCAGCTGCATATTTGAACCCATACAGAATGCCCTTTGTTTTCAGCAGCATTTTTGATTCATAGCTTGGACAAAAGTCTACGTACAAAATGTACCCTTCCTTCTTACTTTTTAGCTGTCTTCCATAATCTCACTTTATTTTCTTGTGAAGTAAAAATCTACAGAGTTCTGTTCCTATGAAGTTTTTAAAGTTGTAGTTAATACAGCTCTTTTTTTTTTTTTCATTTTTCTCCTTCAAGCTGGTTTCAAAGGCTTTTTGAGACATCTGGGTTATTTTTTCCCCATAATGACATTTTCCCTCAGTCTGCTTCTAGGAATCTTAAAACTTACGTTGTTCTTCTGCACATAGACCTATTTCTAAGAACCATTATAGCTCTTTTCTCAGTGTTCAGTGTACTTTAAGTTAGTGTTGTTTATCAGTTTCTGAAAATATTTGATACCAGGAAGGGTTTAAACCCTGTTGACTATTTTCCAAATATATTAAATTTCTTTACAAATTAGTTTATGTGGTGTGTCCTCCTTTGTTCAGTGCAAAATAGATTCTGTATAAAATGATCCTGTAATTTCTTTGTCGCTAATGGCTTACTAGCTCAGTTAAATTGCTGCAAGTTAAAATTCCTGTGGGTAGTTCAAATGATAATCTATGGATTATCATCTTGGACTATAGCTGTTTCTATTAGTTAAAAAAAAATAGATCCTCTGCATGAACAAATCTATTAGCTCTTAACAAGGAGTCTCACCGCCACAGCTCCATATATAAAATTTTAGCTTTTATGCATTAGTTGCTTTCCCTGTTATTCAGGTGCTGAATTTGAAACTGTATTAGTTTAAAATTGCTTGCAAAAAAATTTGGCAGGTAGAGATGTAGGTACTGTTGCTAAGTTTTATTTGCTTTTAAATAAAACCTTTCTCAATATACCATGTCATCCAATATTAAATTTTCTTGCTATTTTGTTTTTAGTATCAAATAACCATCTTTCCCTTAATGGTGTGTGATTCAAACCAATGTCTTTGCAGAACAGTCATGTCTTTTATCTCTAGAAACATTAAAATATTATAATTTCATCATTCATAGGGAAGTTTTTTCAGCAACCCAGCCTAAGTGAGAAGAGTAGCAAGGGGAAGTGGAACAGTTAGTAAGGATCTGCTACTTTGCTAAAGCCTTAATAAAGGATCAAAATATGTTAACCTTGTTGTCAGTGTTAAAATTTTCAGACTGCACTAGATGCTGAAATGGAAACATAGATGTAAAAAGAGATTTTTTTTTTAATAGTAAAGAATACTTCACCTGCTGTGTAAATTCTGCTGTTTTGTTTATGTATCCTACTTTAGCAGAAAAACTCGGTTCTGCTTAAATGTCCCAAGTTGGCTTGTGTTTAAAGACAAAGTTCCTCTGAAGAGAATTTGAGTAAGGTAACATGAAGCATTCTTAAGGCCTTGTCTAAAGCTAGAATCTAGGGCTGCCCTAGGTGAACAAGTTGAATTTTCAACAGCCCCATGAATAGAAGGGGCATCTGAAGACCAAGTATTTTGATTCATGTCCCTGACCAAAGCAAGATCTATTTGCTGAGAGAGTGAAGCACTCTGCTAGAAAAGCACCAACCTTACTTGTAGGCATCAGCCCCATGAGTCTTCCCTGAAGTGGAACCGTCAGGGATGTTTCCCACGAGAAGGACATACCTTTGAGCAGCAGAGCATTCACTGTAAGTAGCTGAACTGCTCGGGCAGACTCAGTAGGGTCACTTACTGGCAATGAAGGGTAGAATGGTGAGGGCCAAGTGCTCCTGAGCTTGTCTATGTTCTGCTTTCCGTAACTGAAGAGCTAGATGTTTTTTTGGAGCAGTCAGAAACCCGTTCTTTTGTTAAGTGCAAAACACTCAGTCCATTTGTTTAATGGTTTAACTGGCAGTATTTCAGATTTGTTTGCATGCCCATCTATTCTGTAACTTTTTTCTTCATTTATAATATACAGAATGAGAGATTGTTGTGCTGTAGATTGGCAAGGATGCTCTGTATATGTGGATATCTGGCTGTGCCTTGCATTAGGCCATGTGGATAGACCAGCTGGATACAGATGAAAAATAATGTTTCTTCAGCCTTGCCTTGAATGTTGAGTCACAAGGGCTTCCTTATAGTGGCAGGCATCTTATCCCGAAATGGTGCTACCTTGTCTCCCATTGCTTCAGAATAGATCTGGACTGTTGTAAAAAAACCTTCAGTCTTAATCCCAGGCAGCTTAATATATATTGATAATTTTTGGTCATGCATCCAGAGCCATACAACTGATGGATAAGGTAAATACAGACCCAGTTTATGGTGGTGTGGAAGATGAGGTTGAATTACATTTATATCCTTGTTATTCTGGGGAACACTTGCAGAGATTAATAGCAAAGGCATTTTATTACTACATATTTAATTGTGGGAGCACTGATGATACACTCTACTTAAGGACTACAAAGTAATGCACAAAGTCCAAAATGTTCCATTTCTTCTGAAAATGCACTGCCGGTTGTTTGTGATACTCCTTGTAATAGACCTGTCACACTTAAAATCATTTCTCCTCTCCCCAATTTCAAACACTTCCCATATCTTAATAAAACTACTGCTTACATGAATGAGGCAAATTAAATTTACTTTTCAATGACGGTTCATGTTTTGTATCATTTAGGAAGACAAGACTTAGGTGAACACAATGCCTTACTGTGTGTGTGTTCCTGCTGCTGCAGATACATCCAGCCTTTGTCATCAGCTAAATGAACATGAAAATTGTACTTCTGTGACCCTCTTTCTTTAACTTTGCAGAAAGGCTGGTCCAGAATTTCATGTTATGGGTTAAAAACCCTCCTCTACTTTCCTACCTGCCCAAACTTATTTAATACTGCCATATACCTGTTTAATCTGTTCCATCCTCTTGATTTTAAAGGATTCTCTTCCAGCCCTGGTATATACCCTCCTATGGTTTATGGATAGCAACAAGATTACCTCTCAGCTTTCCTTATCCCAGGTTTTCTCTTTATACAACAGCCACTCTATTTTTTCTTGAGATCTTAAGAAACTTTCTGCAAATGTATTCCAGTTGAGGTAATTTTCACAATATTTTGATTCTGGGCTCTTTCTTCCAGAGTCTATGCCTCTCCAACTTACTTCTTCTTTTGCTCAAGATCCCAGACCCCCTCTTGAGAGTTTTCAGGATCAGCCTGCTAACCACTATTTATAACCCACTAGTAAGCTAATCCATCTCTTTTAGTTCTCTATTAGTCACACTCAGTTCAGGGTTGGATTCACTACTGGGATTCCTGTAGTGGCCCTTTTTGCAGCAGTCTGCCATTGATCAGACAAAGAACCCACAGGGTGAGTTACCCAGCATTTAAGTCCAAAGATCTGTAAGATTTCTTTGTATAGTTTTAATTTTTTCCCTATGCATCGTGTCTTTACACTGGAAAAGAGAAGTAGAGAGGAATTGTATGCTTAGGAAGCAATTCCCTAGAGAAGAAACTTGTTTGGAAAGCAGATGCAGTGGTCTTGACTGGGGTTTCTCAAGGATCAGTCTCAGGACCAATTGTTAATGTTATCTAGTGGTTTGCATAAAAACAAGGAGGGTAAAGTGAAATTTCTTAATGACATACAACCTGAAATGAAGCCAGCAACACAGAGAAGCATCAGTGTAGGTAAAATAAGTGTCCAACAGAAGTGAAATGACAGGTTATTGTTCTCAGTGTGAGTTTGTAATCAAGAACTCATGCTTCAAACTGAGAGAAAATTTATTACATGATTTGCAGGCTGATTATAACCTCCCATATGGACTGCTGGGAAGAACGTTGTCATCATCCTAAAATGTATCCAGAGAGAATTTTCTGATAAAGGTAGAAAAATAGTACTTTTAAAGTGAGATTCCATTTGGGAAGTCTGAGCCAAAACCATTCCAGACTTGCGTAAAAAACAGGAAGCTTGATGAATACTGTAAATGGGCAACAGAATTGATGGCAATCTTGAGAATGTGGCTAACAAGATAATAGACTTACTAGCAGGATGTCTGTTGTCCATCAAGTGGTGGAATACACAGAGATATCAACAAGACACTTGTGGCATTGTATAACGTGACCGTACCAACAAGAGTATGTCTAAACACAGCAATTAAAGATATAAAGAGCATGCACTAAACAGATGGTGCTGATAAAGATTTTAAGTTAGCATATGGATAATGTTAACTGCTAAGAAAGAATGGTAGACACATGGTAGAAGAGAATATATAATAGATGAATTTATTAAAAAAAAAAAATTGCCAGGAGAGTTTTGGTTTTGTGTCAGTTCCCATATTTCTGGATTCTTCTGCTTCAGCCAGCATTCCCACTATGTTGAGTGTATTGAGGTTTTCCATTCTCACTAGTTGTCTCACTTTTATCCCATATACAAATGTCTTTGAAAGTACATTTCTTTTTTCAGTTTATTATTAAGCTGAGCTATCTTGACCAAACAGCAGCTTCACTTCTTCTCTTTTGCATATGTGGCAAATGCCCCCTCCCCCCAAAACAACCAAGCACTCATCACTATTTTCCTGAGTGTAAACTGCAAAGTGAAAATTGTCAAGAGGCACCCTTTTACTTTTTGAGTGTGCAAGATGATAAAAAAAAAATTTTTTTTACAAGGGGTCACTGCTTTCCATTAACCTGCAGCCAGGTCCCTGCAGACTATGACCAAGAGTGCTTAACACAGGCATGAAATGCTAAACCAAACATATTCTCAGAGTGAATTCTTTGCATGCAAGATGAAATGTTTGGGGACCAGAACCATTCCATTTAGATTCAGTGTATGAAACTGGGTTTATTTCACTCCTTTGCATAGGCTGAGCCACACTAGTGAATATTTCACTGCTTTGAAATGAACAATAAGTCAGCCTGGTCTCTAAGGCAACTGCCTACTACTAAAACACAGAAGTAATTGCTGTTTGAATTTGTGCTGGAAATTGCTGTGATTCAGGAATAATATCCTAATAGCAACAGAAAAAGATCTGGAATATTTTTTCCTGACTCAGCTCACTGTAGCAGATTGCTCAATACTATTGACTAGTCAAAATGCAGCATTTAAATGGCTTTAACTTCCACATCATAGTTGCAAAAAAAAAAAATGCTATTGCTGCTGATTCTAGGAATACAGGGAAGAAAGAGACCTCAGAGACAACAGAAGATTCATTTTGTGATATAAACAGACAGATTTCAGTGAAATGGGGAACCATTTTGAGTTCTTAAATTAAAGACAAGGAACACAATATCCTACATTTGATATGTTGTTATCCTAAGTATAGATGCCTGACATCCATTTTCTCCTGTGCTGAAAGTATCAGGTAACCAAAGAGCTTAACCACAAAGTTGCATTTCCGCAGAGCCAAGGCTTGCAGTGCTTCTGCTATGAAACCTGAATATGGACGAAGCTGACATTCAGCTCCTCAGAGGAGAATTTACAGATATTTGTAGTTAAGCTCTCTCCCTAACTTCAGTAATTGAATTGATTTTTTCTTATTAAACTGCTCAAGAAGGAACACACATGTTTACATTTACTTGCTGAGAAAAATGGGCTGGAAGCCTGTCCACTTTTTCAATGCTGTTTCAGCTTGTAACCCATTTTTGCAGGCTGAAGTGGAGGAGGCAATGGCTTCTTTGTAGATCTCACTTGCTAGAGCCAGCCAGGACCCTCCTGTCTCCTGGTATTTAAACAAGGTGTTTATTCAGTAGCTGGAGCTGGGGATCAATGAGCTGTGTCAACTGGAACCTCAGACTTTGCGTTACCAGTGGTGTAGGAGTGCAGTGTACGCCAGTGCAGGACAAAGTGCGTTATGGTGTGAATGCCAAGGATATTGACAGCATTCTCCAGCAAAAAAAAAATCCCTAACTGCTTATATTTTCTTGCAGAGGGTGATGAAGAGTGGCAAGGACTTGAAGAAAATGTTGCCCATGTCCCCTTTACTGGCGAGCGCTACTCTGAGGCTGAAATGATTAAAAGGTCAAAGACTTTTTATGAGCTTCTAAATAAGAGGCGATCTGTCAGGTTTCTCAGTGCTGAGCCGGTCCCCAGGGAGGTTATTGATAATGTCATCAGAACAGCAGGTAGGTACTGAGTGGTTCAAGGTCTCAGGAAAAAAAAAAGGATCAGCATTGCTGTTCAACTGTGCAACTGTGAAAAGCCAAGAGAACTGGCATTTTGCTTATGGTTTTCCTACATTCACCTTGAGGTGATTTTCTGGAATGAATTAGCACCCATTGATTGAATGGAAATTACTCAGTTTGAACAACTGTATGTTGGAGACTGGTTTGGAGCACTCCCAATTCCTTTGTGTTTGCAGTTCACCCATGAAGGAAGAAGAGCATTTTAACAGCATGAAACAAATCAGTTCATTTTCAACCTTTAAAAGATGTTACTTAAAGTAAAATTGATGGATGATTTATTGAGACATCTTTCCCAAATAGAAATATTGAAATATTTCTTCAAAAATGTCAAACCATGTGTACTTCACATGCTTTAAAATTTAATGCACTATGATGATATTTATCATGTGTGGGTTTTTTTTTTTTGGTTCCTCCACAAACAAATAGATGACATTGTCTTAGCCATGCAAAATATTTCAGTTGACATAAATGGTTGGTGCTTAATAAAGGGAAAGAATTTCAGTCTAGAACAAAAAACCTTTTCCAGTCCTTCCAACAGCTGTGCCAGAACCCTGTTGCATTTGATTGGAGTGTTACGCTGAGGACCCTCATAGAGTTCATTTGACTGAATGTTAGGCATTGATAATCTTTTTGTTGGGGTGGTTGTTGTTGAGAATTTATGTGTTTCAAATCATTACTATCACATCCTGGCCCAATCTCATCTCTGCTTTAGTAACATTGACTTCAGCCAGGAGTGGTTTTGACCCTCATTATTTCTCTTATTCTATGAGCCAGCTGCTGCTACTATAGAAAGTATTCTATGAACTGCCTTAGAGAAAAGTTCAGTGGCCTTTAGCAGGCTTAATAATCTAAGGATTGTCCACATTTGAGGTGCATTATTTTCCCTTTAAAAACTGTAAGCAGCTTTGTTACTGCACTGTAAGGAGTGTCCATCTCCCGCTAATTAACCAGGAGTCATTACAACACTGAGCATGTTTTGGCAAATGCAGCAAAGCAAACAAGGCTGGCGTGCAGATGAAGTACTTAGTAATTGTGAAAGCTTTGGGCTGTGTAGAGAAAAAGAAAAAAAAGGAAAGGGTGAATGCCATCAGTTTTTACCCAAAACTGAATAGAAGAGAGGCAAGGTTTACAATATAAAAACATTTTCATATATCAAGATAGTTCAAGCTGCTTACTCAATGTTTCTTGAACTAAAATCAGTCCTTAGTGTTGTATGCATTCGAGGTGTTCAAATATTTTTAAATGTGTATGAGGGACCAGAGAGATCTAAGTAGTCTTCTTAACCCATATATCTGTGAACCTGTGCATGTATATATTCTTCAGCTTCTGGCTTTTAACCTCTGTGGAGTTAAAATATTCTCCAGTAGTGCTGGTGAGTGAACAAGTACAGATTTAATACGTGCATGCCTATAAACACCAGCTGTCTGTGGGATGACAAACTCAAACCTGTATGCTCTATGGCAGATGTCTGTGTTGTACAGCTCCTTATCTTTGTCAGTCAGTGACAGATTCCTGCAGGTGGTCACTTAGCCTTGTTTTCCTGAAAGCCATTACTTTCACCCTTAGCTAAATCCACGTGTCAGAGTTGGCTGTGTATTCAGACAGTGCTCTGCTCTTGGTACAACACTTTGCAATAGCCTTACTGCATTCATATATTGCACCATATTACTGGCTCATCATAAAAACCACCAAAAAAGGTATTTTTTACAAATCCTTAATGCTGGCTTCTTGTAAGATGGCAGTATGAAAGGACTAACTTCTGTTCTTCATTGGGATTTCACATTCTTTGAGAAAGTAATGAACAGGATTTTCTGCCAGAACTTATCTCAGTCCTTTTCTTCCCATCTCATCCATGTGCTTTCCCACTGCTCAGCTGGTCAGCCTGAAAGCTCACAAGGAAGAGCTGATACCTCTCACTGCCCACCTTCCTTCCTGAGTTTTCATCTTTTCCTGTTTTTGTATGAAGGTACTTCACCTAGTGGAGCACACACTGAGCCCTGGACCTTTGTGGTAGTGCAAGATCCGGATTTAAAACATAAGATTCGTGAAATTGTAGAAGAAGAAGAGGAAATCAACTACAAAAAAAGGATGGGAGACAGATGGGTTAATGACTTGAAAAGATTGAGGTATGAAAAGTCAATTACCTAAGGGGTTTGAAGAGAGCTGTTTTTTTCAGTGTAGGATAGACTTGTATAATTTTCCATTTCTTCCTCCCTTTCACTTTTAATATTTTTCTAAGATTCATGTTTGGAAAAAAACCTTATAAATATGTGTAAAATTGTGCCTTGGTGGCTGGTTCATAAAATTGCTTCCAGTAAAAAAGATTACATGCTCTCCATTTTGAAAGTTTTCCAAGCATTTGTCTCCATCATTATATTTTCCTATGCAACCTCTGTGGCTGAAATTCTTGTCCCAGATTTTTCATGTTGTTTGCCAAAGTCATCATCAGTGAAGCTCCCAAAGTCATCAGAACCTTTGCTACTGACTGAGGAAGCCCCAAGGCCTATCCCTATCCAAGTGCTGAATTATGCAATATTTAATTGTTCCAAATGCCCTCTGAAGTCTGACTGACTTGCTTAACTTCACACAATAGGAAGATATCTACTGGGTCTTGGCTTGTCAAATGGAGCATATGCACAAAGCTTTGTAGGGTTGACTTGCCCTACTTGTTTGAGAATGTTACTGTGTTTCAGGTGCTTTGGTGCTATGCAAATTTATGTGCTATGGAAATAATTAAATACTGGGGTTCTTATGTTTTGAACGAGAACAGTAGAAAGCATTTGTTTTCTTGTCTAAATCTTATATCATGATTGTCATTTCAGAAATAGAGAACCAAATGAATTTTAACAGGGATGAAATACACAGGAACAGAATAAGAATTTTTGCCATTGGAATATATTTAGGTTTTGACCTTACACAGAAAAAAGTTTTGACCTTACACAGAAAAAAGTTTTGAACTTTTCTGACAGCAATTTTCCCTGCAATGACAAAAAAAATTATCACTGCTTGTTACAGGCAAATATGCAAAATTCCAGGAACTAAATAATCTCAAAGGCAAATGCTCATGAGGCCAGTTCATAGATAAGAGGTCAAGAATTACCTCTTACTTGTATGCAATTCCACTCTTCAGAGTGAGCACATCAGCTTCTCTGCCAAATCTGTTAAAATTGAGAACTCAATTCAACCTTTTTTTTTTTTACCTTTCTGAAACATTTCTATTTAAGATGATAATACTTAATCCTTTGCAATAAATGTTGTAAGGTTTAGTCTACTGCTCTAACTGGCATGTACTTTTAGTGCCCCTTTGCAGACAGTAAATGTAACTTACACAAAAGCGAAAAGGTTGCAAAATAAATGTCTTAAACGTTCTTTTGCAGAACGAACTGGATCAAAGAGTACTTGGATACTGCTCCATATTTGATCCTCATTTTCAAGCAGGTATATGGGCGGCTGCCAAATGGCAAAAAGAAGACCCACTACTACAATGAAATCAGTGTTTCTATTGCCTGTGGTATCCTGCTTGCTGCACTGCAGGTATGTTGACAGAACTATTGGGATTCAGTATATTAGCTTGGGTTACATACCAAGATTATTCTGCCCAAATGAGAGTGGAACCCAATTTAGATGTTAACATTTTCAGTTTCCTGGATTACTCCAATTCCTTATGGTATGTCTTAGTTTTGAGTTTTAAAGTCATGCTACTGAGATCTACATCTGAGAAGGTGATTCCTATCCTCAGTACTGGTTAACAGGAAGAAAAATATAATGTAACTTCTAGAGCTGTCACTCTTCTCTCGGCACAGGCTTCAGCCCCTGTGGATTCTGCCTTATGCTAACAAGGCTGACAGGCTTTTCAGACTACCCAAGCATGGCTGTGCAGTGCCACACTGGCCCTTTCTTTTCAGTAATCCCTATAAAACAGCTTGACACCAAATCACTTTTAGTATACAATGCTGGAAAAAAAAATCAGGAACATATTCCACAGGACAGGCTGTACTATTTCAATCAGTCTTTCTCAGGCATTTCTGGAAGTGAACTGATTTCTAAAGCTCAGCATGTTTGACACCAGCCAGTTAGATTTTCTCAGTGGTTTCTCAGTACTCAGTTCTGCATCTTGTATCTGATGTACTCACACAAGTGTTAAATAGAGAAGCTATTCTGATAGTTAACCTGGCCTGTCAGCAAGATAACAGCAAGGTGCTTCCTCTTATATTAGGCCAATTTCCTACCAGGCACTGGCATCTCTCCTCCATTCTGTTTTGAATGACACTTCCTTTCATGCATTGCTGCTCCTCAGGCACCATTCAGCACCACCACTATTAGCTGTTCTCCTCTTGAGAAGATTGTAGAGATTACTTAACATGACAGGTGCATTTCCTAGGCACCTCTCCCTGGCTGACATTTGTATCTCAAAGCCTTCCAAAATGCTTGCATTACATAGACATAGAGACTGAAATCCACATGTGCAGCTCTCAGGAAGAGACTCAGCTGTGTAGTCATACCTTGGATGATGTCAGCTCTTTATTGTTTGTCAGATTTTTTAGGGGTTTTGTGAGATTTTGTATAAGAGGAAGAGTGATACATAGACTTATTTTGGGATTCTGATGTAATCCATAACAATGGCCACTGTGAGAGATGCCAACAGACTCCAACAACTTCTGAGGCAGAGCTTGTGCCCCCTAACCCTGTGAGGTACAGCTCTTGAGGAGGAACAAGTGTTCACAAGGCTCTAGGGCATCTTCCTGCCAGCTGTATGGAGGCAAGAACAGAAACATTTCTCTGTGTGAGCCAGATCACAGAATCACAGAATAGTTTGTTTTGGAATGGATGTTTCAAGGTCATCTAGTCCAACCCCCAGCCCCATGGGATGACATTTCAATCATATCCCCACAACTGTCTCTCAGCTTCCCTGTGGCTATGGATCCCCCATCATACTGAGCACAGCAGGCAGGCTCTGGCTGTACAGGACACAGACATGGCAGGCAGACTGGGCTGCTGCAGTGGTGGAGAAATGCTCTACTTCTCTGTAAGCAGAGCAGGCATCTTTTATGGTACCACTGAGGCTGTCAGTAAATCAGGTGTTCTAAAGCCTGCAGCAGGCCTAACGAAGTAGCACTTCTGGGCTAGTCAGCAGAAGGATGTGTACAGGTGTGGTGGGAATGACCATTACAAACACAGAGCCCAGACCTCCATCTCACTCTGTCACTGTCTGTCTTGTTGCAGAACGCGGGTCTGTACACAGTGACCTCCACACCCCTCAACTGTGGCCCCCAGCTCCGGGTGCTGCTCCAGCGCCCAGCAAACGAGAAGCTTCTCTTGCTGCTCCCCGTTGGTTATCCCAAGAAAGATGCCACTGTGCCTGCGCTGACTCGGAAGCCGCTGGAAGACATCATGGTGGTCATGTGAGCCCAATGCCTGGAGGAAGGAGTGCATCCCTGCTGACAGCTGAAGTTGTCATTGCTGCTTCTGTGCATTGTCCCCCTGTGTCACTGTTGCTCTGGCTGTTTACCCCTCTGTTTCTTTTAGTGCTAGTAATCTACTAACAGCAGTGAGCAGTCAAGCACTGTGCCTTTGACAGCTGCTGTTACCTATCTGACCAGGGCATTGTTCCAGGGGATATGTACAATGGCATTTAAATGACCTTCATCACTTGATTTTTCTCATGCATTGTGGGGACAAATCTCTCTTTGAACTGGAATATATCTTTTCCTTTTACTTTTTTGATTGCCATTACACAGTTATTTTAACTTAAGAATTTTAATGAAGGTTGTATTAAAAGACGCAAAAAGGTCAAACTCAGCTGTCCTGTCTTGATCATTGTGTGCTGTTTAAATGCCCCTTCCCCTTCCATGTGTTCAGCTATGTGTAGAAAGATGCTATTCTCCTTTTACGTGGTAGGATTTCTTTCCTTGATTGATCTCAAAAACTTTCTCTGTACCAGGATTTCTTAAACTATTGTGGCTACGAGTGTCTTAGGTTGGGGGAAATATAATAGGAACAAGGCATATAATTTGCTTGTTAGCATTTATTTAGACATGTTCCAGGCACAATTAGATCACGTATTAGCTATCGATCGCATCCCTGGTACTTGCTGCTTCTACTGGAAGCAGTCCAGAAGGAACTACTGTTCTGGTTATCCTGTTTACCTGCAACTATACCAGTTTATAACCCTGAAACTGAAACTGCTTTAGAGACCTTGACACGTGAGAGGTGCTTTCATGTCAGCCCAGAGCCGGGATTTGGGAGCGGCGCGCTCGCAGGGCTGGAGCTGCCGATGGCCGGGAGGGCAGAGCCCCCTCGTGGGGCCGCGGGTCCCGCCGGCTCCGCCAGCAGCCAGAGGGGAAGCGCTGAAACAGACGCGTCCTTCCTGCAGGTCTTCCTGTTCTGGGGAACACTTTCCCATCCTGACCTCTGCTGCATCTAACGTCAGGCAAGTTCAGCCAAACTGGCTTCAGCCGTCCTTGAGGGATGAGTGGCTGGATAGCAGTGCCATGGAAAGGGACCTGGGTGTCCTGGTCAATGGCAAGTTGAACATGAGCCAGCAGTGCCCTGGCAGCCAGGAGGGCCAACCCTGTCCTGGGGGGCATCAGGCACAGCATCACCAGCCGGGCAAGGGAGGGGATTGTCCTGCTCTGCTCTGCACTGGGGCTGCCTCACCTCGAGTGCTGGGAGCAGTTTTGGGGGCCACAATGTAACAACATTAAACTATTAGAGAGTGTCCAAAGGGGGCCAACAAAAATGGTGAAGAGCCTTGAGGGGAAGACGTATGAGGAGTGGCTGAGGTCGCTTTGCTTGTTCTGCCTGGAGAAGAGGAGGTTGAGCAGTATACAACTTCCTCGTGAGGGGAAGAGGAGGGGCAGGCACTAATCTCTTCTCTGTGGTGCCCAGTGACAGGACCCGAGCGAATGACCTGAAGTTGTGTCAGGGGAGGTTTAGGTTGAATATCAGAAAAAGTTTTTTAACCCAGATGGTGGTTGGACACTGGAACAGGCTCCCCAGAGAAGTGGTCACAGCACCGGCTGACAGTTCAGGAAGCATTTGGAGAATGCTCTCGGGCATATGGTGTGACTCTTGGCTGTGCAGGGCCAGGAGCTGGACTTGATCTTTGTTTGTCCCTTCCGACTCATCGGATTCTGTGATTCTGAGTTAACTCACTCCTCCTTATCTGGTCTAGTGGAAGGCTCATCAGGGGGATTGAAACTACATGATCCTTAAGGTTCCTTCAATCAAAACCATTCTGATTCTGTACATCAAATCCCATTTAGCATTGCTTGTCGTCAGATGAGAAAATGGAGGGGATAATGTTTTGCAGAGGTGCAGGTTTAGGCTATGTCAATGCATCTGCCACCCAGTAGGAAAAACATCTTTCCTCATTGACAGACCATTTTGCTGGTATTTAGCATATCTGGCTGTGTGTTCACCTGTTGTACTAGCCCTGTTTCACATTCTCTGGGGTACAGCTATGGCAGGAAGTTTCTTATGCAGGACTAACCTGAAATTAGCTCTTGTAACTACAGTAAAAAAAAAAAAAAAGAATGTAGAAAAGAAGGCCTGGGTCTACACACTTTCTTATAGTTTCTAAAAACTACTAGGGAAGATAGGTATTAGCTGATTCAAGTGAAGGCTGATCAGCTGCAGGTGCCCAGTTATCAGGAATACATATTAAAGTCACAGTCGCAAGTTTTCCTTCTGTGCAGGTGCTGCTCCGCCCCACCATGTCCCTTCACAAGCAGATTGTACTTGCTGGTACTACTATGCCTTAATTTGGAGTTCACATCAACAAAGGGACAACTGAATCCCTGTCATGTTGCAATCTTTCCTACAGAAATAAACTCTCAGCTACAGAAATAAATTGCTTCTGCCTGGTCTCAGTCCACAAAATAGATGACACTCAGAGAAATTTTACCAAATGAATTCAGTTTCAAACAGCAGGACTTTGCATATATAAGGCTATTTCTAGTGTGGTTTTGTAACTAAAAACCAAAGAACTAAAGCAGTTTAAAAAATGCACAAAAAATTGCCAGAATAACAAGCATGGCTATATACCAATATTCCTCTTCATACTAAAGAAGATTAATGGTTGGTGTTTTTTCCCCATGTACTAATTCTAGAAACTAATATACACATAGTAGTTGAGTAACTCAAGATCTCATACCTACTGGATGGAAAAGGTTCTATCCAAAAAGCATGTCTGAAATCATGAAAAGTAAGTAAAATAAGCTGCTTCTTCTTATTTTTTTTTTAATCTCCCATACTAATGCTTATTCAAATGGAAATACTTCAGTAGTATTACAACTGGTGATGATGTTGCAGTCTCTTGTAAATCAAGTTAGTGCTCTTTTAGTGACAAACCTACTTGGAATTGCCACTGTTATTTAATAAGTGCACTGCTTTTACTCAAAACACAGATAATAAATTTTGCCTTTCCATGCAGCATATTGTTGAATAAAACAAAGGTTTGCATTTAAGTTGTTTTACATTTAACTAGGGATACCTGTTTGGCATTTGTTCAATTTCAAGGTAAAAAATGTTTTTCTACTATCTAAATGGAGTTTCCCGTGCTTCCACTAGTATCCATTGCCTGTTGGCCTGGTGCCACCCACCTCCTAGAGAAGTCTGGATTCACCTTCTGTGTATCTTTCAATCAGGTAGCTGCAGACAGCAACTAATTCTCCCCATTTCTGGGATCTTTCTTCCTTGAACTGTGTGGACAAATTTGTGTGCATTCAAGGACTCTCACTGTCTGAAATTTGTCAGACAAATGCTCTTGAATTCAGGTGCAACATGGTGGGTTACATGACAATCCAGGCAATTAAAGGAATAAGTATCACATTTGTTGGAACCATGGCCAACTGCCCATCTCCTCCCACTGCATGTATGACTGAACTGGCTTTGGTTTCAGTCTGCCCTTGAACATGGAGCTGGAAGATGTTGCAGCTGGTGCTTCATTAGCAATCCAGCTGGCCATGCCATGAGGCAGGGAAGAATTACTCCTGGAGCAGCACTACCTTACTCACTACACCATCTTCCTTTCAAGACAGGTGAGCCAGAACCCAAATGATGCTGCTAGGAAGTAATTTTTTTTTAATCTTAGTGGTTCAGAGTGCGGAGTCTGAGAACTCCACTGAGGATGGGTATTTGTGCCCATCTCCATAGCTGTGTAATCGAGTGTAAGATTCCCATAAATTAGCTGGGCTGTAGTACCCATAAAAGTGCTCTCTGCTTGATGAAAATAGCAGGTTGTCAGTATTTAGCTTCTTTGCAAGTAGTTTAAAGCTAAGTGTTATTATCTTGCATTTGACAGAAATAACTGTTCCCAGGCACAGTTACTGGGTCTGAGCTGGTGCACAGGGATATAACAGGCTATAGTTTATCAGCTGTGTATTTGAGCATTTCTTACCATATAAATTCACATTAATACAATAAAAGTAAAACAACTTCTGGGTGTGAGGAAATGTCAACTTGGTGCTGTGTACCCCAGATGAACAGAAGCAGACAAGCCCCTACCTCAGGTTGTGGTTTTGCTCTGATTAAGCTGCAGCACTTCAAAGACATTTAAGCAAGTAGATGTGCAGTCAGCATCTGATTGATTTATTTCTTTAATTGCTACATAGATCTCATGGGCCCATGAAAAATCAATCTTGAGAAATAGTCCAGCTTGCACTCCAAGGCAGAATCAGCTGTACTTGATTGCCAGGTACTAAAAAACATGAATCCACAGCACTAATAAACTGCTCCCAGCAAAAGACTGAAAGAGATTAAAATGCAAATACTAATTCTACCAGCACATGCAAGTCCTAAGAAGTTTTTGTTTCCAGAAGGGCTCAGCCTTGGCATTGTGTTGTGTCACTGATGAAACCTCCATGGAGGTCATTAGGAAGAGACTGGGCTGCTGTATTGTTTTTTGAAGATTTCCTCCCACCTGAGCTTAGTCAAAGTAAGAGCTGCAAAAGTAGAACAGACATTGTACTCATCACTTAGAACTCTCAAGGAATTTGTTGGGGGTTTTTTTGTTTTTGTTTGTTTGTTTGGGTTTTTTTGTGGCTAACATTACCTATATCAGGCATCTTCAAGAGCCAAGCATTTTCCCATTTAGATAGAACTTTCCTGTGCTTGTGGAGTGTAAATAGTGAGAATACTTAATGGCATGAGAGCTGGGCGACAAGTCCATTCAAATTTAAGATGGAAGAGAGCCACTGAAGCTTGAATCTGTGCAGCAGCAAGTTAGCAGTCAAATATTACATCATGTTCCAGGCTGTGTATGTGTATTAACTTAGCTGCAAGATTGGAACTGAGTTGAACTAGTTCTGGGAGAAACAACAAAGGCTTTCCAAAACCAAGGTAATACAGTGTAAGACATGGGAAAACAGTGCTGGTCATTGAGATGGATAATGGCCATGACCTCAAGGCATCAGTTACCAAGTTTTTTGGCACATAGATTTGAGAGATGAGATGTTTAAAGGATTTTTAAGAGAACACTTGAAATTTTTTATGAGGAGCTGCCCTGTGCCTGAGGGTAAGTTCTTGTCTACTACTTGAGAGTAAGATCCTGTAACTGACTCATCTTGAAAGGGTGAGACCAGAGTCCAACAGTTTCGCCCTATAATGTGACAGTGTTGGTGAAGTTATCCTGAGGAGCACAAACCAAGTTCAAGGTGTGAATATTGGGAGTCAGATAGGCAAAAGCACACCTGTGTAGACTCACGACAGTCACAGATATGCTTCAAAGAGAGGATCTGCTTTAACAGGCTGCTTTTTATTTTTTTTTTCAGTTGAACATGCAGTAGGGGCATGGGTCTGTAGATTATACACTGGATTTTAATGAAGTTTTTGTGTCATTGTTTCTGTAGTGCAAATGGCACAAATGTCAGAATGCTTCAAACTATTCCTTTAGCTCACTCATAGGATGGCAAATACTCATTCAGCTTGCAGAAGACTGTCACAGCCAATTCTCTGTGGGACCAACACCATGGTACCACTCCTGGGTAAAAAGAAATATGTTCCCTAGCAGCTTGCTGTGAAAGATATCTCCATGCAAAGTAGCATTACCAAGTGGAAGGGTTAACAATGACCAGCTGGTTTTGCCTTCTGGGGCCAAATGAGATGTGATATAAGTTGTTTTACATTTAACTAGGGAGGTTTTCAATCTGAAGATCTTAGTCTGCTTTCAGTATTAGCGTAACAGTAAACTTGTTCTTTGTGGTTTATGACTGAGAAAAAAAAAGAAACAGAGCAAGACAAGCCCCAGCTACCAGGCAATATGTGAGTATCCATGCAAAGGGTGAAAGAGCTGAGGAGAAAAGGAGCTTTCCTATGCTGGCCATTCTGTTTGTTCCTGTTTGTGAGCTGGTATGCATTAAATTTAGAGCTGACTAAAATTCAGGAGACTAAGTGACCCTTGAAAAAATCTGTGTCACTCCTAGGATAACGTATTAGAATCTACTAATGAACAATGACTTAGCTGCTGTCAAGCAAGACAATTGTGGCACCACTCCTCTTTGTATATGGCTTTTTATTTCTGTGGGTACTTTTTAGACTTAATACAATACAGCAGCTCATTCTTTAATATTGGTCTCCCTTTCCCTTTTTGCTGGAAAATGAAAATGAAGCACATGATGGGAGAAGAATAATTTTAAATTCAGTGAAATATAAATATTGGTAAAAGCAAAAAGGTGGTGTAATCAATAAATAAAGTGATGGACAACTTTATGTAGCTTTATTCATTTAAATGTTAAGTAATCACATATTTTACAGTTGTGCAAAATGGCATGAAATAAGAGTATCCTCAACTTTAAACTAGGGTGAATTATCAGTTAACTTTAGTAGTAGCTAGGCCTGCAAAGGGAAGAAAAAAAAAAACATTCAAAATGAATACTTGAAATATTTATAAATACATTATCTATTCAGAAATCAAAAGCCACTGAAAATACTGACTCATTTTGATTAGTTTTCAAGAGGTATGAGAAGAATTGTGATTATTTCCTTTCGCTGCTTTGGAGACCAAAGCAGCATATGCAAATGTAATCATTTGAAAGAGATTTAGGATCTGTTTCATGCTGAACTGTATTTCAGACTGCCCTTGAAATGAGAAATTTCATTTACAAACTGTCTACTAGCCAGGATGTCAAGGCAAAATACTGATCATCTATATGTAGGATTCCCAACTGTGTTTCAGCCTAAGGGTGTGTTATGCACAGAACAGGGTAAGGTGGCTCATTTCAGTGGCTCAGTGAGATCTGAGAGACAAACCTGATGCACAAACCTTAAATTGAGGCTCAAATGTCTCAGTTTGCTACAATAGCATTGTAAATCAGAGGTGGTCAATGGATGGTACCTGACAGGGAGATTTCCTGTTGTGAGCACTGACTCTGGCTGTGCAAGTATGTGTGAATGAGTATGGATAAGAGGTGTATGTATACATGTAAAGCCTAGATGAGGAGTGTGGCACAGGAGACCTCTTCTTGTCTCCCGTGATAAAGATTAGTGCTTCCTAAGTGGCTGCAGTTTTGCCACTTTCCCAGGAAGGAAATCTTAGGCAAACACCAAACATTGCTGGTTTTGGAAGGAAGAGAATGAAATCTTGGAAAAAAGCTCGAAGGCCAGAAGGATTCTTTAAAACTGTCTTGGTTCTTGTCAGAAGATAGGAATGTTTTATACAGGATAAGCTCTAAGTATTGCTTCTCCCTGATACCTGGTACAATTTAAGTGCATTCGTCATGAATGAACAGCAGCAAAATAATATCTGCTTCTTGTTTTTCCATTTTCTTATGTTTTTGACCTCAGTTTCTTTTCTGTCCTTCATTTCATACCTGTCACCTCACAGTATATTTTTGCCATAGGTAGTTTTTGAGTTTTGAGCATGTTGTTCCTATTCTTTAATAGAACAAGCATGAGTACTATGCAAAGTGTGTTGAGCCAGCAGAAGGGTCAGGAAAACAGCAAGCACGGGTCAATAGCAAGACCTCCATCTTTCTGTGCTTATTTTTATCTATATGGGTATAGCACCTGAGCTCCGCTAGATAGGTAACAAAAAGTGGGTCTGACTCCAAAGTCTGTCTTCCTTTTAGCTGCATCTGTTATGCTATCTGTCTATAATTAGATGGCAAAACACAAGTAGAAGTATGAATGAGGTAATAAACAAAGGTTAGAGCAAACTCTTGTCAACTGTTGTCTATTTAAGCTGTCAAGAGAAATCTGGCAGGCATGTCCTTTCCTGCAAATTAAAGTGAATAAACACTCTCTGTGAATATTACCTTCCCATTTAATTTAGTAAATTGTTGATGAACAAATTGCAAAGTTCAAGAATGTAATTATTTGGGATTAGTAGACAATTTCTTTAGCATGTAATTGATATTCTGTGGATCATTTGATTAGCAGCTGAAAACAGTTTGTAATTGATGCTGTAATTAGCCAGCACCGTACTCACTCCGTTTGAGACTGCAGTGTTATAAATTTGGGTAGACCTAGAATACAGAGCAGCTGGGACAGAGCAGCAGCTTGATTACTGACTAACTTATACTGAATGAATGTTTTGTAGAATGCTACACTTTCACCTGTAGGAATTGAATACAGAAGGTTTACAATCAGGTCTGAATCAAAAATTTCCTCAGAATTCACTTACATTTAATTCTGTGCTGATGTTATCTGTCTGCGGGTTCTCACTCTGAGGGTTTTGCATCTCACTGGTGGTTCAGGGCAGAATGGACTAAATGTGACTGATTTATGAAAATCCACATGGACAGGGGTCATGGATGGTGAAAGATCCTCTGCATAAATGCTTACTATGAGTGGAGTGTTCCTTCAGAGCATGAGGATTCCTCTTGACTGGAGGCTGTGTATTTTCACCTGCACAATCATGCAGCAGACCTATATTGTGGGAAGACAGTGTTTCCTTTCTTCCCCTTAGATCCAGAAGAGTCCTTCTGTGAGCAGCTAAATGGGGAAATACTGTGGGGATATGAGACTATAATATTATATACCATTTTCTGCATGACATAATTTTTTCATACCATATTCAGAGTCAACTGATGTAATAGGAGACAGTGTTGCATGCAGGCCAGTACCCCTGTCCAGTATTAAAGTACATTTGTAAGAAAAAAAGTAAGTTATGTTTTAAATCTTGCTTTTCTTCAGTTTGTTTATGAACTGTATAACTAACCTGGCACTCCTGTTCTAGTCCCTAAGGGCTGGATACATAATTCGATTCTATTGTTTAGCTCCTCAGAGAAGGTCTATTGATATGGAAGGAGCTTTCCCCTAGCCTTTCGTAGATACAATCTTTTTTTTTTTTTATACCCAGCCGTCCTAATTGGCAAGAAAACCCTTGAAGTGCGTTACATTTGCTGGCATTGCCTTTGTACCACTAGATGGCACGAGAACACCATATAGGAAGAGAGAACTTTTGCCTGGAAATAAGTTGGCTCCTTAAGTGGTCTTGCTCCAGTTACCTTTAACCATACTGTTACCCAAATCACAGATCGAGGAATATGCAGCTGACAGTTGAAAGCTAGAGTGTTATCTGTGATCAAAAAAGGACTGCACACAAAGACTAAATTTGTTGTGCACTTTAATAGCTTAAGTACAGAGCTGACTGTAAATGTAAAGGGTGAAACTCACTTCCTCCAAGCTCTGACAGGCTTGTATAGGTGGGGTTTTTCTTTGCTGTAGAAGGGACCCAGTTTTTTCTAGTTACCTAGTCGCATCTGCTTTGCAGTAACACAGATACAAAGTTTCCCATTAATCATGAAGCAGACTGTCAGGTTCACAGGTGTCTTCAAATAAGAATATGGTCACAAATTTTCAGTCGTTTCCTTTCATTGCATTAATTCCCCATGTATTTCCCTTCCTCCCCTGTGGTTCTGCATACTCTAGGTCTCTGCAATCCTGGCTGGCCAGCAGCTAAGGCATGACACGCAGACACTTGTCTCTTGAGAAGCAGATCCAACTCCAGTCTTCTCAAAGGCTCTTACTTGCTCATGTGAAACACAAGACATGGGTGTCTCTGAGTAAAGCTTGTAGACTTTTTTTATTTCTGCTGTTTGTCTGTGAGAAAAAAGGAGATCATTCCTTCTTTCTTTCCCTTCAGATATGGATAAGGCATGATGGAATTACGTAACATAAGAATGAGAAACCCGTGGAGAAAAAGCTTTCCCTCCCTCTTCTCCCAACTTATTTCTGAAATAAATATTCATTTTCTCTCTATTTAAAGGATTTTGGAATGACCTATCTATGAAAACTAGAATACTCTCTATTTCCATGAGTGGTGGGAAAATTAAGCCTGGGATTTTAGATAACTTGTGAAGTAAGTAGAAGTCACATCTTAATATGAAGTGTGGTAACCTTAGAAGCCTAATGGGAGCATAGAAGGGCAAGAAGGTCTGGGAGGAGAACAAAGGTTTGAAGGTCTGTAAGGCTGTGTTCAGGCTAGATCTGCTGTGTTACAAAAAAAATGTGTATTGAGGAAGGTAGGCTTGGATTTGCCTGCAGGCGTGGAGGAGTTACTTGGTTGCCCAAGCAGTGAGTCAGTTAGATGACAACATCAACATGAAGGAACATTCTCTTTATGGAAGATTCAGTCATGTATCTAAGAGACAAGACTGGAACTCCTGCCTATGTAACACTGGATAAATCGCTTCCCATACTTTTTTTTGTCAGTGCATGAATGGTGGGATTTGTGCTGATAATCTACAAAGGAAATGAAAGGGAAAAATTACTCGAGTAGCCCATGATAATCTTGGTCTGATAATCTCAAATTTGCTGCTTACATCAGTTTTCCAGATTTCATATTCATCTTATCTGTGACTATACCTTATCTGTACTTGATCATTAATCACTAATGTATTCTTCCTGTAATAGTCATGGATGCTGAAGGGTGCCAGGAAAGTAGGAGACCAAGAAAAAATAGATAAATACTGCAGAAATATTTTAACCCTGGACAAACTGGCAGCAATGAACTTTGAGCACTTGAGGAAGAAAAGATTTTGTGCTTGAACTTCAAATCTGTCTTGGATTCTGCTTTCAGCATTTCAGTTACTCTTGAGGAGGATTCCAGGTGTCTACTTAAAAATAGAAAGTGTTTCCAGGCAGGGGTTTCTGTCTATATTCTGTGTTCCTGTACTCACAAAGAAGAAGAAGAAAATTTCACACAAAGGCAAGGCACTATGTGGAATATACAGTGTTGGGCTTTTTTTAAGATAGATTCATACAAGTCTAATGAAAGCCTCTCTGCTATGTTGTTTGGGTAATGGTTATGTAGACATGACTGAAATTTCTCCAATTAATGTGATTCTTTCTTGCTTCCTTGCTATGCAACCTAATGTACACTGCTTTGCACTTTTTCACTAGAGGCAATACAGAGCAGTTGATGGAGAAACTGACTTTGACAAAATACCTTTAAATTTAACCCTGAAAGAGTTGCTAAAGGGAAAAAATTGAAGCAGAGGGAGTGCTGAGAACTAAAAAATGAGAGGGTCATAAAAATTCATTGTGTGTGTGGGAGAGAGTGGTTATTGTTTTGCAGAACTGCATTACTTGAAAGATACAATTCCCCAATTTTACCAGCTATTCTTTGATATTTTCATAAATCACAGCAATAGGAAATTGTTAGTTGTACATGCCCTTGGCAGCCCCCCTGCATGCATCCCTTTACTGACTGCACCTGGAGCTGAGGAGCAAGCCTGCCTTGGGTGGTGTGGTTATGCCTGATGTGCTTGAAATTAAGGAGTAGAAATCAGAGTGATGCTGAGGACTGCAGGGATGACCACCACCTCACCCAGACTAGCTTGTGGCTCTTGCTGAGCTTTCATGTGCTGGGTATTGGGCATCTATCAAAGCCTGTGGTGGTGCAAGGCAGAAGGAACAAGTTCTCCCACGTGAAGAAAGAGAAGTGTTTGGCTGAAGAAGGAAATAAAGCACTGATCCCACAGTCTTTAAAGATAAACTGCTATGAAAGACTGAAGTGTTGATTATTTTAGCAGGGGAGAGCCTGAGGGGAGGGCTTGTCAGATAGATTAAACCATTGTTAGGAGCAGAGCAGGATTCTCCCGAAGCACTTTCCATCACACCTGCATCCTGATGTGAAATAAAAAGTGTGTGAGTGGTGGGGGGGGAATGTGGAGGAGGGAAAAGCTGCACTTGGGAGAGCTGAAGTGGTAGCACTTAGTGATGGAGTCGTTGTTTCCTGTCACTGCTTTTACCCTATTAGCTCCTCTTATGCTGATTTCTTTCTGTTAACCCCAGGACAGCCTCTGAGAGTTGTTTATCATCCTGGGGCAAAATGATTCCAGCCTGCTCTCACCACTCTTTTTTTCCTGCACGCAGTGTTGCTGATGTGTCTAAGTGTCCAGAGGAGCCTGAGGACAGAGTGGGAGGATGTTTTCTCATTTTTGTAATCTCCCCGGGCCCGTGACTCTTGCTCAGCACCGTTCTATTCCCCCCTGCTTCTCCCAGTCACCGAGGCTGTGAGAAGCAGTGCTGTCATGCTGCAGCAAACAAGGTGCTGTGCAGCTGCTGGGCATTCATCTGTGCTGGGCCAGGTGCTGTCTAGCCTTCCCTTTGGGAGCATGTGTTTGAACACTGTTCAGAGCAGTCTGGTCACGGTGGGATGGCATGGGGGCACTGGGTAGGGCGGGATATTATTCAATGCTGCCCTTTGCCAGCTAGGTTTTACTAATTTCCTGGTTCTGCAGCATGACTTATCTCCCAGACAGAAGGAAGGAAAGGCTGGGAGAGTGTGCCCCAGAGAAAGAAGGTATTTGGGAGGAGACTGGGAGGTTCAGCCAGGTGTTGTGACAGCAGAAGTTTGATTTTATTTTAGAGCCAGAGTGTGAATATATGAAGTGCCTTCAGAGACTGAAGGTTATGTTATAACACTATCTGAGCCTCTCTTCTCTTTTACCTTTCTGTTCAATTCTGTAGATCAGCCTTCTACAGAAGAACATCTTTTAGATGGAAAGTCCATCACAGAAATCTTCTGCGACTCTTCAGTCCTGGTACCATTCTCTAGTTTTATATTGCCTTACTGAGCCTCTGCCTTAGGGTCTTTGAGTCTAGAAGAGGAGACTTGTACATAAAACAGAACTATGTATTTTCTAATAACTAAACTTTGGGGGAGAGGAATCAAAGAAATATATAAGCAGATAATTCATGTACAGACCTGTTCTTTTTAGAAGCCTATCTGCCTAAGAGGGGAATCTACTGGGACTCCCAGCTGTGAGTAGAGAAAGTGGGACCGAAGGCTGTCTCTCTTAATAGTCTTTCTGAATACTGCAGGAAATGTGCCTTTAAGCTTACTCAGATTATCCCTCCTCCACAGTTTTAACTTCTTCAGACATAGCTGCTTAATCTGACTTTGGGAAGCTCTTGTACTATTACATAAAAACATTTTTATGCCTTGTCCTAGAGTATTCCCTCACTCTATAATCTGAAAGGAGAAATGAGAACCCTCCACAGCCTCTGAACGACCTGGTGATCCTAAGTGTGAAAACCCTCTTAAGAAGTGGTAGGTAGGTGGCTGAGCTATATGAAACTGAACTATGTTCTTTACTGCCTGATGTAGCCAGCTTGTTTTCCAACTGAACTCCATGTTTTTACACAGAAAATTGCCTTCCAGTAATCAAACAAACATTTAAAAGATTATATATACAATTTTGGGCATCTTCAAATCCATCACAGATGTCCTTGGGGTTTTGTGTGCTCAAGGGAAAGCTTTGGCTTTTAAAGATAGAAGAAACAGGAAGAAGATGGGAGATGAAAGGGGAGAGGGTAGTTGCTTTCAGAAATATGGGAATTATCAGACTGAGCCAGACTTACACCATGTAGTCTGGCTTGGATACATTGAGTGCAGAAGGGGACTCCTAATTATCACTCAGCACACAGTGGTGGAGTACATGTCTTCAGTCATGTAGGCTTCTGGTGTCTGCATAGCTGAACTGTCTCCTGTTGGAGCTGGGATCCCTGCAAGCAGAACTAGAACTTAATTACTCTGCTGTTCCTCCTGGGAAGGGATCCACACACTGATGTCTGATATCAGTCTGAGCTAAGGGAGGAGCAGGGAAAGAAGAGTTGTTGCCTTACTGTGGAACAGCTGCATTTTGGGCTCAGTGCCAAAAGTGGGGGAGGAAAGCTTCTGGAGGCCTGAAGAGACAGAGAAAGGCAAATCCCTCCAGGTCTTAGGCTTCAAGAGACCAACGCTGTGTGTGGGCAGGAGCTGGGACGCTGTGTGGGAAAGATTTGCTGTTTCAGTAGGAGTTCCCTCCCAGGTCTTCATGCAAACCAAGTTCCCTAAATCCCAGGCTTTATCACAGATCTAGGCTAGTACTCTGAGAAGGGCTGCAGAGCTACAGCCTCCACCCCTTTCCACCTACTGGCATCAGATACTGATAACCTCTGGATTTAAAGATGCACTGCTTTTGGCACAGAGGTTCTCGGAGATGAAACCAGCGGTGTGGCCATCTGAAATCCTCCTCAGTAGCATGAAGCAGCACACTATGGGAAGCTTCTGTTCAGGGCACAGAACTTGGCAAGTCTACATGAAGTAGCTGTCACAGCTCTCAGCCTTGCATGCTTTATGCTCTGCTGGGTGCAAGACAAGGGCTTTCCAGCAGGGCTGGCAAATGTAGGGGTCAGTAATACTGGCAGCTGGCTGCCTGTTATGAAGTGAGAGTACAAAGACCATGTATTGTCTTTATTTTAGGATGTTTGATATCAGAAAAGCACTTGGCAACACTGCACACATGCCTGGGCTTCCAGTGACTTCATTGAGAAATGTCCAGCCACACCTGGAGAGAGCTGTAAAGTGCGAGTTGGGATTACAGCATCTTTTGTAAACAATAGGATTTCCTGGGATTATGTTTGAGTTGTTGGCCTCTTGGAGAGGGAGAGTACATATTAGGTCTCTGACAAAGTAATGAGAAGACTTTCTGAATTATGTAATTTATAAGGCCACTGGTTACCATTGGACCAAAAACCTGCTTCAAACTGAATGGGTTAAGGTCACCCACATGGTCCTGTTGAATAAATTCAAATTGCATGGGATACAACAACATTAAAAACTTTAGTCAGTTTAAACCATGTCTCTGTCATTCTTATTTTTGATAAGCATAAAAACACTGTAGTGAAACCAGCCAACTCTGTGTTCCTTGCAGGAATATGTAATAGGATTTTGTTGTGACCAATCTAAGTGCTTTTTCAGTGTTTCCCAGCTTTCTGGTGTATTCTTCATAAAACCTTTTTTCATTTTTTGTATTTAAAATTTATCCTGAGTGTCTGATCAGGACAGGATAAATTCATCTCAATGAACCCTATAATGAATATGAAGCTACTCTGGCAAACCAATTTAATTTGCATGAATCTCTTTGTTAGATGAATATACTAAAAAAAATTGGTATGGGTCCTCTTTAAGGGCAAACGCTTCCTTTGAAATTAAAACAGTATTTTATGAGCATAATGCTTAGCTCTTGTTCAGTGTCAGTGACCAGGTAAGCCATGCTATTGTAGCCCTGTTTGGTGGTATGTATAAGCTTTCTGATGAACACTTTAAATGTGATATCAGCAAATAATGTGTGCCACTTTAAAACAAGCTTTGGCAAGCAATAAGTCTGGCAGCATTTGACTGGACTTTCAGTGAAGCAGAAACAGGAAAGTACACACTTCTTTAAATTTGCCTTGTCTGTTGATGGAAATAGTACTTGTGGTATTTGTCCAGTTGTGTTACTGAATCCAATCACTGCAGCAACTTACAGGCACTTTCATTAGTTGGAACCTCTGGATACAATTTCTGAAATTCTGAGAAGAAGTTTTAAGAAAAATGCTTTTAAAAGAATCAGTCTCACTTGCCCCAGCGACTTTGGCTTCAGCGCATTGTGGCGTGGCTGCTACCGGCATCAGTTCATGGTGACAGGCATCAGGAACTAGGACATAATCAGGATCTGCCCATAATATTATAGGAAATTGGTACTCCCCAACATATGCACTGTCTCATTCTAAGAAAGGCTGCCATTTTTGATGACCTGAGGTTTTGCTGCTTCTTAAGTGGAGGGACTGAATTGTGTCATGGATGGAGTTCAAGTGTTTTTTTGTTAAAAGCAGCTGTTGTATCTCAGCAAACATCAGAGAATTTTGGGGTACCAGACACTGTCTTTGCTATCTGAGGTGTATCTTTTCTGTCATGGAATGGTAGAGATAAAATCTTCTCCAATACAGTGAAAGGAAATATATCTTGATTAAGGTTGGTATTGTCAAGAGATAACATTTGCTTGAAAATGAAGGTGTATTGTTCTAGCACAATATACTGTAATTTAAATCATTCACAATGCAATTTCTTCAGTGGTTCCAGTCTGTAAACTAAACCAGAAACTGACATTTTAGCTGCTGCATTCAGTTTCAAAGCATTGAATACTGCATGTAATGTTAGCAAGAATTCTCATTTTTCTTGCTTCATGTAATTTTCTTAAGTAGTGGTGCTAACTCTTTTCTTCTCCATCTAAACAATGTCTCCGACTTTTGTTTTCCTTCATCACTCTGGAAAAATACTGTAATGTTGATGTTCATTATACTTGTTTTCAGTTTACGTGGCTTCACTGTGCCAGGAAGATGAATGAGTTACTTTTGTCTTCTGAAACAGAAGCTGCCTGAGGGAACTTGAAGGTCACTGCTTTGCTTTGTACCTAGATGTTCACTGAAGGGTAGTTTTCTTTCCTGAAAACATCTTACTTTGCTGTACCAAATCAATCTTCGTCAGTTTTGCCCTAAGCGGTTATGTCCTTCCTCGCTGTAGGTTTAAACTTGAGTGTGGGGACATGATGGCAGAGTTCTATGAATCTGACATACCTGGGATGTGCAGAAGGAGGCCTCTGAACATGGGCTTTGACTCAACAGAGGATATGTTGCTCAGGGCAGAGAAGAGCTGGCCAGAATCCCTGCTTTTACTCTTGTTTGGGAACTCACTGCAGGGAAATGGGCTGTCTCCCTTCCGGTAAGATGACTGCCACTCAGTCCTGCCTTCCTGGCATGGGACATGGAGGTTAAATTCTCTTTCAGCCTGTGCAAGTCATGATTCTGCTTGTTTGTTCCCAAATCCACCCCAGCAGAAAGAAAGTAGAAAAGTAGCAAAATAAGCTAAAGAGAGCAGTGTAAAATTAAAACAAGTGAGAATGCACAGCTTTAATGTGAATTTTACTAAAATTCTGTGCCCTTCCTAGTATTTAAGAGTAGCATTAGCTAATATTTTAGTTTCCATGAATGGCCTGCAGTGGGCATGACTGCTATGTCTCCTTGTGTACTTCTCAAGTAAATAACTCTTTGAAGAAAGTGGTATGTGAACACAGGTTTCTTCAGCATGAAGTCACAAATTATCCTGTTTGTGAAAAGGAACTTTCTCTCTATGTTTTTTGACCCTTTCTCCCACAAGTTTTTCAAGTGTATGTTTTTCTTTCAGCCCCATCTACTGTCCTTTTACTTCTTCCACTCTCTTTTCCAATGTGTCATTTGTTCTTAGTGCCACCTATTTGGATCTGGTGATTCATGTATATGCTCCCCTGCTGAATAACCAGCACGAGGCAGGAATGTCTACCCACTGACTAGTGACTGCTTCCTTCCTACTTTGCCTTTTTCAGCTTTTAATGGAGAGAAGGGAGAAGAGTTACGCAGTGCCCCCAAACTGAATGCCACCTTCGCTCAGCTTTTGTGCAGGCTTTAAGAGTGTTAGAAAATAATATGAGGAGACAGAAACCTATCATGTTTAGACCATATCTAGAGGCTTCCTTTAGATCTGATTATCACTATTATAGTCCACATTAACAAACTGTATCATAACTTAGTCTGCTTTTTTTTTAAACCAAAGTTTACCAGTGTTTTGTTTGTTTCCTGTGGTGACATTTGAAGGATTTCCACATATGGCTGCACCATCTGAAAAAGATGCCAAGGCTAAATTGAACCTCATGTCGCAAAGTTCACAGTTTTCGTAATGTGGATTTCTCCCACATCACTGCTCTGCTCAGTGCATGGTACAATGCATTTTCCTAGTAATGGTTTTGTGATGGTACAGGCTAGGGATAAACCAGCTGGAAGCTGGGAGTGATTCCCAAGTCTTGTGTAAGGAGCTCTGTTCAAACTCTGTTTTGACTCCATACATGAGTCTGCTTCCACATCTTTCTCTCCATGCTCAGGCTTTCTAGCTTCTAGAAATAAGCCCAAGTGCATAGGCCTGAATGGGGTTTCACTATGTTGCTGTCAGACAGTCATGAAATCAAAACTACAGAATATGCCAAGGAAAGCAACTACCCCACAGGCTAGATGTGGAAGCTATGTATTTTTTGCAAGAGGAGTTGTCCCTCCAAGGAATTCTTTACTTCAAAATCAGAAACTTCAAGTCCCTTCTGA
This sequence comes from Lanius collurio, assembly GCA_020086605.1. Taxonomy (NCBI): domain Eukaryota; kingdom Metazoa; phylum Chordata; class Aves; order Passeriformes; family Laniidae; genus Lanius; species Lanius collurio. The sequence goes on from JACBWW010000002.1 coordinate 4,042,368, forward strand.
ATGGCATCTACCAGAGTTTGGGCAGGGACAAAAGATGGGAGCTGCTGTGCCTTCGAGGAGATGGCTGTGACTTCCAGGCATTCTCTGCTCCTGAAAGATGGAAATTCCTGTTGTGCACAGAGGTGGTATATAGCTTTGAGCATATGGAAGGTGGGAGCTTTTTGCCTCTTGGAGAAGCAGTACGTGATTTATCTCTAGTTCGGTAGGGAAAAAAATTCTGGCATGCCTTTCTGGAAGGGTTGCTGGGCCCTGACCTCCTTTGACCTGATTTAATTGAGGATTTTTCCAAGCTTATTACATGGGATATTCTTTGGCAGCACTGAGCAAACAAAGCAGGCTGATCACAAATTATCATTTACACGTGCACAGAGCAAAACATAAAAATAGCTCTTTAAAAAAAATTTCCTTTACAGTGACATATAATAACCTTCCTTCAGTAACCTGTCATAGACCTCAAGATCTGTATGACAAAGCACCTCAGCTTCCTCAGTTTTATGTCTTCCCAGACACATTAATAACACTAGGCTGAAAAATACAAAATATGCCCATCCAATTTTCCTCTCCTCTCTGCCCCGCCTCCCCTCCCCTCCTTTCTCCTCCCCTCTCCTTTCTTTTCCTTTTCTCTACATTACTGGTTCTACAGATATACCCACTTTGTGTCCGCCTACCAGCAATGTCAGCCAATATTTATTTATGTGCCTGCTTTACCTTTGACATATTCCCACATATGAAATATGTGGGACATATTAGCATATTTCCTCATGTTTCAAGAAAAATTATCCATTGCATGCACAAAACATTTGCTTTTGAAGTATTAAATCTCAGGTTGTTGGCCTGACAGTTACTTGCAGTACAGTGCATTTCATGATGTGAATGAGTCAGACAATAGGATAGATTTAAAACAAATTACAGGTGAAGTTAATTTTCCTAACTGGTTTTAGGCAAGATGTCATTTTTTTTCCAAACATTATTCATAAAGTGAAAAAAAAAAGGTGGTTTGACACCCTGAGAAGTAATATTTCAAACTTCTCAATGAAAACAAAAACCATATTACAATGTAACTGGCCTTGGTTTTATTCGAAGAAGCAGTCTCAAAATTCTCCTGTTGTAACTCATCACCACCTTGACAACAGGTATGTTTGAGTTTAGGACAGTCAATAAGAAAGCAATTGGCCACTGTTTTTATTATCCCCATAAAAATTTAAAAGTGATAAAGTCTCACAGTGACTCCCCTACTGTTAAGAGTTTTGAAAGCTAACAAGACTAGATATTTTCCTCTTTACGAAATGTTATTAGCTACAAGACTGAATAATTGCCAAATCTATGGAACAAAAAACCACTAATGACTTAATAGCACTTAGGGTTCATTGCAGGATTTGCTTTAGTTTTCTTATTTACGAGGTGTCTACATCTGACCTAAGGTAACTGCATACTGTCTGTTGACATCAGCAGCATTCCTAAGTGTCCGGAAAGGAGACTAAACTATAATTAATAGGCTGACATGTTGCTAAAGACTCATATGTGAGCTGGTTATTTTCCCTTTATTTTCCCATTTTTTGCTGTTTTCTGTTTGGCTGTTTCATGTTTATGGTATAGGAAGAAACACATACCTAGGATCAATGTAAGATCCAAAAGAGATATAGAAATGGAAAAACTTGCATGAATATGAGGCTTTTGTGTTACCAATCAAGCTCTGTAATTTCATCAAAAAATTCTAAATTTCAACCAAATTCAGCAGAAGTGGAAACTTCTAAGATGATAAAAAATGTAATGAAAATTCACTGTGAGGGAAAAGACAGAAGAAAAGTTTTAGTTCAGTCCTTATCTTATGTGCAATTGTTGCTGTCAGCACTCAGTGCTTTAAATCAGCTGTGACCTGTGCTGCCCCTTGCCCAGTCAAGTGGGTAATATAGATGGCAGGGAAATAGAAGTGTTATGAAAATCAGGGCTAGAGCATGGAATATGGGATGTTGAGAATCTAGGATCATTACTACAGAAGAGATTCTGGGGATGTAAGAGCAATCTGATGGTGCAGTGGCAGCTTTGATTAGTATCAGGGGGAAATAAAAGTCTTTTGCGACCATAGAGATATGCAGAAGACATGAGTGCTGTCTGGATAGCAGCTTGGATCTGTAATACTCTTTTATTCTTTGCACATTTACCCATTAATCACCCCACCCCCTTATCTTTTTTCTCCCTCCTCTGCTTGACAAGCTTCCTCACTTATGTCACAGCCAAAGTAGTCATAAGTCAGCTGAGAAATGAGGAATGAATAATTTCCTTCCCCTTGGGGCACTAGCACGTCACTGCTATGAAACACTTAGGTCACCTGTCTTCCCAGCAAGAGAACAGCAAGGACACCATGTAACCCAACAACTTCAGTGCATCTCCTCCCTTTGGAAGAGCCACTACAGTGGCTACACGGTCGGGGGATTTATACTCTTAGTGAGTTCTCCTAGCTTTTACCTGCAAGTTGTTTTTTTTTTTCCAAGTAAAATTTTCTCACAAACTTCATGTTTTCAGGTTCCTCTATAGAACCCTAGGTTTTTTTCTGAAACGCTGCAAGTCTTCTGGGCTGATAATTGCATACACATTAGATATCAACAGCTCCAAAACCATATGAATTTTTAGAAACAAAATACAGAATCACAGAAGAGTATTGAAGTGAAGTGAAAGGAGAGTTCTGAACAGAGCACAAGATCACAGCAAGGCTGGTAAAAGTAATAAATGTAAGAAATGCAGAGCAAGGCTGGCTTTGAGATGACACATCTTTGAGATACCAATTTGTCAGTCTGACCCCTGTTTCACCTACTTAGAAAGAGGTTAGCACTCCCATCTTTAGAAATGCAGTGTTGCTGATTTATTCAGCTCATCTTTTCAGAGCATTTTGTGATACACAGCTAGAAGGCACTGTAGAAATAGAAATGACTGTTTGAGAAGTAATACAGTTCTGTTACCACCTATTCAGCTCCTGGGAGAGTGCACTGAGGTCTCTAAGAGAAAATGGAGTTCATGTCAGCAGTTGGATTAAACAAAGAAAGAAGACAATGGCAGAGATGGATGAGGTAAAGAGGGAAGTATGCAAGGTATAAAGAAAAACATGAGTGAGTGGCATCTGCCTGAGAAAAAGAAGTTGGAAGTGGATAAGGGAGGACAGTACAAATGGAAGGGGTGTACCCACCCAGCGGTACTGTCTACCTATCCTTGCTGAAATGCAAATGTGAAGCTGCATCTGAATGCAGAGATAGTGCCAGCCCTTGTCAGAGAGAGTCCAAGTTTATCAGCTACTGGTACCTAGTGTGCTCCATTGCTGACATGCAGCTAATGTGCCCTGAAACAAACAAACAAAAAAATTGTTTTACAGCCTTAGGCTGCTCCCATAACACAGTGAATTTGACACAAATCTTTTCCAGTGTGACCAAGCTGGAGCAAGTAAGAAACAGCACTTGTTTTCCTGCCTCTGTAAACTCATCCTGCTTTCCCTCTCTGACTTACCCAGTAGAAACAAGATAATTAAAAATGGCCCTAAACTCTGTAGCCCCTGAGATTCATGACAGACCCTAAGAGAATTTTCTCAGTGTAAGCTGAGGTGATTTAGAGAGATTACCTTTCCTTAACTAAAAGTGTTTTAAGAATGTGTTAACAGCATATAAATTAAAAAGGGATTGAAGGCTGGAGCTTTAACACCAATGCCACAGGAGGACAAGTCAGTGCAAGATCAGGCAGTCGTGAAAGTAAAATCAAAGCAATGTCAGACTGATTAAGAATGAACCACATCAGAAGTGCAACTGGTAAGAGTCTTAATCACTCAGAGTCAAATGAAGTAGGGAATATGGTATTCCTTAACACCACTTCTTGGTGAGTTTTTTTCTGACCAGGTTCAGAATGGAAGAAAGTTCAGTACAATATACTGTGGTCCTCAGTGGAAAGATGAAGACTGGACTTTTCTGGGCTAAATGGGAACATATATGAGATGTCTAGTGACTGATATGTAGTTCACTCATCTATAGCATGTGTTCTTTAGGGTTTTTATTTAAATTTCTCTTTGCATCTGTTGAAGGAAGTGTCTTAACTACAGCAGTGAAGTAGCTTTTATTTGTATTTTTCTTGTTTCATTCTATTCCATAGGGCTGTGTTGTCAAGGAGCTCAAAAATCTGTGCTTCACATTTTTCAGTATGGAGAACACTTTTATTTGCTGGGCTGGCAGCTGCTGTGTAAGCTTTTCAGTCCTTTTTAATCACTCTGCCTCCCGTAGAAAGCTACTGTGAATTAGTTCTTTAGGGCTCATTATCCAGACTCCTTTACCACCCTTGAGAAGGAACAAGAGGTACTGAAGTATATCCCAAGGGGATATCCCCTGCTTAATGATTCTCTGCTGTGCCTGTGGAGTCAGAATGCCAAGAGGAGGATGGAAGGGTCATGGCTGGGATGTATCGTGCACTGGATGATAGTGCATGAGAATGGATCAGAGCAGCTATGAAACTACTTGGCAAGACACTGGAAGCCAAGTTGGCTCTGAATGATAGCAGGAAACAGAAGGATAAGGACACTGACAACTTCCTTTATCCATGTCCTCACTTAGACTGCAGTGCTAAAGTCACTGACAACTGAAAGATCAGTTACTAGAATGAGGAAGGAAAAAGTCCAGTATCTCTGCTTTTTCATGGTATTTTCTCTGATTGCAGAGACCATAAGCAGCATGACAAGGCAGGGAGGCAGGGCTCTTCACAAGCAGCAGTCACCCTAATCAGTAGAAAAGAAATTTGATTGCCCTTGTACTTCCATCCATGGATTTAACTTACCCAGATGCTGCAAATTTAGAGTGAAGAGCTATTAACTGAGATTGTGAATGATGGTGTTTACCCCTCTTGCTTGGCAGATGTGGGAGCAACAAAGATCCTACATTTTTTCAACAGAAAAAGAATCCTTCCCTGTTCTGCTTTGTAGTTGCTGCATGCTGATTGGAAACCTGCTGAGAAAGTTTTATAAGGCTCTTGTCTCCCATTAACTGAATCATCTTAGGTGCGGGAGATAGCAGGAAACAAAGCACAATAAATGCTGAAGCTTCAAACTCAATCCAAACATCTCTGTAGACTGGCGATGCATGCTACTATTCCAAGTTTTTACTTCATTAAAACTCCAGGGATTTGGACTCATCAAACCCGCTAATCCCAGGATTACTTTTTAATTGCAGTTTTTAACTCATCTGCTGTGCTACCTGTTGCTCCATCAAAGTTGTGCTGACAAGGAAAAGCATGAGAAAAGAAACACAGGGAAATCTGTTTCTGTGGTCAGTCGCTGCCTGGAGCTCTCTCACTGTCTTTTAACTATCTTGTGAAAGCATGACTGAAACAGATTGAAACAGTTTCATCTGAATAGATTAGGCTGTGAAAATCGCTATGAAGATACGGAGGTTCTCTAACAGATACAAGTTATCTTCTTGCAGCTAGCTGCATCAATATGAAGAGTGCAGAGAGGCACACCATCTGTGCACAAGTGCACCACATTCAGCAGCAGAGCGTTTGAATATGAACAAGGCTCTCATTTTGGTCTCAGCCCTTTCCTTCTCTCCCTGTTGAATGAATAAATCTGCTTCGTTGCTGTTTATGTGATGCAAGTGGGTGAGAATTAGCAGTTTGGAATTACTGGTTTAGGTTATTAACTTGGGTTCATGAATAAACAGAATGACTGCTGCCAGGGAATCATGCATTAATTATCCTTGAGCCATGCTGATGGAAGAGTGATAAAGAAACAGCAAATATACTAACAGCTTTTGACTACTGTTTTATTATTATTAGAGTTGCTAAAAGGAGAAAACTGGAAAAAACTCTGTTTCCTGTCTGCTTCTGGACTCCACAGGGGGCTGCAATTCAGGCACCTCCTCTAGAACATGAATGACAGATGTATTGCAGATATTATTTTTTTGTTGTGATCATTACTAGCCACTCAAAACGTACTTCTGGCTCCCCTTTGTAGAGACCAGATCCACTCTGATGTCTCTTGTCCTGGACATCCACTTGGATTCCATAAAACTGCAACTGTGTCTGTCCATCTTGGTGCCAGCTTTGGTAATGAAGCAGTTAAGCGAGACATGCAGAAAACCCCAGAGAAATGCACTGATTAAACACTTTAGTTTTATCTTCTACTGTTCTTCTTGCCTGGTCTTTTTCACCTTCTTCCGGCCTTGGCAGTGCATGCTCTTGTGTTTTTTTGAAAAAGCTGGATGGGAAATTAGTAAACACTTTATTTGGTTCAACATATGTTAAGGAAGTGGAAACAGCTGGGGGCCAAAGGGAGAAGGTGGCTGGCAAGGCAGGTTGTTATTTTTATACAGAGCTGTTCATTTAGGTCTCTTTGTGTAGAGATGTCATTCCACTTGGCCCAATTTTACCTTGATGCCTCCTATTAATCCTCTTGCCTTTGAGCATTTTGTCTTAGTAGTTTACACACCTGCATGTTTATGCATTGTGATCCATTGCAGCTTCTCCTTATCTCTCCCTTTCCTCAGCACTTTTCCTTTTCCTCTCTTGCAGCAGTTGCCACTCCTACAGACACCAGGGGCAATGGGAGGGGTCTGGCCCACTTTTGTCTGTCACCTTCCCAGGCCTTCCTCTCCCGAAGGGTAAGAGAGCCTAGGGTGAAAGCTGGTCTGAAGGAAAAGAGTCAGCCAGCTTCTGCCAAGTTTGAAGAGAGACCAAGGATGAGTTGAGAGGAAATCATTAGGCAGGGGAGAGGATGGTATTTCCATGGTGCCCAGAGAGATGGTCTAATTTCAATAATTTGTATTAAGTCATAATGAGACAGGACTTAAAACTTCAATCGTATGTGTAATATTTTCTACTCTGTATTATTATCTGTAATTACATATATGTATTACTTTATTATATATTCTAGAGGGATAGGTGATGGAGCAGGAACTCATAACCACCTATTTTGTGGCAGGAGAGAGGCCTTAAGTCATTCCATTAGGAAAACAGAGATGTTACTCTGTTAGAAGAAAAAAAAGCCATGTAGCAAGTGATGCTGTATCAAGGCAAAGAATAAAATTGTCTCCTTTTTTCCTAACATTTCCCTGTATGTTTCAAAAATTGCCTTCAAGTCTCTTGCCACTTATTTCCAGTAATTCAGCCGAGCAGACTGATACATTTTTGCATGTCACATGGAGAGCTTGCATAATGTGGGTGAAGCAAACAGATATAGCTGGGCCTTGATTATACCAAGGCCACTTTATATGGCTACAGGGATCACTCTTGGTGTTTTTATTCAAACATCAAAGACCAAGGCCATTCAGTTTTTTCTTCCTGGTTTGCTAAGGAAATTGATTTAGTTGCAGAGATCTTATTGCTGTTTTGTTACTGTTGTGTACAAACCCGTATAAATTCCTGGGAACTGAAAAGCACTTCCAAGTAAAATGTGATTTTGATTATTGGCTTCTGTGTGAGAGGATTGTAGCCTAATTCCTATGTCAAAGATCACATAGGACTTATTCAGAGTCAGCATGGCAAGACTTAACGTTTTTTTTGCATCATTGACTCTCAAACAGGAGTTCAGCAGCCTTATGCAGAGAGTAGGAATGAGGCCTGGAGCTTTCTCTCTGACTCTTGCCACAGGAGCCTTTAAAACAGCCTTAATTCTGATAAACTCCCTGACATAATTTCAAATTGTTCCATTAAGTGTGTCACAAACAGTATTTCTCAGCATCCATTTTTATGTGTTCTAATAGTTTGTTTGTTGAAATATATTTAGTGTCTTCAAAAGCTCAGTAACAAAATTGCTATTTTTATGTATTGTATGTACAAGACAGGATAGCCTTTTGGTTATGCAGTACCATTAAGTGAATATAGGAACATTAAACCTAATAGACATGGCAGTTGCTTTACCTGATTTTTTTTTTATTAGCACTTTTGAAGTGTTTACTTGTTTTGTATTTATCATAAGCAATAAAATGCTCTAAGGGCAAAGAGCAAATATGTCTAGTATAAAAAGTAAAGCTATTATCAGTTAGCTTACCACTTCTTTCTCCCATTAAGCTGGCATGGATCTTAGCCCTGGTTGCTGCACTTTTTTTTTAAAGGTTTTTTTTAAAGATCCTAGGTTGCAAACATCCTTTCATCAGTAATGATAAGCTGTTGATATTGATGCCAGCTAATTGCTTCATTTCTACAATGCGATTTTTTCCATTTTAGAATCCTTTGATTTCCTATCAGTTAGATGGTAAAAAGAGGAGAGAGGTTCTGTAATAATACTTTCAAAGAACAAACAGAAAATAAAATCTATTTAGAGTCTAATTCTTGCCTTCTTTTTAGTTCAAAGGGACAAATTACCAGCAGCCTCTGAAAACCAGAACATGTATGAGACTTCATTATAGCCAACGATTTCAGGAAATATTGACAGATCTAGTTCTGAGGCAGAATTTCCTACTTCCTGCCTTGATGGATAAAATACTGACACACACAAATTCATCTGTTCATTTTGAATATGTGCTGACAGAAGCAGTCTGACTTTCAGAGCAGTATACACTCCAGGTGTACACACTCGGGATGTCCCTGGCTACACAGAGCAAGACTCTTGCATCCTGTTTAACATCCCGGGGGATTTACTAGAGGAAAACAAAAGCTGTCATGGACTCGTGATGGCAGTGGTATGAAGGTGACATCCAGTGTGCTTGCAGGAGAAGGAGCATTGTATCCTGCCAGGCTTCTGGCCATTTTTGTCTGGATGAAGAGAAATTGGGTCAGTGGCTAAACTTTAACAGCAGTAATTCAAAGTGGTTTCTGTGACTTTCTTTACATTTCTGCTCATTTGTTGCTAACTGTCTCCTTCCTTTTGGTATTCTTTCTAGAGAAACTATATGAAAAGCCTTCAAAAGGAAAAAATCTAAACCTGACCTGACTGCCAGCATAATATGCCTGAAAGTTTATTATTTTTTCCTTTCATTTTTTTTCCCTTTCTGTTGTAATTCAAACAGTTTCAACTAGTCCTACAAATATCAGCCAACTTTTTAGCACCAAAATATTTTGGAGTTTTCAGTAATTTGGAGCCAGTAGCATTGGTCACACTTACAGGACTGTTTCACCCCAAGCTGTCACAACTCGCAGCAGTTACTGCATGTTGGAATGATTGATCTAAGGGTGGGAACTAATGGTTAAAACTGAAGAGAACAGGCAAGGAGAGAGATCTCTCAGGAACATTTTCTTTCTGCAGGCCTTTAGAAACCTCGATTTATAGGTAGCAATATGTTGGCATTTAAACTGTCTAGACATGGTGCCTACTTTGAATTAATTTTGATGGGAGTTATGCCCAGGGTGCTTTCCAAGTAATAAAATGCCATAAAAAAATGTGCTATGATTACCTTTTGGAGGCTGCTAAAATAAATAGTTTATTCAGATATTGTGCTGACAAAGACAGTATTAAAAAAAAAACAACTAGATAGACTTTGATAAAGTAATATACAGCAAATGCAGTTGCATACATATGGGGATTTCATACTAGAGGAGTATGGTTCTAGCCATGACCATAATGGGATTGAAAACTTCTGTGAGAAGAAAACATTAAAGAAGCAGCAAAAGTTTGGGGTAGGGCTGTGGCTGTTGGCATTTAATGCACTTCTAAGCTATGCATCTGAAAGCCATTCAAAACGCCTAACTTGCATAAGAGTGCCAGGAAACACTGCTTTATTTGTAGACATCCTGGGCAGCTGTTGTCAGACTTTAAGGAAGAAGTAGAGAAGGCACAGAAAGGAAAAAGAAAAATGGACCTTTTGCTGACAAATCTGTCCTCTTCTGCTTCTGAAACATTGCAAGCTTAAGGAGAATTCAAATAGCAAAGAAGTTGTAATCAGAGCCTTCTTCTGAAACTTGCATTTGTTTCCTTGACACTGTGCAGGAAACTTCCTGTTTTTCTGTTGTTTCCTGTGGCATAAACATTTATTTTAAATTTCTTTTGTCATCTGGGAAGATGCTGTCTGGAGGAGACGTGCTTTCACGTGACATTCTTCCTTCCCGCTGCTGTTTTTGTGGCCTCAAAGGCAAATGCAGGATATTCTTCTTCCAGTTCCTTCAGTGCCTTTCCTTATTCCACTATCTCTGATCAATCAATTTGCAGTGATGTCAGCATTTCCGAAGAGCTGATATAATTGCATGAAAGAAATGCAGAACAGACTGGCATTGAATTTCCTAGAAAAGGCTGAAACATTCTTCAAGCTTGTATAGATTACAGAGGATTTGAACAATAACAAAAGTAAAGTATTTCAAATACTGTAATGTAAGTATGATTCAGTTGATAAAATGAGAGGAGGACGAACATCAGATTGACATAATTTACCTGTCTTGGGATCAGGAACAAGTTTGGCAAAACCCTCAGAAGGCTTTTTACCAATTGGGACAATCCAGATAAAATTGACCCCTCTGTGCATGGCCCTGATCTGTACTATCTCTCATGTCCCTTCCTTGCTGTACTTCTGTGACAACTATATGACTCAAGTGGCTACGCAGGTGATATTCTGTATCAACACTAAGAATTAGAAAGGTAGGGGAACTTCAATTAGCTGCTGGTGTGCACTGATAATCATATTTAAGGTTCTGTGTTGCCTTCTGCACATCATTTCTTTATGCCTACACAGCACTGATCTGGACTGAACAGTCCAGTGAATAAACTGTGCTAACAAAGCATTAATGGGAAAAGTCTCAAAAGTTCATAAACTGGGAATGGCAGAGAACCCATTCTAAAATTAGCACACAGGTGTATTACTACAAGAAGTGCTTGGCCTGATTTACCACATGACCTAATAACTCATGACCACATGGTTAAACAATGCTGGATAATCTGTCTTACCTTTTTAATAGTCGCAGTAAAACATTTAAGGAAACCTTCAGAAATGCAGGTGAGAAAGAAGGAGTTGCTTGGTTGAGACTCTTATAACTTCAAAAAACATGAGAATGACATGAAGAATCCTGTCTTTTGAGATGACTCGTAAATTCCACTTTATTTAGGATTAACAAGGGAAGTGCTTTTTGAAGGCTGTTACTGATAAAAGCACAGAGGTTTCTGTTCATCAGGGGAGAAAACAGGAGGCAGATGTGTGTATGAGCTTTACTCTGGAGAAATGGGCAGGAATTATATTTAAAAATCATATGGGTTTATCTCCTGCTAGGAATTTCATGGCACTAGTTTACCTCAGCCTTCATTCAGTAATGCTCTTTCTTCTGTAATGCTGTAAATGACTCTAAAATTGGTTTGCTTCAGCATCCTGTGAAGGAGAGAAGGTAGAAAGGAAATTTGAATAGTGAAGTCAATTATGTAGCAAACAGAAAAAATGTAGGACAGGTTTTACACAGATGTGTCCATGATCAATTGAAAGGGATGTAATAGAAGGGCTAGTGATTCACTGATTTGTTATAAATTAATTAGCCCCTATGAGTAATTAACTCTTTTGTACAAAGATGTATATTTCAGCAGAAAGAGATGCAGTCTGTAGAACTATGCATTTTGTGATGCACTTGCAACTGTTTACTCCATTATTGCATCAAGACTGTGATTAGGAGGAAAGATTTTATCTTGTCTCAGTGAAGGTTTCAGTATATAGCTTTGGTTGTTGACAAACCAGCTTGTGAGTTACCTAAGAAATCTTGGTTATTTGAGAAATCTGGCTTCTCCTTTCCTCAAGCAGCCTTCATTATATTCCCTTCCTGCTTCTGACCAGAGCATTATCAGCATGTTACCCTGCCATCCTAACTATGGAAATTTTCTTTTTGTCTCTCCTCATGAACCAGATCTTCTGTCCAGTTTAAGGACAGTCGATGTGATCACAAACCAACCACAAATATCATTGTCTGTAAAGGTATTTTCTTAGGTCCTGGCATTCCTATAGAGCTTATAGCAACTGGCAGGGGTCTGAGTCTTTCAGTAGGGTCTGTTTTGGGGGAGGGTGTGGACACCAGGTTCTGGCAGAGGAGGGTAGGGAGTTGGGGCTATGAGTATGAGCAGAGGGGAGGAAAGGGCTGCCCTCTGGTCTGCAGGTTGGTGATACAGCTCAAGGAGAAGAGTCAGTGGAGGCTGAAGTGGTTTTGATGGTTGGGTTGTCAGTAGGCTGTTTGACCAGACAATACCACAGCATCTCCAAGCACGGCCCTTTCAGTTGGACTAGGCCTGAGTATTGAAGGCTAAAGTAAGACATAAATACAGCGTGGGTGTGAGCTACTCCTTGGAACCTGCCTGGTTCTTACTACCTGATAAATTTTATCTTTGTTTCAGTGATGAGTCACTCTCCTTGAAGGATAATGTACTTTGTGTTTACTACAGAGAAGTGGCATGTAAATAAGCAGTTAATGCAAAGTAGCTGGCACAAATGCACTACTACTTACAACCTGGAAAATGTGACTTTTCTGATGACTTAGTGTATTTTTTGTATTCTTACTCTTCTGGTTGAAAGGTGTCTCTTCCCTTCCTTATGAGGCTTCTTTACCAGAAGCAGCCAGGTGTGGTTTTGCAGTGTGAAAGATGGATGTGGGAGGAGGCTTAAATTAGATGTCAATAAAACTCAGAGTAGGAAGGAAAAAGTCATTATGAAAGAGTTTATCTCTGTTGCTTCCATTACCAAAGCAGGTGAGTGTGCCATGAAACCATCAGGTGTCAGGTTCAAAACAAACAGGAGATAAAGTCTTCACAGGCTGCTGCATGTTGAAATTATGCAATCCTTGGTCACAGCATGTCCTGGGGTCCAGAAATTCTCAGAGCCTCAGAAACTGGCTTTGAAGGTCTATAGATGAAAGATGGCTTGAGATTTAAAAGGCACAAACATACCTACCATGGCTTAAGGTGTCTGTCATACATAAATCCCTGGAAACCAAGTATGAAATCTTGCAGAATGTAATTCTGAGCTTTCCATGCTTATTTATTCTTCCCTGATACCTGCTGCTGGCCACTATCAAGCAGAGTACGTTGTACTAGATGCCATTTTTGATGCACTATGAATTTTTTCATGTTCTTAACCCTCCTGTTAGAGGGCACATTTGTCCCAGTACTACTGCATCTATACTTGGAGAAGATGGGGATATCTTGTACTGCTTTAACTATTGTCAAAAGAATCTAGTCTTTCTGCGTGGATGAGGCAGCAAGAGACATTTCAATGACAACACATGGAGTAATGGACTGAATCAACAGCTTTTCCTAAGCTCTGAAGAAAGAAATGTAGTGGAATGTATTTTTGAATGCAATATTTAATAACAAAATAAAAGTCTGATGTTTAAATTCCATATGACAAAGAATACCTCTTAGGCAGAATTGCCTTTTTGAGAGTTCTGTTGTTTTGAGTACAGAAAAACACTGTTTGGATTTTGAAAACAGGGGAAAACAGAGACATTCAAATTTGTTATAAGGAAATTTTTGTTAGTCAGTGGATACCTGCTAAGTTAATTTGACTGGGACTTCATATCCTGTTTTCCCAGTTGTGCGATTAAGAAAATGACGCTACTGTTTCTAAAGAGTGACTGGAAATTTATAATTTTGGCAGGAGATCCTAATGGTTTACACACTGCAGGCATCAGGCTGGAAGAAACTTGGGTGAAGTCTCTTGCAGAGGGAGAAGAGCAGGCTTTCCAGTTATTTTAATTTAAGAGTAACAGGATGAAGTAAGATATCCTTTCTCTGATAGTTTATAGGCTACAGATCATTTGTTTTGCACAAGGAGATGGTGAAGTTGCACAGGCTAACTTTCTTGGATACTCTGTTGTGGTGCAAGCAAAAAAAATGGCAGATTACCCTTTGATCACGTGGTAGAATCAGTTGCTGGCCACAACTGCCTTCAGGCTGGTCAGCAGGACAAGTGCAGACAGTAAATCTCTAAGATAGGTTATTGAATATCTATGTCCATGCTGTAAGTCAGCTAAGGAGAAAGAAGCCAGGGAAGTTTTTCTGGGCTCTAGAGCCCTTCATATCTCCTGCCTAAGCCTTGCACAAACACCTTGCTGCCACCTTGCCTTGTGCTGGTGTATCCTGTGTTCTAACGAGGACCTGGAGTCCCAAGGAGGAAATTCAGCAAACCTGCACCCAGCACCTTCCCTAGTATCTTGGTCTCTTTTCTCTTAACACCTTCTCTAAATGGCTTCAAGGCCCCTCAGTGGCAAGATCCTAGAATGTGGTGTCCTGGAAACGGCTTCTAACCACAAGAAAGAGCCTTCCTGTCTCAGGTCAATGCTGTTGTTGGTACCTCATTGTAACAGGATGGTGGGAATGAGGTTCTACCTTTTTTTACCTGCATAGGCAGCAGAGACAAACAGAACTGTTGGGAAGAAGGCCACGGATGCAGCAGTGACAGCTGAGATGGGGAGTTCAAGTGTCCTATTAGAATGGGTGCCACAGGAAGGTGAAGGCTGCCCCATGGTCTGTTCAGCTCCAAGTCTTTGAGGCAGCAGCCTTGTTTGGCTGAGATCTGAACCTATTTGCTCCTGCGCAGCAGCCACCTCAGTTCAGTGTCCTGCTTATGACTCTCCTGCTGCTCCTGTTGTCCCCAAAGCTCTGGATGCAAGTGTAAGAACCAGGGCAATTGGGGACAGGACACAGTTGAGGGCTGACAGTTTAGGGACCTGTGAGAGCAAGGGAAAGTAGGAGGAGGGGGTGTGACTTGTTCTCAGCTTTCCTATATGCAATGTTGCTAACATAGCCCTGGTGCTAATGCAGTGATGAGGTTCTCAAACCTTTTCTGTCTCTCTCTAGCTCAGAACATGGGTAGTTCCAGCACAAAAGCATCTGCATTAACCTTGGCTAGGACCATATGCTTCGAGCCTTAGAGTGAATTTGCAGTGAGCGAAGACAACAGAAAGCAGCAGTTTCTGATCGGGAGGCAAGACACAATTGGGAAGGGGCTTGTGTGACATTCATTGTCATGATTCAGAGGAACCCTGATGGGAAATATGCAGGTTTGGTAAACAAGCCAATAGCACTAAGAAAACACCTGACGATGTGTCACTAATTTTGACTCCCAAGGGAAACTGATTTCCAAAACATTGTCATTCAGCACAACTCTTAGAGACTATGTGGGTTTTGCTTGGTAAACATTGCCTTACTTAACAAAGGCTATTACTAGTGAGGAAAGAAAAGGCCAGGTATACAGTTGCTGTGAAAGCCTGCAGGCAGAATAGATGACATTCACTTAAAACCCTATAATTCTGCTAGTGAAGAAAAGAAAATGCTCTCAACTGGCAGATGAAATGTACTCTTTTCCTTGTCTTCATGTAAAAGGTCAAGCAAAAAAAAATCAGGAGGTCAGAAATAAATCAGCAACAGTAAAAACAGTCCTTAAGACACTGCAGTGTTAGCAGTGCTTTTCTGCCTGTAGCCTGATCTTGCTGCAGAAAAAACCTGGAGAACATGCCAAAGCATTAAAAGCAATACAATTGCTTTTTGAAAGGCAATAAAAGCGGACTGTGTGGGTAAAGGGCTGTGTCATTCACCTTTCATCTCTCTGATGGTCACCCATGGATCTCCTTTGTGATTATAAAGGGTGCCATTTTAAGACCATTTATGTTGCTTGGGAGAGCTATTTGAATAGTATCTATGCATTGCTGAGGTAACTTTAATTGGGTTGCTGTTTAGGTGATGCAATTAAACTGTTGACCTTCTGATAGCAAAATATCCAAATGAAATAGTCTTGTTTGGGTAGGGGCTATTAAAATGTATAGTGACTTATTGACATACTACAGGTTTATTGACCTAACTTTTTGAAGTTACCTTTTACAATGCAGAAAAGTCCCTCTGTGCCTTGATTTCATTTTACAGATTTTTTTTTCCCCTGATTTGTCAGGGGAAGGAGCTCAGAGCACCCTTTACTCGCTATTTAGTGAAATTTCTCTTGGAATTGTGCATCTACAAAGAAATTCAGTTCTTGAGTTGAACCATGCCACAGGGCTTCAGTTTTAGCTTGCAGAGGAACCTTTCAGCCATTCCTTCTTGGAGGAAACCCAGGTCAAACATAGGGCTTTTGATTCCCAGCTTTATGTAAAGAGTTAACAACAGATGTGTTTTTTCCACATATTAGACACACATAATTAGAATAGCTTCTCATGTCACCTTGCTAGTTTATGAACACAGAAAGATTTGTGCATTTATATTGTATGCTCTGATCAGACATAGATTATTTTGTAATAGTTTTCTGTTTGGAGATAATCTCCAGGAAGGAAGGATAAAAGGTTGAGACCTGGATTGCGATACCAGTGTGAAGAGGGTCTGTCACTTCATAGCTGTGACCAGCGAAGATTAAGATAAACTAAATTAATTTACCTTTTCTTCCCTGATATCTAAGGGCTACTTTCCATTCTCTAAATTTTGACTAGCTTTTTTCATTACCACCCTGAAGATGATGTCTGTGTCCCTGAAACACTACACAATCTAGTCTGCTTTCAACATCTATCCTACTGCCACTTAATTCTCCATGGGGTGTATCTATTAGCAATATGATGGAGAGACTTCTCCTTGAGGTTTTCTGTCCGCTAGAGCAGTTTATCCTTTGTGGTTTAACTCTTTCTCTTTTTCATATCCTTGGGTTTTACTTTTGAAAAAAAAAAAAAAAACAACCCAAAAACAATTGTGGTGACAGATGGCAGTGGTTTTCCGTATTTCAGATACTGATCATTTCTCTTGACCTGACCAACAACTTCATTTCTTACCCTGTTTTCCCTGCCCCTACCCCAAACAACTTTTCTTGATAAATCAGGGTGCTTTCTGACTTCTGGAGAATGCTTATTTCTTTTCCTGCAGGATATGAAAGCTAGTCCTGCCTGGTTGCTGTGAGTAGTCAGCACATAATTTCAAGTTCTACTCTGAAGAGCTCAGTTATGTGAGTTATTTTTTTTCCTTCTCCACCCCCAGGATTTAGCACAAGCCAAAAGGGAAATCAATCTGATGGCTCTTAGAAACAAATTTGTAAATTTTTTATATCATACTTTTGCCACAACAGAGTATCAAATACTGTTTTTATGAAATCTGTGGAAGTTTTCCAGTGGATCCAAGCCTGAGGTAGGTGTCTGTTAAGAGTCAGAAAACAAAATGTGGTATGAGTTAGAAACAGAGATCATGTTAACTATTTTCTCTCCAGCTTCCTCTCTGCTGTCCTACATGTGAAATTTCTTGTATGGCTGTTTTCCTGGAGAAAGTCTGGACTGGCAGTAGGTTAGCAGTTACTCTGCCCTGTAAGTTCATGTTTTGTCAAATCATTATCTGTGATTAAAGTATAAAAGGTATGCTTTTACAACTCTGGTTTTCTGCCAAACTACCTGGGCTCAAGGCAGCTCTTCACAGTGACGTTTCCAGAGGCCAAAAGCGGTCCCCATAGTAAAAGACTCAACTGGGAGACTGTGGACCACAAGATTGGAAGGTTTTTGAGTTTGTGACATGCCTAATTTTCCCCAAAAAGCTAAACAGGCACCAGGCTTGTTAGGGTTATTCATCTTTTATGTGGTAATTTTTTGCTTAATCTATGAAAGTTATTACAGGCTGGAATACATGTAATTTATACAATATGGTATTGGGACCCCAGGGAAAGGTACTGCTGTTTAAAGAAGAAAGAGAAAGTGGGACATCTGAAAAAAATCAGATGAGGAAAACCAGAACACAAGTTAGTAGAATTGCCACAAAAGTTTTATTTTGCTGAAATTTCCAGGGTGATCTTGTGGCATTATTCATTTTACATGCCAATTATCCTTGCCTTTGCATCTATTTATAGTTGGCCTCCTATGGAGGCCCAGACTGAGAAACATAGTTTTGAACTCCTTCCATACTCCACACAAACCCAGTTCATGCTATTTTGGGGTCAGACACCTGCAGCCAGAGCAGTGGAGGGGCAGTGTAGAGGAGCAGGGCCTCAGAAAGAAAGGAATTAAAATAATTTCTGTGCAACATTTCTTAGGATAGTGACCATCGCCAAAATGGGATTAATCAATTTTCAGCAGCCCTGAAGAAATCATGTGCCTAGGGCCTGACCAGTTTAACCACAGAAACTTGTCAGTGCAGGGGGAAGGCCGGGCATTAACATCCGGAGCCAAACAAGCAGCTCTGGCTGCCAGGACCGCCATTGCCCCGTGCTCCAGCTGCTCCAGGGCAGGTGTACAGAGCGTATCCCCCAGAGAACAGCGGACCCAGAGGTCTGGCTGTCCACTGCACTGTCACAGAGAGGTCTTCCCCTGCACTGCGGTGCCTGGGTGAGCCCCAGGCCGTGGGCCTCACACAGCCCAGCTGGCTGCCCTCCCGGAGCAGGGGCTCACGGTATGCGCTTGGGGAGTCCGGAGGCTGTTTGGCACTGGAAGCAAACTAATGCAAAACACAGTCAAAGCGCTTTCATGTGAGCTCCTGAGGAGAGCCAGGGCGGCAGTAAAGGATACGCACAGCCTTGGGTTTGTTTACGAGGGGAGAGAAAGGGCTGCTGTGGGAAATGGCCGCGTCACTGTTCCTTGTGGTGTGCTGTATGTTGTTTATACAATAGTGCCAAGTAGCAAGCACAAACACACTCAAGACGGAGCACCTCAGGAACTGCAGAGCCTCCTTTTGATCTTCTTCAAAACCTAAAAAGGGAGAGAGTTGTTTAAATTTGTACTACTGTCACTGCTGCTCAGCTGTTTGAACCCTTTTTTCCACCCACTCATGTTTACTTCTCTCTGCACCGGTGAGTTTCTAGAGCACATTGGAAACATCACAAGCAACGCCAAAGTTTGAAATTGAACAGCTGAGGTCTCTTTTTCAGCCTGGAGAAGGGGAGGCTTGACAGGAGACCCCATGGTGGTCTACAGCTTCCTTGTGAGGGGAAGTGGAGACACAGTCACCAGTCTCTCCTCTCTGGTAACCAGTGGCAGGACTTGAGGGAATGGCATGAAGCTATCTGGGGGGAAATTAGGTTGGATATTAGGAAATGGTTCTTCTCCCAAAGGGTGGTTAGACACTGGAAAAGGCTCCCCAGGGAGGCCATCACAGCAGCAGCCTGCCAGAGTTCAAAAAATGTTTGGACAATACTCTCGGGTCCGTGGTGTGATTCTTCAGGCTGTCCTACAGGACCAGGAGTTGGACTTTGATGATCCTTGTGGGTCCCTTCCAGCACAGGATATTTTTTGATTCTATGAAATTCATGCTTGTCTCTTTGAATGGATGTTTTATAACACTGAAGGTTGTATTTGTAGCAACCTCTGTTGTCTGCAACTTTCCCTCTTTTAATGACGTGTTCATAAGTACTATTCCAGACTCAAATAAAATGTATTTCTGTTATTGTTTTATAAGATTACAAGCAAGGTTAGTACATGGTGTGAGTACAGGAGCGTAAGAACTGCTGGCTTTTCTATCCATACTTTGTGAATTTAATTTACATTTTCAGATCAGTTTTATTCCCTGTAGGTATGTCCTGGACTCCTCTGTAGTAATTATTTTTGATGACTCCGCTAACGCCTACTTCTGAAGACAGAGATGATCTATTTCAGACTCCTCCGCTGAATCAGTTTAGCCAACAATCCACTCATGACTCTGGCAGATGTTTTTACTTTCTTTCTTTCCTTCAGGCCAGTAAAAACTTTATAAATCTTCTCTCTACCATTCCAAAAATATGAGCACTTCCCCCTTGACACCTGAAATAGCTCACTGACCTTGTCTGCATGCAGTAGAATACATTTGTAGATACTGCAGACACCTAAGTTTAAATAAACAAAACCCCAATATTTATTCCTGTAAAGGGTTGATCCAGATTAGACTAGCATCCACAAAACAAGGTTTTCCTTAAGAATACTTACTCCTGAGGCTGATATACCCACAACTCAACAGCTGCCAACTTGATTACCTACTGTAGCAAGTCCACATGTTTATGTTGGTTGCCCCTGTTGTTTATATAATAACATTGTGTCTCCCCTCCTTAGTATGCACACCAATAGCCATGAAGTTAATGGACTATTTCCATTGATCTCAGGAAATGTTAGCCAAAGGTCTGTAGAAAATGCGTGAGATCCTGCTGAAAATCAAGCCTGAGACAGATTCATTACAATCTTTCCTTTGTCTCCATTTTGAGATGCTAACTCATGGGTCTGCTCTCCTGTTGAAGAAGATCTGAGAGTTCAAAGAAGCTACTTCGGACACTGTTTCTATATGCTCTTTAAGGCTTGTCCTGTTTGGCTGGACCTGGAAAGCATTCAGAGATGTTGATTATTTCCAAGGAAAGAGTGAGGTGAACTGATTATTGCAGTCCATCTCTCCCTAGACTAGGGGAGACACTGTTTTTTGGAACTAAGTTTTGCTAAGAAGCCAAGGACTAATTGGTTATGGAGACTAAATTATCCTTTCACTTTATAATTTATTAGAAAACATCATGGTCTTGTAACCAGAGGCTGTTAGAAGCCTTCATGATGATGAATAATTATGACATGATGAGACATGCCTGAGCAGGAATTTTTGAAATCTCTCTAATCTGAATAAATAAAATAAAGATTAGTATTCCAGGGAAAATACATAAACTTATAAAACTGCAAAGGAAGATTAGCATATACTTTGTGGTTTGTTTTTTTGTATTTTTTTTTAATTGTGAAGTTGTTGGAGTTTTTCCAAAGTAGTAGCATAAGAGGGGGTATTTTGTATCTTACTAGCTCTGTCCTAATTGCAGCTTATTTACAGCCACTTTAAAAGAAAACTGCCATCAGGGCAATACTCTATTTCAGCTTTTTTCATAAGGCAGTGAGATGGGGATCTCTGCCTCCTCATTCCTATTTCAGTGACATTCTTTTTCTTCTGATTCTCAATGAGCCTGCAGGTTGTTTATGCAGAATTTGCAACATTTGACTCTGAAAATTTGTGTTGTACTCCCTGGACATCTTGGTGTCTCACACCTACCTGGCTACTTTCTGCTTTCTGTGCATTCTTTGCAACAGCAAATACCAAATGCTTGTATCAGCTAAAAGTTAGTGTTAGTGGATCTATGAGACAGATTCACTCAGGTTCTATGCTGTGTTGAGGAAGAGCCATTAGTGTAAAACTCACATAAAGGAGATACAATTATGAATACTTTACCCAAAAAACTCACCACCGCACAAAAAAGTAAGAATAACTTGGTTAGGGCAACTATAAAATTTTCACTTCCATCCAGCCAAAACAGTAAAGTGTAATCAAAATGATATTTTTTCTGCCTTCTCTCCTTTTACTCTCTTTGAAAGAAAACGTTAAGGCCTGTGGCTTTCTATAGGATTTACTGATCACATAAGCCAATGTCTGGGATCTGAATTTTAGATATATTGAGTACCTGGAACTCAGGTTTTAATTTGTAACAGGTATGGGAAATGCTTGCTCCTGAACAGTGGCAGTGTAAGTCAGGAGCTGCTTTGTGGAAACGGTACTGTTGTCCTGGTAATGATGGAAGTAATAGCAATTCAGGGGACAGCTGTAATGAGAGTGCCGTTTGCTTATAAAATGCCAAAAGGTGGAAATAACTATTAGTCACTTGCAAAGAGGACTGCAATGGGGTGAGATAGCTCTGTGTGCTTATTAACTTTTAGCACCTATTTTATTAATAATATTGCTGTGAGCATTGTGTTTAAACTATCAATCCTCTATCAAGCCTGAGAGCAGACAGCCAAAGCTGTGGGGCTCTTTCATATCTTGAAAGGCATGTTTTGCAGGACAATATGCCCACTGGGGGATACATGGACAGCTAATAACCTTCAGGTTGTCCACTCTAGGTTACCTAACCATATGTCATGACTCACCTCCTCATCAATAGCCTGACTACTTCCACCTGTAGTGGGTTTTCCTAGGAGTGACTTGCTGAATTTGAGAAATTTGATCCCATCTTGGATTAATGGGAGTTTTATCTCTGACACCCATGAGGCAGGGTTGAGGTTTTGATGATGTGTGAGAAACAGCAACCTAGCTGTACTGTCCACCTTTTGGAATGATCACCTAGAAGAGGGCATGGGAGCTTTTGACACAGAGAGCAGGTACGCAATGGGAAAATCTTCTGCTTCTTTGCATCTACTTTGCTGAGAACATTCCTTTAATCATTTCAGACTTAGAAACAGTGTGTTTACCAACAGCAGAAGTAAGTCCAAACCTTTAATAGATGCTCAGATTTTAGACTGAGTGTTTGGGAATCTCCTAAGCCTCTACAAGTGTTTTCTGTGTCTGTCTGGCATAAGAAGCAAGTAGTATTCTACCATTAATACTGTTACTGTAATCCTGTATTATTTGTCCATGTTTTATACAGCATTGTTCTGCTCCCTAAGGACTAAACTTTGGCCAGTGTTGCATTCTCATCAGTGAGGGATGGCTTGTGCATCTGGGTTTTACATCAGAAACACGCTCTCTCGTTTGTGTGGAACTCATTCAGAAAAGTGACTGAACTGTTTTTCAAAAGTGGGATGCTGTAGTTTTATACCAATGCAGCGCCAAAGGACTTAAGTTTATGTGTCCTTGTTTCTGGTTACAGGAAAAAACATCAATACAGAGCACATATGAAATTCTGCCTGTGTAATGAAGAATATTCTTTGACTATACAGTTTCCAGTGTAAACTACTGAACGTGCAAACACAAGTTGCATGGGAGATAAGCCAAGGTGATGAAGTCCAAGCAAGATGAGGAAGCACAGAAACTGTAAACACATTATCTTCTATTAAAGGAAACATGTGTTGTAAAGATATAGGGATTTTAGTAAGAATAAGTTGGGTTTTTTCTGTTACAGGTGGCAATTTCACCAAGAAAAACATACGCCAGAGAGCAGAGGTAGGCCAGAACATTTAACAAAAGCCTCAGTATCTGTTGTTCTGTAAAGCAGAAGTCTGAATGCTGGTCTCCTGAAGTTACTGGCAAAACTAGCTTTTTCAATGGCCTAGGAGTTTATCCCAGGTGTTTTGCTACCATAGTGACAGTCTTATCCACACACGTAGAGAGCAGTTGGTTTAAATTAAGAACTGCTCTTTTCAAGGTGCAATTTTTGGAACTAAATGACAGTTACAGTTAAATGAATTGAAGTAAGTATTATGAAAAATATTCATCAGCATACCTTTTAGATGTAGCCTAATACTTGACAGAGTGCTGCAGGCATCATTGCAATGCTAACAGATCACAGTAAATACAGCAGAAGTATTTATGGTACAAATAAATTTTATCTTCAGAAACTTATGCCATCTAAACCCATAGAGCTCAGTGAGCACACTTAGAGGAGCCAAAATGGATGTATAAACTCACATAATTATACCAACTGGGCATAGGGCAAAGGCTGAATAAATACACTGTCAGAACAGTCCATTTATTATAAAAACTATGCCAGGTATCATCCACTGCAGGTATCCCTGCGGTTTCCTTTATGCAGACACTGCATACAAAAGAAAATTGTTTTGACTTCTTATTGTGAAGTAATAGCTTAAATTCTTATTTCTTTGTATATTGATTCAACAAGTACTAGTGATCTGTGTTGATCTTTTTCTTTATTACTTTTCAGAACAAGGATATGCTGAACTAATTTATGCTCTTCATTTGAAACATTGATGGCCAGTATTGAGAATAAAGCAAGGAAGCTGGGAAAATTTGGGGGCTATGGGTATCTTTGATATATTTCCAGCAATGCCTCTCATGAGAATTTTAGATCTTCATGAATTTGAAAATAGAGGTGATAGACCAGGTAAGTGTAATGGAAACTTGATATAAAAATGAAAAATTTAATTTAGAGATGATCCTTTAGACTAATATATTTTAAGTTCTATTATTAATTCAGATTTATTTTCATGTCTAGGTCTTATGAATTATACATAATTCTGAGATCCTATAGCATCACCATCAACTTGGAAAGCCTATGGAAAGTGAAATTTGCACTGATGTTATTCAGTTCAACACATGCAAGTTACAGACACATCCTAGAATCACAGAATTTTCTGACTTGGAAGGGACCTACAAGGATCATAGAATCCAACTCTTAAGTGAATGGTCCGTATAGAGATTGAACCCAAAACCTTGGTGTTATTAGCACCATGCTCCCACCAACTGAGCTAATCATGTTTGCATCACCTTTTTTATTATTATGGTCATAGGTATAAACAGGGCAATTATTTTTTGGAGGTGCAGTTTTTGTGAAGCAAATGAGTCTTATTGACAGATCTGGTTCAGATGATGATCTGACACACGATTTTGATTCACAGTGAATTTGTAAATGTCACTTGTGACTTTCCGTTGCAGTTACTGGGAACTGATTTTTAATTCTTTGTTACTTTTTGAGACAGATATTTTTATTTGTTTCAATTTTTAAACAAAATGGATGTATTTATATGTTTGAATATGTTTACTGCATCAGTTATGAAGTCATTTAAATGGCAACTGTGCTAGGGAGCATAGTGGAGTACCAAAACAAAAGAAAAATATTTTAATAGATAGATCAGTAGAGTTTTTGAAGCTCAAAAGCTTCTATTTGATTCAAACCAAATGATGTGTGACTGTGATATCATTAAAACAAATATCTCAAATGAGCCATCTCTCACTCTTAGTGCCAAAGGGGTGACATAACTTCTGCATATTGTAGTAATAGTTTTTGTCATTCAGTACAGAGGTCGGACAAGTAAGCTGGGAAATCAGGTTGTGTTCCAAAAGGCCACACCAAGTCCCAGCATGAGCTTTTTATCTTCTTTGAATGTAAGATCATAAGAAACTAACTTTTATTCTGGTTTTTCCACCTGTGTTTACTGTAGCTAGGGGCCTATTCCTTTTCTATTTGGATTCCATTTATTTAAAAGCAAAATAAGAACAGAAGAATATGTGGGAAAACTCCTAATAAGGCAGATTTGGCAAAAGGAGTCTGTACATTACCACTCTGCACTGTGGTACCTTCAGAGCAGACTACTGATTGTTTGCCTGGCTAAGTTTATTCTGTGCTTCCTACTTTAGGGTATGGCTCCTACAAGCATCAGTCTCATACTTTAGATGTTATGGAAAATGGCATTTGCATTGAAGTCAGTGATAGTTGAGTGCATACGCTTAAGAAAATAAACACAAACATTGCTTTCATTGTCTCTTCCTTCCTCTATTATGTATGCTAAACTTTTGCCATTGTTGTTTTTGTGCTTACAGAGATACCAGGAACACCACTGGAAATTCTGTCTTCCAGTTCCTTCCTTGAAGGAAGGACAAGGAATCAGTTTTTTTTTATTTTTCTGTTTTTAATAGTGGAAGAGTACCAAGTCACAACTCTGAAACTTGTTCTGCTATGAAAATAGTCCTGCTGAGAACATAGCATGGCTTTGTTTTGCTATTCCATAGAAAAAATCAAGAAGCTGATGAGCAAATGGAAAAATAGGTTGGAAAAGAAGATTTTTTCTTATAAACACTTGCACATATTTATGCTTAAAAACATTTGCACAAGGTAGGTGTCTTTTGTTAAGATATGTCCTAAAACAACCTGTTCATCAAACAACATGTAACAGTTGAGCTAAATGCTGTTTGCCTTTATCACAGTAGCAGCAGAATGGTTGTGAAAATGCCTGTAGTACTGTTTGCAAAGAAATGTATGCAAATTCAGGCTCGTACTGCTTGCCAGACACAAAATGTTCTCTTTATGGTGAGATAAATTAGTTTCCATTTTTATGCAAATTTTCCTGCTTATTGGCTATAGAGCTCTTCTGTCGTATTTGGAGGTACTGCATGCCAAACACTGCAGAGGCTCTGCATTATTTCCAGAAATCCTGCTGAGATATGTGGGGATATGTAAAGCAGTCAGAGAGAGAAATTAATGCCATTTCCTTCTGCCTTCTCTGTATTTCATCATTGATTGAAGACACGATGTGGGAAAAGAGATTTTGGCTCTTTAACTGAAATAGTTTTATTCATAGAGCTTTGTATGTAAATGTGTTCATTGCTTTTTCTAGAAGACACAATAACCCCAGGAGAACCATCTCAGATTGCACTGTGTGGTACAGGCTGCGAGGGAAGAATGAAGCAAAGTTGCTGTGTTCAACATAGACTGAGTTCTTTGCTGTTGGAACATTTTATTTTTGGAAGTGGTAGAAGAGAGATGAGGAAAATAGGGCAGGAATAGAAAGTGTGGCTTTGAAAAGTCTACCAGAAGGATTTCCTGTTCCAGCTCATCTGTTGGAATACTGTCCTGGGATGTGAATTCATGTTTTCCCTCCTACTGAAGGGATTCTCCTCAGAGATACCATCCCCTCCTAATGTTTCAGAGGTCAGAGTCCTCAGGCTCTGGCAGATTCCCGGGTCCTGCCTACAGGAACTGCCCCAGCAGCCCATCAGAGCAAGTGAGACCTCAGATTTTGCCTGCTTCCCTGGGAAGTGGGACTGTCATGTTCCATGTTGCACATCCTACTTTCAAAGGAGTATCGTCCAAAAATTCAGATAACTCTGCTATGTACATCTGTAGTCTGAGCCCTCTCTTGAAATTTAGAAATACATGTTCAATTTGTCTCAAGCAGAGGAAGGAACTAAACTGAGGTTTCCAGTACCTGGGAGACATCCTCAAGTCAATGGGGAGAAGGGAGTCCTGTGCAGTAACATGGTCCTGGGATACTCGTTGGCTACTCTGCAGCCACAGAAGTGTTAAGTGGGAGACCCGGAATGGGAGTCTAGAACAGTACTTTCCTACATGACTTTACCACATGAAAGCTATTATTGAGTATCATACCTCTAATTTAATAAAGTTTGTGTGTTTATAATTATCTTAGAGACTTTTAGTCTATGTTCATCTTCGGTTGAAATGTTTCTATAGCGCCCCAAATATTTGGGAGTGGGAAATATGCCTGGCTTTCTGAAAACAAACAAGAACCCTTGCTTCTGCTTCTTCTGCTTTTGTTGCTGTAACTCTCTTGTTATTTTTAACAAGCCTTGAGCACTTTTGGAGTGAAATGGGCATAGGGAAAGTATTCATTTGGATCTACTGTCCATAGACTTTTTAAAAAAGCTTCTTTCTTATTTTTAGAAGATATTTATAAATTGCCCATACAGTATATGAACTTGTGAATAGTATCACAAGATGATTATTTCAGTGCAAGACAGAATTCCTCAGTGTTATTTGCATCTTCTTTTTTTGGTAGGCTTCCAACAAATCCGTGACACTTAGGTATGTAATTCCTCACTGTATTTGGGTAGTCTTTTTTGCCTTGTCTTAATTAGTCAATAAACAAATTTGGCTTTCTTAAACACGATCTACTACAGTACAATTCTAAGATAATTTCTATTGATGAAAACTCCCCAGGTGATTGGCAGACTATACTAGAAACCACTCATCAATACTGTCTCTTTGTTAAATGTCTGGATTTCAATAGAGGTGCTTTATGGAGACTGCTTCAATGGAATCTAGCATTTTCATTTCTAAAAAATTTGAATGCAAGAAGACCTCCAGTATGTATAACATTAATTCTAAATGACATAACACTTATACAATGTAATTGAAATGTTACCTGATAGCTTATCATTCTGTGCACTATATTTTCATTCTTACAATCTTTCTTAATTAAGAAGTCCATTTGGTAGGTGTATTTTTAATCCCTTCACAGTTCCATATTGTTGTTTTTCTAAATTTGTTCTGAATGTAAAAGTAGATATAGAAACAATCCATCAAGTGGTTACTTTATATAAAGCTAGATTTTTTTTTAAATCTTGAATTTTGGCAAAAAGTGTGGTCCACTTCTCTCCTTATCACCCTTCTTCTTATTGACATAATTAACATTAATTATGTTTTCCTGCAATTTCAACTGATGATTTCCCCTGGCCCATACTGATTGGGGTGTTTTTGTTGGTTTTTTTTTTTTTTTCATTTGGTTGGTTGTGGGGTTTTCTGGTAGGTTGAACTTTGCATGCTACAGTAGAGATGGCCGGCTGTGCACCATTCCACAGAAACTGGCTCAGCATGTGTGGGAGATCTTAGGGTTCATGTCCTCATTACATCTCTCTTCTGAATTCTTTTCTAATTTTCACTGAAATCTATTTTTCATTGTTTTTTTTTCTCTCATTAGTACCAGAAAATACTCAAACTGAACTTTTAATCTCATCCAGTTTTAGTTTTGTTTTTTTGTTTGTGTTTTTTTGAGAGGTCAAAATTAGGCAAATTTTTCTATCCTTAACTGAAAACCACTTTTTAATACCTACACTAATAGCACTGGGACAAAAAAATGGGTTGGAGAGAGTTTTAATCCTTAAAGCATTATCAAGTAAAACTAGCACAGTGAAATGTGGAAATAAAACAGAAAAGCAAGAGGAGATTCTTGTCATTAGTTTTTGGTAACTGGAAAATTGTCAGAGCCCAGAAAGGCCATAAAGACTTCATTGTGTCTTTCAATCAAGTTTTGGAGCCAGATAGTTACAAGGCAAATTCATTCTCAATATACAGCCTCTGGAACGATGACAATAGCATTCAATTAATTCGATGTGACCAAAATGTCAAGATCCTCATAAAGAAATCTTTCACTCATCTGGATTATTATATCAAGAGATTTTTTTTTTTTTTTTGAGTCTGATAAATTTAGGGCATGGGAGGAATTTACTTATTTATAGTTTCTTCTTATTTCATAGTGATAGTGCTTACCATCCCTCCCATACAGCTGCAGAGCTCCTTAGCTAGGAAATACACAGACTGAGTCATCATAATTGCTACTAAAAAGGAGAAACACAAAAGGGTTGGATCCAAAACAAGAGCCAAACCCAGTTCTGGTGCGCCGCACTCTCTGTGTAATATGTCATCATTACTTCTTTTAAATGTAATTTTGAAACCCATTTAAGCACAGATGTTGTCACTGGAAACTCATAAAAACACCAGTTTAAGCAGTCCCATGCTGGTTGAGCATCCCATTAGCTTGTCTCGCACAATGGCCAGCACCAACAGCTCAGGGGAAAGAGCTTAAGAAACACAGGAATGATCTGTTCCTCTTTCCTTTCTTCTAGTGATCAGTGCTGCAGGCGTTTCCTCCTCTTGATATCACATTAGGGCCATTGTTTAGTTATCCTCAATGGACCTTTCTCCAACTGACTTGCTTATCCTATTTTGAACCTGCTAATATTTTTCACATCCAAACTTAATTTAGCAGTGAGTCAATATCTTGTTGTGTGGAAAATTGCTCCCTTTGGTTTTAACTGTTTTTAAACCTGTCATCGGATAAATTACTTTGTTTATATGGTAAGGAATAATGAACAATTGTTCCTTATTCATCTTCTCTGTCCTAGTTATGATTTTATAAACCTCTCCCCAAACACACAGGTCATCCTGAGCTGAGGAAAGCTTGCCTGCTTTGCTTGAGCAGGTGCTGAGCCATACTTGCAGCCACCTTTGTCCCCCTTCAGAATACTCCAAGTTCTACTGTATCCTTTCTGAGGGAGCATCATCAGAGTTATACCAACACACTTGCCAGTTGTGAAAAATGTGCAGCAATGGAAGGACTCCAGGATACAAAATAATAGGATTTGTGGCTTGTCTATAGATTTAATGAGTAACTGGTTTGGGAGTTTGGTTGGTTTTATTTTGAATAAAAGGGTGATTTTTTCATCTCTCTTTCTAAATTAGTTCAAGCTGCTTTGCATTTGGACTAAGCAAGCTAGAACATGCTCCAGAATAGGAATGTTCACTCATAGAGGCAATCTGATGCAGCTATCCTTTCAAAAATTTCTCCCTATGCTGTTGTACATCAATTTTCATCCATTAACAAACCCTCCGTCTTAGAACTTTTTGCATTTCTTTCACAGGAGCAATGTGTGGATTAATTAATACACAGTGTTGGTTGAAATTAATAAGTGACAAAATTTAATTACCTTCCACACCAGTTGACTCTTATCCACACATTGTGCAAACTATAATTTCCCATTCCTTTGGGATACATTTCTCATATGGGCCGCACATGTTTCATAAATTGAAATGTGTTGGAGGTTCTCCTTATTCTGGGAAATTTTTGTGGTCTGCAAACCACAAACACAAGCAAGAGTTCAAAAGGCTTCAGTAGAATACAATCTGATCTAGCACTGTAGATACACAGGTCAATAAACATCTAAGTAGTGCACCTAAATTGGTACTAACTACTGTGTGTACTATTAAGACAGAGCTGAGAGACAGATTGCCTTTTAGTCTCACTTTGCTGAAGCATGAATACTGTCCACAGTTTTAACACAATAGCAGATAACTATTGTCCATTCAGTCCTGCACAAATCTGTAATGAAACAGTTAAATGGCAAATGCCAAATGCTAGATATTTCTAGCAACTGACATTTATGAAAAAACACTATATTGTTGGAATCAAAACTGTCATTGAAACAAACCTTTTTCTTAGTCCCAGTGTCTAGTGTGCTTTTTAAGTTCACTTGAATTTTTTTTTCTGCAGCTTGATGGAGTTGACTCTTGACCAATATCAGTTAAAGACTCTGCAATATAAGAGCTCTTACTAGGTTCAAGGCATTGAGAAAACAAGAGAGATCTACTGAACAGTGATCCAGGATGGCCTCAAGGGACCTGGATTTGAGTTCTCATATTGCTGATGTATTATAGACATGGTAATTATTCACTTCTGATTTTATCTGGTTTGCTCAGCTGTAATATATTTGCAGAAGACTTTTTTTGCTACACATTTGCAGTCAAACACAATGCAGTCCTCCTTCTCTCTTGGAAGTCTGCAAGTCAGATTCCCTGCTGCAAACCTAACACAGGGATTTCCTAAACTTTCCTGCAGAATATCTTTACACACTTTGTAATTTAATGAAATTAGTAAGAATTAGTTAGCTGAAGTCAGCAGGAAGTGTCTTTTTCAGCAGAGGAGGTGAGTCCTTACTCTTTGAGTCTTGTCATATTGTTACTTACTGAGCAGTGGTTCCTTGCACAGCTGCTCATCCTAATGACTCACAGATTCCAAGATAGAAGAGTCTTGCTCTTGCCCATGCACATGCCACCCTTCCATTCCTATGGAATCATTTCCAGGCTGAGGGCAGTCTAAGTGACTGGCCCAGCAGAAGAGCTGGGCAGTCTTCTACTGTATTAAGGTAGCACCCAGAAGAGTCCAGATGTCAAGTGTGTAGTGTGGGAGCAGGGCAAGGGGAAAGAGAGGCCAGGTGAGGAGCCACACTTCCTCTCTGTTCACCACCAGGTTTGCTCAGTTGTCCATGGAGCTGCAGATTAATAAATTATCAAATTGTTTCCAGTTATGTCTTCTGAGCCTCGAAGATTCTAAAACTCTAGACTGGCCCAATTTCTTTCTGAATTCATGCAGTATGATCACTTACTTCATTTACTAAAGGTTTTAATTCAAGTGCTGTGTCCCCAATACATCTTTGTTAACAATGACACAGATTGGTAAACATGCTTCACTGTTGGAGCGATGACTGTCTTCCGTAGGGAGGGAGCAGTGTGTTTTGGTATTCTAGGAAAGCCTTTTCATTTAATCAACAGACTTTTTTTGCATAGCTGCATAACACGAGACAAAGTTGAACTAATGGTCAGGTTTAATGTTACTACCGAAGATTTCAACTTTTCAGCTACAGGGGAAAAGGTCTTACATTTTTTTCATCACAGTCTCTGTCAAAAATGTTTGAATCTGCCTAGAAATTATTACTGTTTCTTAGCCCAGTAAGATCTTCCAACAAATACAAAGAGCTGCCTGCAGTTCTGACACCATGCAGATCTGTTTTGTTGTTTGTTTATCTTGGTAAACCAGGAGTTTTGTTACAATGGGATGCATTTTTTGGCTTTTAAAATGCAGCAAAGAGCACAGGAAATTATATGTGCTGACAAATGGATTCTGAACTTTTGTTAGGAGGAAACAATTTCAGAGCCTCCACTAGGAAAACTCCACCCATCTTGTTATATGTTTTTTTAATCACTATCTGTTTAATGACTTACATGTTATGAAGGGCATGCATGTTTTCTCTTACAATAGATTTTTATACTCAACCCTGCTTATACACAAAGTTTCATGGATTTCCCTAAATAAAAATCACTTTGGTAAATGTTTCAGAAAAAAAAACCCTACTGTATTTAACTTCACTCTCGAGTTCTGTGTTCTTTCAACATAAAAATCTCTTCTCCCACTATGTAACAGAACCACTGCTATTAACTGAAACTTGAAAGCAATGATGAAGATTTCCACAATATATAAAATGTAGGTCTCTCCCTGTAGCACCCTGTATTAAGGAGAGGGTCTTTCTGAAACACGCCTAACATATGTTCTTACTGGTCTGTTTTTCTTGAAGTGATTTAAAGGCGAAGGACAAGGCACCGCCAAGCACAGTGAAATAGAAGATTTGCTCTTGTGGGTGATGGACAGTCAGGAAGGTCGGTGTCTCAGGGCTGGGATTTCCCATCCATGCTGCATACACTTGGCTGGGCCACTGACCATTGTTCCAAGTGATACGCTGTGCTGGCTCCCACGCAAGGTGATTTTTTTCTATGTTGCATTTACAGAACAAGCTCTTCTCACAGTATCTGGGATACCGGCTCATTGTGGCTTCCATGAATACAGGGGAAATTCCTGGCATATTCCAGGACCAAGAAATGTGAAAGCCCCTCAGTGACTGAAACTTGGACTGAGCCTTTCTTGAAGGTACATGAACTGTGAATCTGAGAGTAAAATTTATCCTACTTGCCACTCTAGGAAAAAAATAGTGCTGTCTTGGTTTTCCACATGGCCTTTTTTAAAGGGCAATGTATATCTCATGCATTTTTGTAATTATACAGTAAAAGTATGGAGTGATAGTGTCTGACATGGAGCTGTTGTTCCTTCAAGTTTTCCTTACTCTGGAGTTCCTGATTTATTGAGGAAGCTGTACCAATCAGAGCACCCCTTCTAACACTTGACTGTGAAAAAGAATGAAAGAGGAATGCATCAATTAGTTTGGGACTGAGGCTTCTAGGGGAGAAGTATTAACTTCATTTAGCCAGTCTTCTTCTATTACAGCATTGACTTTGTCTCTTTGATTTTAGTATATTCTTTGCTATACTCCAAGGAGAGAAACCTGTGTGACAGAACTGAAGAGAAAGTAGAATACTAGATAAATGGTCTAAAAGTTTTGGCTTTAGAACATCATTGCTTATTTAATCTCATCTCTAACTATCTGTTCTCTCTCTCCTCACATGTCAGATAAACTCTCAGGGGTCACATCTGTCTTCTGGTTTTGGGGTGTTAATCTCCTAGGACAAGGAGGTTAAATATATAAATTGTAATACATTGATCAATATAATGGTTGGCTGGAGAAGTTCAATTAATAATAAAAATTATTAAAACTAGAATCACGCTCCTTATTTTAAGAATTACACTTCCATGGAGCATAGATGTCTCCTTATATACAGGAGAGGCTGCCTCTTGACTTGTTTCCTACTTCCAGATTTCCTTTTCAACCATGGCAGGAAGACTGAGATTGTGACAAGAGGAAGGGGAAATACAGAAGAACAGTTAGTAGCAGTAAGTTTTCTCATGTTTAGAAATAGCCTCTGTGTGCAAAAACAATTGTCAGCAGCTTTCAACAATTTCACTGATGGGTATTGTTTTCTCAGACCTGACCACCCTCTGTTCATCAGTCTTTTCACATGCATCAGTCATGAGTCTGAGTCTCTCAGCATCCCCACGCTGAGCTGTCATTAATCAGTCTGCATTTTGGAAACTGCTTATGGCAGAGCTTAGGCAGCAGGGACCAGCTCTATTTCAGCTTATTATAAGCACAGTAAAGCTTTTCACTGGCCTGTACAAGAGGAAAGATAGAAATGTATGTTCTCCCAGACCACTGGGAGAACCAATGGCAAACTACTGTCAGCCATTCCAGAGAGAGATAAGTAACAGAGGGTCAAGTCTGATGTACGCTGTCCAGGAGGGGTATGTATAATCTTATCTGGTGTCTGAAGTAATTTAATTAGTTTCATGCCTCATAGCATCCATATAAGTAAGCTCACCAGTGGGGAAGAGCATAGTTCTGGTGTTAAAACACATAACTAAGATTTGAGACCAGTGCTCAAATTCCAGCCTTATTACACCATGAAATTCTAAGTTACAAATTTTCTGTCATTAAACCACTTCAATGAGTGGTGAAAGCTGAACAGCAGTGAAGACTCAAACCATTGTGTGAACCATGCTACGCCAGGATAAAGTCAAACAATGGAATAGTAAACACATCCAAATCCCATGTGCAGTGGGACTGCAACTGCACCGTGGGGTCCTGCATTGCAAATACT
This sequence comes from Lanius collurio, assembly GCA_020086605.1. Classification (NCBI taxonomy): domain Eukaryota; kingdom Metazoa; phylum Chordata; class Aves; order Passeriformes; family Laniidae; genus Lanius; species Lanius collurio. The sequence goes on from JACBWW010000002.1 coordinate 4,076,504, forward strand.
TTTATTTAAGGGCAAGGGACACACATCCTAAAGAATAGTATAATTTTATAATTTAATTTATTATATCAGTCCAAATTGCTGTAGTGAGTCTCAGATCAGTTATACTTTTTTGTAACGGCCATGTTTTATAGGGTAGTGCTAAAAAAATCTCATACTTTGGTTTATTACATTCACATCAGAATGACCTACACCATTCTCAATTTGGATGCATAAAGGTAACTGTAGGTGTCTATTCATATTTTTTGTGTTTTTTTGCAGAAGAATGGTTCTGCTCTGCACAGTTCTGTCCTGCATGAGGAACTGTCAATGATTATGCTGTGGTTATTACATATGAGAATGGAAGAAAACAACAGCTTCTTTCACACTCAAATGTAAAGTAGAGGTGAAAGGAAAGGTTTAGTTGCAAATTTGCTGCTTCAGGTGGCTGCACTAATGGGGATAAGGTGCTTGAGTGCAACTGCTTTAACTTTTGCAGTGAGTGCCTCACACTGCCTCCCTTTGGTTGTGGGGACTGGGCGGAAGGTTCGCTCTGTCTGTAGGGAACCTGTCTGCTTTCACCTGTAATCAAAAGACTGATGTACCACACCCTAGACCCTGATGAGGGGCGTCTTCCTTCAGTGCAGCAGACCCCAGGGAGGTGTGGATGGAGTTCCTGAGTGTCAGGTAGGAGAGAGGTAAGAGAGGTTATACCCAGCCTAACCCGGTCTGTTACAAAGTTTTGGGCATGATCTAACTTTGATTAATGAACTGTTCTACCCCAAGTATTTCCTGGATGCCTACATTACCATTTTCAATTGTGCTAACTCAAACAAACCAGCAATCAATTAACTAGAATTACAAAACTCTAGGCTAAACAAAGCCATCGTGAAGAAACTGGCTTTCAGCCCAGTATCTGCAGATGATGGGATATGAAACAGCCTATTGATTCTGCAGCTCTCAAAATCTTGTACAAAAGTAAAAACAATGCTATTTGCCTTTTCAATAGGGGGAAAAAAAAATCTCGTTTTATTCAGTACCTCCACTTAAAAAAGGCAAACTACATTACTGAGTCAATTTTTAGGAGGTTGTACAGGAAGAAGTAATTCCAGTACAGTAAGAAAACTTCAGCTTGGATTTATAAAAACTCTAGAAGAAAGGCAAGAACACTAAATTTTAAATTAGATTTATATGTCCACCTGTCAAAAATGTTGTGCAAACTTCTTGAGGTATTTTTATCTTTCATTTAGAAAGCAATATGAGAAGACAAAACAGCTCTGTCAAATTTCTTTGCTGGTGACTGTCAAGTTTATTGCTAGTAGTATGGTATTTAGTGCTTTTCATCTGGCTTTGGATGACAGAACTCTAAAACATACAAAGATCTCAGCTTCTAGTAGTCATGCTTCAGGGGAAAAACTTGGACACTTGAAACAAACACACAAATGGCATAAATAAGTCAAGCAACAACACTGAAAACACCACTTTCCTAAACCTCTTCTTTTTAATTAATTCTCTGCTCTGGAGGAGCAGTTTCGTGGTTTTTCAATATGTGAGGGTTGCCAACACAAAAAGCATGTGGTAACTGTAAAAGCAATAACCAGTCCAGCTGCATTCCCTGTGCAGAAACTGAGAGGGACAACAAGCCATAAATAGTGGTGTCACCGCCACTCTTTGCCTCAGTTAAGGAGTATTATTATTCTAAACACAAAACAAACTATTGCTTGGGCTCCAACTGAAAGTTTCAAAGCCTCATAAATCTGCCAGGTCAAAGCCAATTTTCATTGGAATTTTGGAAAGGAACTTCTTGAGAGAAATACCAGCCCTAATTTTAATTTCCTTTTACTACTTGTTTTAACAGCCTCATCCAAACCCCAAAGTGTTCTACAAATGGAAGAATACAAATTTTCCTGTGATTCACCTCATTCTATGTATGTGTGTAGCTCAGCACTAGTCTACTATAGCAAACACAATCAGAACATCTCCACTGAGTATATCTTTTCCTTTAACCTGAAGCTGCTGAGAACTGCCTTTAGGCAGAGATGGATGTGATGAGTGACTGCATGGGCTTTAGGTAGGATATTGCTGCCTAAGCTGTTGTCTCCAAGGCTCCAGTCAAGGCAGGTGCTTTGTCTACAGTGTAAACATTTTTTAGGCTTGTTTGATAAAAGGTTTGGAAACTGCTCTTACTGAGGAGAGTTGCTGGTTCCAAAACATGAAGAGGAAGGTTTTGATTTTTTTTTTTTAACAAAAAGGAAAAATCCTTCCATGAGAGCTCAGCTGACATCTGAGGCAATTTTCAGAAAAGTCTACTCAAAAGGAAGGATGTGTGTATGTGCTTGCTCTCTGATTGCCCTTCCGAAAGTAATTTTTTTGCACTACTTTTTCTGCCTCAGAGTATCTTCCCAAGTGGAGAGGGCAGACTTTCCAGCCTTCCTGAAAGGGAGAAGGGGCAGGTCAGAAATGATGGGGCTTTTCCTCCCTTTTCTTAACAAATTCCTCTTCTGTCACTGCTCTCCTGCTGTAACAGTTAACTGTCTTCATGCATTAAGTGTGTTCTACACAGAAAACCTGCTTGTAGCACAGTGTTTTCTAAACTCAGTATTTTATCTTTATAATACATGGTGTAACTTTTGCTAATATGCAAAAGAAACAAGAAGAGTGATATAAGATAAAATCTGAGGTGTGTCTCTTTCTAGGGATATTTATTCCATTTTCATGGTTATGAAATTACAAAATTATGTTCTCCTTCTATGCAAAAAAAATTGGCTCTGAGTGTCAATGGTGCAGTGATAGAATAGACAGGATTAGTCCAGATCCCCACAAAGAAATTAAAAAATGAGAAAAGTGGCAAAAGGGTAGGTTGTGTAGTCAGAGAGATTGATCAAGATATTTCATATTGTGAGAAAGTTCTGTTTTGTCTCCCATTTACTAAACTTTTTGCCCTGGACAGGAACAACTGATTTTAACAAACATTTGGCTTAATTTTTTATTTTTGTGGAAGCATACAATAGGCTCATAGACCCAGCTGGTCATCATACATGGTCTTGGGCCTGAAGAAAGGCAGCATAAAAGTGTGGGTTTTTTTTTAATGAAAAGAAAGAAGCAAGTAAAAAGGACTGCTTTACATAGTTCAAGTGATCAGGGTGGAACAGAAAAATATTCTGTCTCTAATGTAGATTTAAATAAAGATGTTCCTTTGATTATTTACTACTGTCAAAAGGGACCTCATTCTGGGAAACATGCTGAAAAAAGTTTTTCTTTGTCTGTCATGCATATCAGCTGCCTGGTAGACAAAGAAAGATTCTTTGTGACTCTCCTGTTTTTATACACAAAAGCAAGTACCAGTGTCTGCATTTATAGGTATTGCTTTCCAGTGAAACAGTTTTATGTCATACCAGTCCATAAGATTCAGAAAAATAATTGCAATATCTGTTGGCCGTTAACAACACGTTATGATTTAAACAGCCCTTCACTTTGCAGGTCAAAACCAAACATACAGGCTTGTGAGCATTTTTTAGCTTTTTGCTTCTTTATTCTTGCTTCTCTGTTTTGCCCCAGATTGACCCTGCACTTCTGGACTTGTTGCTCTACCAGGATTTCTCTTAACCTTATTAACGTAGGCTCTTACTAAAGGGAGCTCTGTGCAGCAGCGGGCAGCACTGACAGGGTTGTCTCATGGAAAGCACAGCTGTGAGGACCTTCCTCCAGGAATGGCAAACCAGACAGTTACTGACTATCAAAGCAAATTTAGGTGTCGAACACAAGCGCTTCTTGCTTTATTTATGCCTCAATATTGTGCAAGCTTGTAGGGGTGTCTTGGAAGTGAAAAGTAATATGCAGCTGGAGGGTGTCAGAGCTTTTTCCAGCAGTATCCATGTCAATAAAACAGCCTGAAACTTTGTTTATAGCCTTGGCAAAGCCATCATAGGCTGAATTAGTCACAGCAGCAAAGCTATCTGCTCACCAGTAGGGAATCTTCGTATTACAAACTTTTGGTATAAACCTCGTGAGGTTTAATAGGAATTGCTTTATATACTAGTAAAATCTATGGATTTTTACAGACCCTAGAGCTTGTTTTTACTCTTTCCAATACTTTCCAAAGCCAAGGTGAATTCTTCTGGATCCTAGGCTCTTCTCTTTTAGCTTTGTCCCAGCTGCTGCTGCTGCTAACTGTTCAGCATGAACGGATAAGTATGGAGCATTGGCTGGAAGGCAACAGAAATCTGTGGCTCAGGAATATTGCCCCCTTTCAGTGTCTCTCTCAGAGAATTTCTCAAAGAGACTGCTTCTCTTGTTTAGCCATCACAATTGAGCAAGAAAGAAATTCTGTGGCATAGTTTACAAATCTTTAAGAAGATAGGTATTTTCAATATGTTTCAAATTTGTGGACCCCTGTAAAGTGAATCTAAGGTTACTGAAGCAAACTTTCTTTTCTCAGTTATCTTTCCAGGTCTCCTAGTAATAGACCAGATGTTAAAGGCCACTGATCGAGAAAAAAAGACCTCCCAGCTGAAATTTAAGCTATGTTTACTCAAAGGTTCAGAACACTCTCAACATCACTTAGATTTTAAATTCCCTGTTTATAGGGGCCTTTTTTTTACAAACGGTGCATTCAACTCATTGGTCGCTCTGCTCTGTGAGCATTATTGCAGTATGAATAATAAATTGCAGTTTTATCTGAGGGTCCTCAGAAATATCTTTCTGTAAGAAAGTTTCTCATCACTAGATTTGGAGTATTTAGAAATTATTACTGTCTCATTCTCATAATCAGAATGTGTTTCATGATGGTAGACTAGAGGTATGAGGTAAACATTGTCATAGCTGACTGAGTTTTTTTGGTTGCATCCTGACTTGTACAGCTTTCTTGAGAGAAGCCAAGACTGAAAGGAAACATGGGAGTTTCGGGGAACACAATTTCAGTTGCTTATTCAATTATTAGCCAGTCCTGAAATGACTCACAACACAGCTGCTTAGATTTACAGGCAGTTAACAGACTTAAATGTTTGTTGGCTTTTTTTGTTCAAAGTGATGTCGTGGGACATTGTCCTGGGTCAGATGTACCATAAAATTGAAGGCTTGAGGAAACAAAACAGACTTTCGTCTCTTTCTTACATCAGTTGCTTTGTGAGACTGATGTCTCACAATGGCTGTGAGAAAGACACTATGAAAGTGATTTTATCTGTCTAACCTTGAGATAGCAGAACAATCTAGTAACAGTATTCAGTAAAAGTTGGGCACTATTGTCTCTGAGACACTCTGAAAACTCTGGGATTCTCTGATCTGCTATTTCCAAATACTCCAATTTTGATGTGACTTTATTTGGTAACTCTTGCATCTGTAACAATAATAATACAGTGGGCTGGCAGCTTGATTGGTGGAATTTTTTCATAACACTGATAATTGACAGTCATGCCTCAACAATTTGGAACTGTTTTGGTTAGACTAACAATCAAATACTTTCATACTTTTTATATAGAGAATTTCTTTGTGAACAGAGATAGAATAACCAGTAAGTACAGGCCATGTTTTGTCATATAAACAAGTACTTACAAGATGCTGCAACATACAGCAATTTCTAAACTATATTGTTTCTGATTTTAATCTAGGGTTGTTCTCCTGTACTAGACTTCTATTCTAACCTTCTAAATTAAAGAAAAGGAATTAACAGCACTGACCATAACACCTTAGGATTTTTATGTTTTCTTTTTTTCTTTCCTTTTTCACTTTCTTCTATTTTTCTTCCTTATTTCTTTAGTTCACTGAGGTATCTCTTCTGCTCTTGATCCCTTTTGTCCAAGGTTGAGGTAACATCTTTTTTTGCTCTTCCGGTTAAAGTATTTTGTATTTTTGTACTGCTATATGCAACTATTAAAAATCAAAAGCATTTATCCATACAGTAGGCAGCAGGATTTGTAAAAACTGTAAGAGATTCTCTTTTTATCAATGGCAGATCTTAATTTTAGGGCTTACATCCTTCTTCTGGACAGGTACTGAACGAGGCAATGCAAGTTCCCATTTGGGAGTTAACAACCTTCACTGTTACAAGTCCTGATAAAGGTTTAGTCTTGCTTTTCCACTGCCTTGTCTGCACTCACGTAGATAGGTGCAGAATGAAACCACAGTGAGTTTGTTAAATCTTTGTTCTGTCTTGGTAGTATCTGAAATACCACCTTCCTTGACAAGACTGCAGTGGCTGAGAGTGAGTTTTTGAGTGTTACTCAAACTTCCTGAGGATTGTAATGAATTATGCCTGCTGCCCATGATCTGGTTGGCTTTTGCCACTCATAGAATTTACTGAGTGAGGAAAATCTTTCAAGATAGGCAGAAGTGGCAGTAGTTCAGGACAGCATGGGATGCAGCTTTGATGAGGAACGAAATGGCTGAACAGTGGCCAAAGTCATCTGATAAGCGATTTGGACTGTGTGTTGCATTAGACAGCAAGACAGCAAAGGAGATTAGAGTCCTGTTACTCCTTCTTAGAAATTTGCCCCTTGGGATCCTCTCTAATCCATGCTCAGAGAACTGCCCTTGGAATCTGCCTGCTCTGGTGTCATCAGTCTCTGATGGGCAGCAAACCAGACTAAATGCAAGGATGAATCCAGGGCCACTTGTGCTTGAGAAACATACTTGGGGGACTGGATGGTGATCTTGGAGAAGTTAGGAGCTGTATTTAGTTTATTGCCTACAAAAAGCATGTTTATTACTTATTACTCAGAAGGTAGTTTAAAACAATTAGTCTAATTATTGTAGGGCATTGTGCTTTAAAAGCTACAGCTGAAAGTAGGGAACCACAAGATTTTCATGTAAGTAATAAAATTGTTTTTTTAATAACCTAGATGAGTCAGAAGAAACCAGTGGTTATAAGTTTGGAGGAGTTTCCTTGAAGTTGGAGTCCTGTAATCACAGGAGCTCATCTGCCATCAAGAGTAACCTGTATTAGCAGTGTTGAAAAGTAACTCTTAGCTGCTGCTTAAAGCAAGTCTAATATTCTCCTTGTTGTGCTCTGAAGTCCTTGGACTTAATCCTGACTTTTTGTACATGTAGACTCACCACAAAGCATGGAAGAAAAAACCCTTTTAAAGAGCATGATCTTGCAGCCCCTAAATAAAACACACAAGACGAAGGCCTCTTTGTGACATCTTAATACTCTTTTTGTGAATAATTAATTTAAGCCAAAGAAAAGCAGCTGAATTTTGAGAAACAAGTACCTCCTGTGAGTCCAGTAAGGCTGTTTGCTGTGCAAGCAACTAAACAGAGAAGAGGAAGTGGCTGGGATCCTGTTCCAGCTTTATTTTGAGTGCTTTTGACTGTCCTGTCCAGAAAAGGGGTAAACATCTTCCATCCTGGAGGGGTTGCAATGGTTCATCCTTAACTGGTAGCTTTGTTATGAGAAGCATGGAACTAGTGGTGACTTTCTTCCAGAGCAAGATGGCCAAGGGCCAAAGTTTGAAATTAACTACTCAATTCCAGCCTTATAACTTAAAATACTCCAAAGAAAATTTAACTGGGGAGAAGATGAGCCCTTGTAAGACTGAAACATGGTTTTTGTTTGCAAGGGTGCAGATGTGAATTTTTTCAGGAATAAGACACAAGAAAAGCTTTCTGGAGAAGAACAGATGGGAAATGCACACAGGTATTATTATTCACAATGAAAAAAGTACCATGGTGGAGGTTGTGCTTAAGACCCAACACTTGTAAAGAATTTGAGACCTGAGCTGACAACATAATTGCACTAGCTTTTGAATATACCAAAGCCTATTTCATGAAAACTGCAGCTGGTCTGCGTGCTTTTTTTATGAAATACAGTTCCATTTGTGGAGGATCCAAGCAGTGCTGCTATGTGGAAAAGCAAACCATCTCAAAGATGTTTACTTCTGCATGGAAATATTCCCAGACAAAGGAGTCAAACCCTCTCCCTAGAAAGACTAAATTCAGTCAATTCCTTCTGCACAGTATTTTGTTCTTTTCTTATGTTGGCAGTCTTCATACTTGTAACCACTAAACTTCATCCTCTTACTCCCATTCTTTATGCACACTATTTGTTTCCCAAGGCAAGTGGTATGCAAAGTCATCTTGTATTTAAAGTACTTCCACTTAAACTTTACAGTAAGATTGGGAGTAAGATATTTTGAACTTTGTGATTAAATGTTTTAGCAGCTGTTGCTGTAAAGACTTAAATATGCTTCCAATTTTTTTCACACAGGTATCTAACCAACCTGGAGGTAATTGAATATCTACAGGACACAGGCATAAAGTAGGTATGATAGTATTTATTTGATATTAATGATTTTACTGGAACATATAATTACTGGAGTAGTTGTGTACTCCTTGGCATTAGTGTACATGAAAGAATATGTTCTATTAAACAGGAGCATAGCTTTAAAAACCCCCTACACTTAATCACTTAATAATCTTGCTTTGCAAAGTGAATGAGTGTACCTATGTCTGTCAAGTAAATTATGTAGTGGCTAGAGCAATTAATTTAGACACAAGGCAAGGAGCACATAGTGGACGAGCTTGCTTCTTTATGTCTTGGAATATCTTAAACCATTTACAAACAGCCTAAATATTCCTTGACTGTGCAGCTCCGCTTTAAGCCAGTGTTAGCTGACAGCTACACACCAGAAGCAGAAGTTGAGAAATACAGCTCAAACCTCCTTATGATGTTAAGTCATTTATTCCCTCTTTCCCAGGGGGGCACAGAGCACCGACCTTGGGCGAGGGTCAGCCGGAGTAAGAGGGCGGGGCTTTGTGTCCAGTTGGTTTTGTCACAGAGAGGGGGGAAAGGGGATACCAGGGCGGAGCTGGGATAAACAACCAACCACATCAGAGCCCGGGCTGCTGGAACATCAGACAGACCTGACTCAGTCCCATGGCAGGGACCTGGCCGGGGGGAGGGGCCCAGAGGGGTCCACCGCAACAGCACACTGCAGATTTTTTTTCTTTTTAAGCTGACTGGGGAGTGCCCAGGTTAATATTATATCCATTTTCCCTTCTTTACACCCTTGTGCATGGCATGGAAACGGCAGTTTGCTTCTACAGATCCTGCCCCTCACCAAACAATCAATTCTGGGACATGTCTTTGTCTTTAAGTGTGTGTGTAAGATGTCTTTACAAGTAGCTTTTTTCTGTTATTGTAGGCACAGGCTTTTTTTCCCCTCAGATTCTAACTCAGAACAGATAAACTTGTGTGCCTCTTCAAGTGAATGCTGAAATTCATCATCAGTCAGCAAAACTGAAGCAACAGTGATTTCTGTACATTTAAAGGAATTGATTACAGTTTTGCTAAGTCATAGCCAGAATGAGGAAAATATAAACACAATGATGCAATTCGGAGCTCATGATGTAAAGAAATGCTGTGATGTTTGAGAACATATGTATGTGAACAAACTTATTGGTACACCAGTTGATATCCTAGAAGGAAAATAATGTTAGGTTAAGGATGCCCAATATAGTAAGCAAATCAGTTTCAAGTACCACGTGATGGTAAGTCCTGGACACCATTGTGAAAGACACCAACTCATTAGGGATGCAAGTTTCTGACTGCCAGGACAGCAGGAGAGATAGAGGTGAAGAGCTGGCAGATGGAGTGCATTCCCCCCTAATGTATGGGGGAAGGAGATGCTGTGAGAGTGAGTAGAAAATGTGTTGAAGAAGGTGGACCTCAGGGGAACAGAGGCTTGCTTCTTGGAGCTGTTTGGAAACCTCCACAACAACTGGTGCTCCCTCCTGTGCCACTGACCTTACGGTGCACAGGCAAAACCCAGGAGAAATGTTCACCTGCCTGCAGCTTCCTTGTAGCTCGTGCCCTTTTACCAGTAGTCAGGTGAACTACCTTTGAAGACAGGCGTTCCCACAATTTATCCAAGTATCTAATTCCTCTAAAAATGGGTAGTTCTTCAGATACATTATTTTGTGTTACAGTGTTGTAAAGCTTGACCTTTAAACATCTCTCATTCTTTCTGCAACAATGACCCTACATGATCAGTCAGTCACCTTAAAACTGAGGGTATTTTGTCAGTCCACTGTAAAGCTATTTTTAGCACAAGCAAACAGAAACTAGACAGACTCATGATCAGTCCTTTGGGGAAACAGAGGCAGAAGGATGAAGACAGAGGAAAAGACCTCCTCTTGAAGATTTTTCCTGTTAGTCACAGCATTGAGGAAAAACAAACTCCATATGGAACAGATCATGTAAGGCCTTTAAAACATATTTGGAGAGACTGTACAGTTTCTTAAAGGAACTTGGAATACTCTGTGGTTTGGGGGTTTTGTTGTATTTCCCATTTGGGGATATGTGTGCATTTTCATTTGTTTTAATTTGGACTGAGTTAAATGCATCAAGTGGTAGTTTGTTTTATTACTATCTTTCAAAGATCTATTCATAAAGGAAGAACATTCCCTGATTCCCCAGATGGGAATGAGTTACAAATGCTTCTCTCCCAGTAGTTTCATCAGAGAAGTTTTGCTGCTTTTGTGTTTTTCTTTTTTTTTTTTCTTCTTTTTTTTTCCTATTGACTTGCAAATGAAGGCTAATTTTTTGTTCCCAGCACAAGGCCAGATTGTAGTGTGCTGAGGCAAGGAGGTGTGCTCAGCCAGATGCTGAATTCAGACACGGAGTAAATATGTGGTGCAGGAGGTCACAACCAGTGGGCTGGTGTTAGCGGACCTACTAGTATCATCCAAAATCGCCCTTCTTCCTTTTGCCCCCCTGTCAAGCAACTCTGTCAACCATTCTAGAGTATTAACTGTGGAGTTCAGCCTTCTGTGATCTGCCTTTCCTGTCTGATAGTACAGTGATGGCTCACAAGGAAATAGGAGTGGAGTGAGATTTACCCCTTGGTGATAAGTGTTTTCATGCAGAAGGTGGTTGGGCTCTGGAACAGGCTCCCCAGGGAAATGGTCACAGCACCAGCCTGACAGAGTTCAAGGAGCATTTGGACAGTGCTCTCAGGCATAGGGTGTGATTTTTGGGGCTGTGCTCTGCAGGACCAGGACTTGGACTCGATGATTTTTGAGAGTCCCTTCCAACTCAGAATATTCTGTGATTCTGAGATAACTTTGCTGTAATTCTGCAGTGTCAATAAATGTTATGTACAAGAATGGCTGTCATTAAAACATTTGAGGTATTTTTTTTTCTTGAAAAGCTAATATACTCCCACTTATTAAAACCAAACTTTTGTTTTGAAATGTAACAAAAATGAATTTATAAATGTGGTAATCTTTTAAAATTTGACACTGGTCAGAAGAATATTCAGTGTGCATGTTGGGAAAGAGCTCTGGGCTTCTGAATCAATGACAGAGAAACAGACCCTGAACAAGGTGTTTTGCTGGTTTTGGGGGTTTTTTTTGGTTTATGTTTTTAGGATTCCAGTGAGAACAGGTAAGATGAGGGCAAACACTGAAACTTCCTGCTTTTCTGAATTACTGCTGTAATTACTTGTTTTGACATCTGAAAAGTATGAGCTGTTCTAACCTCTCAATTTTCCTTGCATTCCACATGTTGTATATTAGCATGAGTAGAGGGAAAAACAGTTATGGAGAATAAAAGAATACAGCTTTACTAAATGTGAAATATGAAAAAAGATTTTACAAGAAACCAAGGATTTTGTTAGGGCTCAGAGGAATAAGGAACACTGAACATGTATGAAGAATTCAAGCTTTATTTAAGCCATATTTTCTCTTTTGTGTTTGTCTTTTTAATTTATTCTTTTTTAATGTTGAGTAGCTTTAAGCTTACCTTTTCAAAAAAGATGGCCCAGCAGCCTGCCACTAGGCAGGTGTAGTCTCTATCTACAGCCTCTTGGAATTTGCTTTTTACGGATCTGTATTTCGGGGTGGACTTGCCCCCTTCGCATTTTGACAATTTGGCAACTCATTTATAGAAGCTCTCTCAGACCTGTAAATTAAATTTCAGACCTGCGGTGGCAGAGAGGAGCCGATGGGCAGCTCGGCGAGGCGGGGATGGGGCTTGCAGCCGGGCGAAGAGGCTGTGACCTGACACACGGGGGAGGGCAGGAGAGCCCAGCGCTTTTCCCTGCGTGAAAACAGTAGCGGGTTTCTGGACTTTTTTTTTTCCTTTCATTTTTTTTTTTTTCTCTCCCATTCCCTTTTCCTCCCTTCTTCTTCCCGGGGCTGTAATCTGACTGCTCTCTTTGGCTCCATTCCAGAGACAAATCCGAGTGGTTAATCTCTCTTCCCCCCCCCTTTCCCAGCCTCGGGGGCTGGGGGGCGACGGAGGAGGGAGGAGAAGGAGAGCAGAGCAAGCACCAGCCCAGAGCCGGGCCAGGCCTCCCCGGGGAGGGGCTGAGGCAGTGGCTGGGCTGCGGGAGCTGCATGGAGGAGGGGAGTTGCACAGACTCCTCTGCCCGGCCGGGAGGAGGAGGAAGTTTGGAGATTAAGCCGCTGCCCGGAGCTCGAGCGCACGGAGCGAGCCGGGGCGCGGCCGCGGGCGCTGCGAGGGGGACACCCGGCCGGCGCCGCTGAATGCGCTGCGGGGCGGGGAACCTCCCGCACTCCTGGCCCGCGCCCCTGCGCCTGGATTTTCAGCGGGAGGAGGAGCGGTGGGCGAGGGCAGAAGACGGCGAGACGCTGCCGGTGAGCGCTGCCAGGGGCTTTGTTCGGTGGGGCGCGCCGGGGAGGGGGCGGCGGCTCCCGGACCAGCTGCGTTCGGTGCGGGGCGGGCGGTGAGGTACGCGGTACCCCCGCAGTGCCTCGAAACCGCGCTGGGCGCTCCGCAGGGGAGCGGGCGCTCCGTGAGTGCAGGCTTTGTGCGAGCCCCGCCGCTGCTCCCGGAGGTACCGTGAGCCGGGCTCCCATCGCGGCTGCCGCGGCCACCGCACCGCATTGTGCTCCATCGCTCTGCCGGAGCTCGGGGCTATCCCGGCCGAGCTGCACCGGCTCATCTCGAGCATGGGGGTTTCATCGAGTTTCTTTGGCAAAGAAGGAGGTACTTCTTTTAAAATATGATAAAATTGCGTAGGGCCTCGGGTTTTGTGGGGATGCTTCAGCAAACCGGTGTCTTCTGAAAAACTCACACACACACCCCCCCCACCTATTCTCTATTTCTTTTTATGTTTTCAAGTTAATGGGATTGTGATAAGTATGGCCTAAAGAGGTTTAAAAATATGACTGATCTATTGTTAAGTAGTAGGAACTTTGATTCTGTGGAGAGGCAGTGGGGCAAAGCAGTGTCCTGCTACCTTATGGGATCCTGGATGCATTTTTCCATATCCTGCACCCGTCTTTTCCCTGTTTTGAGGCTGTGTATGTCAGTCCCTCTTGTTGAAGGAGAAGCCTTCAGAGCTCATCCTTCAGTTAGCACTGACAGACCTGAGGCACTCGTTTCCTTCTTTTTTCACAAGCCACACTGCTCCAAGTATGTGGGAAAAGGACCTGAAACAAACATAGCTAAACGTTCAGCTGACTTCCAATACGGTCTCTGTTTAGTTGGCTTTTTTCCTCCTTTGATTATTAATTGGCAGCCACAGAAAGAGCTGTGGCCTTGCTTTTTTTCTTTTAATGTTTGCTGGTACTTCAGCAGTTTAATAACTCTGCCTAGAGAACCTGAGGACTTGTAGGTGTTTTGAAATCTGTGTAATAGTAAGAACCTACTAATAGTCATCTTTTGCTACTGTTTCATTCTTGGAGAGAGCAGTCTTTGCTGCTGGAACGTTGCGGTTCAAATTTCCACAAGCGTTTGTTGCCCATGCCTCTAGCTAAATTTATAAAGGAATCCTGTTAGCTTGTATGAAGCTAAATCTGGCTGTAGCAACTCCTGGCTGTACAATTCACTGTGGTTGGCAAGGCACAATATATAGCTTCCTTGGGGTTTATTTTTAGGGGGATTTTTTTGCCTGTTGTGTGTGGGGCACGTAGCTGTGATAATTTTGGGAACTCTTCACCAATGTGTGCGGGTGCTTTGGGATGAAAACATAAGAGTTATGCTAAGGTTAAGAAATGTATTAATAGAGTGCTTGTCTTGAAAATATGAGAAGGCAGTTTGAGATTGGCCTCTTACTGAATATTGGTATTGTTCTCAGGTCCATGCAGATGCTTAGCTATTATAACTTTGCTTCTGCTCTGTGTTCTCAGTTGGCAAGCTAGGAATGGTGCAAACCACTCTGATAAAAGGTTTAGTTTTAAATGTGTTCATTTATGGGGATGCTGGCTGTTTCTCACAGACCTAGAGAGCCCTAAGCAAACAACGTCGACCCGTGGCCATGCTACTGAGTGCATCTCTGCAAAGGCATGTTATGATTCTAACACTAGGTGTTAAGGTGTCATTTCTTCTTCTTGTTTTACTTTTGATTTTCCAAAAAAGAGAAAGGAAAACAAAAAGTGTGTAGCCAAATCAGTTTGTAATTTATAGTCTTACTTGGTAACATCTTGCAAAGACAGCATTGAATTGATTTTTTAGTGGAAATCTTCAAGTAGTGAACCTTGTTTGTTGGCAGCTCTCATCATTTCAGGACACCTGCTAATGTGTTCTTCTTCCTTGGGCAGGATGAGAGGCTACAAATTAACTGTCTAAAGGTGTACTTTGAGACTAAAGAATTTGAGGGGATGGAAAAAGGGAGAAAGGGTTTGGAGCTAACTAACTGAACACTTGGTCCCTTCCTGTGGGGAAGTGGAGTGTTTTTTGTCTGGGGAGGTTTTTTTATGGGGTTGAGTTTTGGGTTTCTTTGTTGTTTTGTTATTTTATTTTAAACCTTTAATGTGACCTAAAAAGTTCAGACGAGAAGGGAAATGAAAATACCTGCTTACTTTGCTAGTAAGTGGCAAATAATGAGTTTGTATACTTTTTGCTAGTGTTATTTGTGTAGATTGGTACGTTTGAACCTTTCACTGATGCAGTCTTTCGTGTGGCACCAGTGACAGTATTTTTGTGAAGCCATTTGGAGCAGTATGCATGTTTGAAAGCCTCCTTATGTGCATTGATTTGGATTGGGTAGTTGTATACCTGTTGTCCTCTGCCTTTCATACTCTTATGATTTCTTGGCTCCCATTCAGGAAAGGCTTTTTAAGCTCTGCTAACCAGATAGGGCTGTAGCAACTGACAAAGGCATTTACTTGAAGTAGTTCTTTATTAGCTTTGAATGCAAACTCAGCAGTGCAAAGATGGTCTGTTTCTCTAACCACAGAACACTAACAGAACTGTAATTTGGCATTGGCTTCTATCATTTTACCTTGTTCTGTGGTAGCATCACCCATACAACTTGTAGGCTCTGGTGAGTTACTTTTGAGATCTACCCAAAAATGGGGAAATCGAGAATACAGTTACAAAATATGCTGTTTTGAAGAATGGATCCACAGATTAGCCTGAGATATTGCTATTGAAAAAAAGTTTCTGTACAGAGGTGCCATCTCTAAAATTGCCACAAAAAAAGACCAATCCTAAACCAAAAACTCTTAGGGAAGGATACTACAGAATAGATGGACGTTTTTTATTTTATCTCTTAATTTTTTAAGACCTCCCAAATAACAGTATTTTAATAGATACTTAGCACAGTTATTAAAGTATGCCAAAGACTTACTCAACTGTTGATTTTAATTTATTTATTAATTTTCTTCATGCTTAGTTGCCATTCCGTCAATTGCTGGGCACCACTAAGTCTCTACTGGCCAAACCAGAGCTACAGCTCTTGGTCTTGGGAGCGTGGGGTCATGAAGAAGAGGGACCACATTTCTGGGTGGCAGCATGGCCAAGTCCATAGGGTTAGACGAGCTAGATCAGGAAATAAAGGAAACATCCAAGCTGATGATAAAGGGGGCCATTTGCATTTAGAAGTGTTTCTCAGATTAGACATGTATAAAGCTATGGCAGTTATAAATTAGAACAAAGGAATTAATCTGATCTGGATTCTCTTTTGTATTCACATATTGAGAAGGAAGGTTGCTGCATTAAAGAAACATGTTTTATTGACATGTTAAATTAGTTACGGCTTTAAGTTACTCTGCCATAAGGTTCTTAATTGACAAATGTAGTGCACAGATATTTAGCTAGAATAGAAGATAGAATAGTGAAATATGGAAAGATTAATAAAAGTTAATAATGTAATGTCTACTGAAGACATTTGGAGTGATGGCGATCCTCTTACAATAATCTGGAATTTTTGCTGATGGGGACTATGAGGATGTCTTACCACTACTTACTCTAAACAACATTCTGCTTCTGTACAGTTAAGAGGGAGAGGTGGGAGGGAAAGAATTTTTGCAGCCCTCAGCAAAGTCTGGAGTGGCTGAAAGCCTTGCAGAGCTGTTTCTGAATGGTTAATTCTGAGAACCTGCATTACTGTCACTGCACAAAAAAAGTTTTAGCTAGTAGGACTGTCAATGAGAAAAAAAAGTAG
This sequence comes from Lanius collurio, assembly GCA_020086605.1. NCBI lineage: Eukaryota > Metazoa > Chordata > Aves > Passeriformes > Laniidae > Lanius > Lanius collurio. The sequence goes on from JACBWW010000002.1 coordinate 4,092,832, forward strand.
AAGAAAGTGTTATTCTTGTAAACTTAGAATGCAAAGGATGTGGAGCCTAGATTTCCCCTCTGCTTTAGAAAAGCCTCACACACCACAGTGAGTGGTGGAAGTACAAAACCGACCTGGGAACAGGAGTAAAGGGAGTGAAGAGTAAAGTGAGTCTTAGAGCAGTGGCAACAGTTACAATTGTAAGTACAGGAGTCTTTTATGTAAGTGGCTAAGAATACAAGAGATGAACATGGACAGATTGAATAATGACTTAAAGTCTCAGTAAAACATGTTTGTATTAATTAATGTTCAAAAAATGTGTGACAAACTATCTCTTAGTGTTTAAATTTTCCCAAATCACTTTAAGGATATAAACATTTTCTTTAGTTATGGTTGTTGTATCAAATAGGTTAGCCTAGCCTGATTCACCAAAAGTTGAGTTTATGTGAACTTGGCTTAAAATAGGTTTAACCATGAACTTGATTACAAATGCAGGAAAAGAAAGGGGCCTAGTCAGGGAAGATTGGGAAGGAAATAGAGGGAAAAACTACTTATAGTTGTCAAGACGGCCTGCAAGAAGCAGTTGTCCAAGCCAAGTTACGAACTCTTAAACCCAATGTCATCTGTTGACTGGGGTGCCTTCTGAAGTACCTGCATGTGGGGGTGGTCACTACCTGTGTTTTCACTAATTGCAATGCAGAGCATTGCTGTGAAAATACAAAGCAAGGTGACAGTTTAAAAATTTATCTGTAAGAGTGACTTCATGCATTTGACTCGATTCCTTCCTTCTTTCCTTCCTTCCTTAGTATGACCTCCACTAGTCCTGTTCTACGGAACCATGGTGATTATGCTAGTGGAGGAGGCAAGTGTGTTTCGTAAGTGTAGTGAACAGGTATAAATTGGGCTGGCAGCAGTTTCCCATGTAAACTTATGACTGAAGCAGTGCTAATTAACTTTGAATCCTATAACTCTTGCTTGCCTGCTCTGTCATTGAGTTTCAGACTGCAAGTGGTGCCAAGCCTCTTCCTGTAAGCATGCATTCTGTAGGAACTTGCATGTGAGCCCTGCCCAGATGTTTTAAAACCTAACTTAATGAATGTTAACATTGAAATATTTGAACTTTCGTATCTATTCAGACATTTCAGGATGATGCTCCAAGCATTAGTATCGTTCAGCTACTGTTTTCTGCTGATAAGGTGTGTGCTTCCTTTCACTGGAAGTATAGAGCAGAGTTAAAGTGTGTCATTGATTGAATCACCTGCTCAGCTGCTTACTCACAGCCATCATAAATAAAACCTTGTACCCAGCTTGGGAAGGAGATGGCTGTTTGGGTTGTCCTAAGGAGCAGTGTCGGGGACAGCGGAACAGCCAGTTTCTTTTCATGGTCATGGCTGACATCTTCCAGCATTGTCATCTGGGTGTGGGTTTCAAGGTCAGCTTCTGCCTTTTAGTTAGCCCATGTAAGGAATCCCTATCTCTTAGATTTAGTGCATAGGCTCTAGTGCTTGTACTTTCTCCCATGCTTCCCCTTGTGTTATGCAAAGTTATCTGTAAACATGGGCAAGTTTTCCTCCCTAACCCCCCTGTAAACTCTGGTTTGTTGAAGTATTTGCCGATGTTTACCCTCATGTATGTTCCCTAAGATTAAATACACTGTCTGCTGCAGCTTTGTTGTGATTTCTACATACCAGAATCAATGTTTATGTTTGGGGGTTTTCTTTTTTTTTTTTTTTTTTTTTTTTTTTTTGTTTTGTTTTGGTTTTTTGGGTTTTTTTCTGTATTTGTATTGCCTATCCCAGTAAGTCCAGATCCATAGCTGAGGTCCCAACACATTTCAGGAAGGCAATGGCAGAATGACTTGCTTTCTGCTGCTGCCACTGATCTGCGGTACTTCAGTATAAAGTAACACAGTGCTTTGTATCCTTGATGTCTGATATGGAAGAAAAATGATAGTTCCTTCTTTGTAAATAATTTTGAAAATCGGTGAGATGAAGGACTACTTATTATACATGTAAGTAATATTTATCACTTCAGTATGCACAGAGGTTTCCACTTATTGTTTTTAACTGAAACCAAGTCAATAGCAGAAACCTGGGTTTGGCTTACAAGCAGTATTGGTGCTGCTATGATGAGCATGCTTCATACTCAAGTGCTTATGAAGTTTTCACACTGTTTACTTTCCAGTTCCTTCTCACTATCCTGATAACATTCCTCCTGAGGTTGGTCAGAGAGCTGTCACACCTTAGTGTCTGAGTGATGTCGTCACAGACTTCAGTCGGTCGTAGAAACACTAACTTCTCTGAAGAGTCAGCAGTCTTAGCCTATTTGAATGGTAGACAAAGATGTATTTAACAATAAATTGTTATTGAATTTGGAGACATAGCTTGCCTTCCCTCATACTTTACTGGCATATGGTTTGTAACATCTCCTTTCTGTCAGTCTTCTCTGATAATTGTCAGTCTCTCTCATGTTGGATAAATCTGAAGTCATAAATCTCTGATTTGCTTTATCTTGGTCATTTTGCTCCTGCTGCTTTGAAGAGGTTGCTGTCTCTGTCCTGCAGGCAGACAGGACCACTTCAGCCACTCCTCACTGGATATAGCCTCTGAGAATCCTTGACTTACTGGATTGGTTGTACTGTGAAGGTTCTTCTGCCTTGTGGAGATCATTTCCATCATCTCCTTCTCCTGAGCTTGAACTCATTTAATCTTCTGAGTTTTTCCCACATTTTTGGGGCAAAGATGCTAACTTACTTTCTTAACCTCTACCTGCAGTACCAAGCATCAGGCACAGTGCAGATGTTTTGATAAGCCATTCTAGAATACTGCAATCTGTTATTAGGTAAAAGTAAGTAATTTCTGAGGGTAAAAGTAAGTAATTTCTGAGGGCATTAATGACTATTTAACCTCCAAGGTTTCTTTCTAATATTTAGGGCAGTATCTTGGCATGCTTGTGCTCCTCCATTGCTTTAGATGGCGTGCTTCCTAAATTGGTATTAGAGATGTCTATGCTAGGACAATCAATGCTAGGCAAATTTTTCAGAGGAAAAGGACAAGTTTTCTGCAGACTTTCCCTTCAGGAATTGTTTTCCACTTTCTTAGAGCATGTCAGCAGAAAAACAGAGGCTAGAGCATTAAGAAAACTCCGCTTTTCTCTTGGTGTGAAGGACAGAGCAGTTTGCCAAGGCACAAACTGTGCTGGGCAGATTTTAGAGCTGATTTCCTGCGTGCTGACTCATCCCGGTAATCTCAGTTAGTGCAGTTTGCCCTTTGCCTCTTCACCTGCAGCAGCACTCTCCTTGGGAGCGTGGCCTGTTACTAACCCAGGAGTGCCTCCCCGTTACTAACCCAGGAGTGCTTCCTCACTCATGGCTGTGCATGTGCACAGTGCCACTTGTGTTCTTCAGTCTTAGAGCTAGGCTGTCCATGCCATGCACAGTGCAGATCCAAAAGGAACCGTGCTGAAGATGTTCTTTCTGCAACCCTGCAGTAGAGAATTCTGATGATGACAACCTCTATTATCAAACACAAATTTGGCTTTTGCACTCCTCAGGCCCCTTCAAAGCAGTTTCTTCATCCAAAGCACAGAATAGGCATTGACTCAGTCTCCCACAAGGTCAAAGCAAGGAGAATAGGTGATTTTTTTTTTTTTCTACCCTGTTTTGGTGAAGCATTGATGTGATTTGGGCCTGTGATATGTAGAGGTGGGGTATAGAGGAGAAAGGTTTGCTTTCACACACCACTGCATTCTGTTTGGATAGGATAGGAGCTGTGTCCGCCTCTCAAGGAAGCATTCTGATAAAACAAAACCATGATGATCTCAATTGCTCTCTTCAGAAGAAAAGCTGGTCATCAGCCTTTGTCACTGAAGATCTGTTGCTTGCAAGTCTCTTTCATCTCAAGGGGACGGGGCTGACACACATACCTGACATGCACCTGCCCACCCTGGCTGTGTGCATCATGCAGCTGTTTGAGCTTCCGGAGGGGTCTGGATGCTAGGGCCATCAGAATGCTTCTTCATTGCTTCTGTCTTGTAGAGATGAGGAGTCTGCACACTAAATGTTATGGTTTTTTTCCCCTTTTGCTCTTTAAATCAATATCAGTGGTGCACAAAGAGTTCTTTCAATATTTAATAGAGGATCAGTGATGCCCATCTTCCGATGATTTCAGGAAAATGCACTGGGTTGGTTCCTTTTATTTGTTAATTATAAATATTGAGTCATATCAGGGGGCGATTAGTTCTGGTACCTGGATCACAGTTACATATTTATGCCCATACTTGCCCAATACTGACTTCTTTCCTGGGGACAGTTTAAGATCATACCAGGGATGGGCTGGAGGAGTTCTAACAAAGACTCACTCAGCTGTTGACCTTGTCATACAACTCATCTTTGTGCTGTTCACTGTTGTGAATGGGTAGAGTGAAAGAAACTCCAGGAGCGCTGCATGAACTTAGTCCATGACATTAGCTTAATGTGTCTGGGAAAGCTCTCAGCTGATTGCATGTGGAATAAATCCATTTGCTTAGGATGTGGCAGATTTTCCATCTGTTAATTGGTTATGTCATGCAATGAGAAGGTGCTACAGTATGTGGCCTTCCTGTAAAAGCAAGCTGCATTCCTCAGCCAGAAATCTGGGCTTTAGGAACTGGACCATAGCTCAGAAAAAGTCAAGTCAAATAAATTTTTACTTTAGTCCTACTCACTGGTGATTAAACTTGCGCAGTGGTTTGCTGTCTAGCACAGGCGAACGTCTCCAAAGAATTTTATTCTGAGCTTTTCTTTGAGGGTCAGTATGTGGAATTGTTTGGCAAGAGTATTTGTTTTAAAATACTACAGTATATGTTGACACATATAATTCAAGGTGTAAGAATGGAGTTGTATAGATGTGAGGTGTGGCTGGGGACTAGCTGAGAGCAGGGGTGACAATGAATGGAATGAGTGTCTTGATACCCTACTTGGAATTGAAGCAAATTCACACCTGTAAGTTTGTGGAACACAATTACATCTAGTTGAATGGCTCTGGCTTACTTTGGTCTTTTACCTTAGCTGAAATAGGAAGGGGAAATTCTTTAAAAGCGGAGATTTCAGAGCTAAGACTCCATGGTGTGAGAGAACCACTTTATTGGACTAAAGAAACAGGATAGGGAAATTCTTTAAAAGCAGAGATTTCAAAGCTAAGACTCTATGGTGTAAGAGAACCAGTTTATTGGACTAAAGTAAAAATGTTAGCTTTCCCCACACTGAGAGAGTGTGTAGAACAGAAGGGTTGTGCGTCATTCACGCATTTTGGGAAAACTGAGGTGAAGGTAATCTCAATGACTCCTAAGGAATAAAGTAAAGCATCCGTTGTCTTACTGAAAATGATTTTGGTTGCCTCCTATGCAGAGTATACCTGAAAGGAGCACTTTATTTTACTGCATTCTGAAAGATGGTTTTCAAGTTTCTGGGCTTTTCATTTAACATTATAGTGTGAATTCCATGTTCCAAAGTGTTTTTCACAGGACAGCCAGACATTATGGTTCAAGTCAGTTTAAATATTCTTGGGTGGTTTTGCTTTTTGAGCTGCTACTTGCTTGATGCTTTTACCCTATATACTTTTAAAAGTGATTAAGAAGTAAAGCTTTTTATTAGCAACTGTGATATATTTCTAGACTAACTAAGAGTATTTTAAGTCATGCAAACTTTTTAAAGATGAAATAGAAATTATAGGACAAATGACACTACATTTGTTAATCACGTTCTTGAAAGAAACATGCAACATATTTTCTTCATTATAGTTTTTTATAGTAAAAATGAATTCAGTATTTTTACACTGATGGTTGAGAAATAAACCACTGAACTGATAAAAAAATTCACAGGATGATAAATTCGTTTTCCTTACAGATTGTCCTTTTATATAGTATGATGAGAACAAAATCTGTATAAAACCCTCTTAGAAAATTTAAAGATTGGTAGAACATTCTGTGGCATCCAAGAGCTTGTATTTTAGTCTATTTGGATGTGACTATAAGACCCTGTCTCAGATCATCAGTTGAAAGGTTTAAAGGCCATTTTGTCCTCTGGTGGGTAAAGAATATCTTAGCTTTTGGCAAATAATTTTACCCTAGAACTAAGAAACTATCATTGATGAAACTACTGGCAAACAAGAGAGCCCCAGTAAAAAGCCAAGGCTTCTTCAGGGTTACCTAGGTTCTGATTTTCATCTATTTATATATAATGTATATTATATATGTACTCACACAGATGTGTGTGTATTTAAATGGTTGTGGTTGTATTGCCAGTCTGCCTTTTTCTAGGGTTCTTAAAGAAACTGGGTTCTCAAGAAGTTGAAATTGACTCCTTTGGCTCTGAAGGATATGAGGCTAGGGAAACTTGCATGATAAATCGAAAGTAGGATGGTAATTATAGATGACTTTGCATTTCTGTTTTGCTTAATTTACAATCTGAAGTACAGTCAGGTGGTTGGGCATTTGAATGTTACAGCTGTTACAGTCTGATCACAGGAACCTGGTGAGACTACTCATGTATTTCCTTCTTCAGATTTCTAGAAACGTTAGTGGAGGCTATTCTGTGTCTTCAGTTATGAACAGGAAAAACTAAGCAAAGTAAATAAAATTGCTGCTGTAGTTGTCACTCAGTAATACCAAATTAAAATATATACTATTTTAGTCTGTGAAATTGCCTTCAGTGTTAATTTAATGCTGCAAAGATGGCATGGAGAGGGAAAATATATTGATATTTCATTAAAAGAAAATTTCAGATGGAGTAGTTTTTGTATTTAAAAAACATCTGTAGATGCACATTATGCCACATTAGCAAGATTGAATTGATGGTATTACTGTTGAAGTTGAAAGTAGCCCAGTATTTTTTAAATGGATTTTTGAAATATAAAATTTTGCCTGTTTGTGGTTTGCTTGACCTAGACCAAATTAACTCGGACACTTAGCAGGGACTCTCATTTATTCTGGCATAAGAGCAAGCATTGGGCAGAGCTTCCTGGTCTCAAAAAACTGGGGATGGTAAGAGGCCTCTGTAGTGTTCCCAGCCAACTGAATGCCTGAGGTATTTTGCCATACAGGAAATCAATTGCAGCTGAATGTGCACTGTTTCCACTCCAAGTACATAAACAGGCCTTATGATGATATAAAGAAAATAAGAAAGAAATTAAATACTTTATTGGAAGTTCAGAACCTTTGATGTTCAGATTCTGTGGATTCTTCACTGTTACCTTTGGAGCAGTCCATGGCACAGAAATAGCAAAGAAGGAGAGGTGAATTAATCTTGGGTCCTCTAGAAAAGGGAAACATAAAGCAATGTCTTAGAGAAATTAAAATAATAAAAAAAAGGTATCGTTGTTCAGTTCCAGTTGATATTCTGTTGGGGCTGGGAGGGGTTGCAAGTTTAGCAGAGGAAATGAGTTCTTTCCCTTGTTAAATCAAAAATCCTCCATTTTTAGGCTTCAAGGCAGGCTAATACATTTTGTGAGAAACAGTTGCACTGCAATTCTACCTAAATAGCTGTTTTTTGTGAAGTGGTAGGAGAAACATTATTTTTGTTCCAATATTTATCATGCTTTGTTGACCGTGTGAAAATACCTAGGTGTGATGGAGGTACCAGGCAGATCTCAGTGACCCGTGTCTCTGATGTACTTTATAGGCCAGTGATATTGCTTACTGGGAAAGTGAGGGCTCATTTGGATCGAGGTTTCCTGGCATTAAAGATAAGTAAGTTGAAAGTCATCTCTAACAATTTCCAGAAGGAGTGTGGCCTGAAGCCCTTGGGGTTTAGAGCTTGGGAACCCGGCAGTACTTCCTTGCTTCAGTGCAGATGTACAGCGCCACCATAGGCAAGCTGTCTGATCTAGATTTTTAAAGGTGTGGAGGTAAGCAGAGGAGGTAAAGGCTCTTAATGGGATTTTCAGAATCCCATTAGTGTCTCATTCCTATTCAAAATCTGACTCCCTAGCTTGTCTGAACTGGATTCAGCCTGTGCTATGTTTTATTCAGCTACTCTTTAGGATGGAATAGGCAGGTGTACATACAGGGAATGTGACTTCGGGGATATAAACTGAGGTGTGCCCAGACCCCTGCTGAGCTGCACAGCTGAGCTCCCTTGTATCCTTTCTCTAATTCTGTAATTTCTACCTTCCTTTCTGCAGAATGCCAGAGTTTCAACAGAGGAGAGGAAAAGTGACTCCATTTTGCCCACCCTAACAGTGATATATATTGGGTGAGTGCTCTACCAGGTAAATTTTTTTACTATTATTTTAATTTTTGTTTTTTTACTTTATTTGAAATGTGAGGTGATGTTTGCTGTGCTTCTGACTGAGAGGATTACCACTGGTGTGCAGTGAACGTGCCTCAAGTTAACCATGAGGCTGCTTAGTATGCAAATCCACAGTAGGTCACTGTGCTGAACGGGCCTGGCATATGGGTTAGCCAAGAGGGAGGTGTTCCTCACTGGTGGCCTTTTATGCTGATTAAATCAAATTCTGGGGGGCACCTAAGCAGTTAAGGGAGGTTAAAGCTTCACTTTTAGCCCTTGTTTCTGAAACTGAAGTTTTGCTGAAGATCTGTGGCTGAAATTTTGTTTGGTTGCTTGATTCTTTGCCTTTGGATGTAAAAGTGTCTTTGCCTTTGGATGTAAAAGTGCCACTTTCATGGAGAAACAATGGTCTCCTGTAGGGATGAGGTGATCCGGGATGACTTTGTTCTCCTGAAATTTCCTATGTTACTCTGTCATTTTAGTTTATTTTTTAGGGGTTTAATTTTGTTTAAATAATCTCACTGTCTGGAAGTCTTGGGACATCTAGGGAACTTGGGAACCTAGGAAAAGCAGGTTTTGCATGCCATGGAAATGTAACCTGATTGTAATAACTGATTTCACTCATTTGATTATCCAAAACAAATGGACATTCCAGAAAACTTCACAATAGGGCTGACAGGAGACTCAACAGAAAATACTAAATAAGAGAGCTTTAGGCAAGATCCCTTTTTCTTCCTTTCCTCCTCAAGGAGAAAGATTCCTGGTGCTGACAGGAAGGAATCTTTTCTTTTCTCTGAGAAAAGCAGACATTCAGTAGCTAACAGCTCAGACATTGCTATTTGGAAAAACTTGATGCCTTATAAGTAATCTACTTCACTCCTTCCAGTGCTAATATTGAAACTAGTGTAGCATGGATTACTTTATAATTAAAAAAAAAAAAAAAAAAAGCATTTGTTATTTGCCACTCTGGCTTCTGTGACCTGCAGAGGGAATACGAATATGCTATACTAGACCACTAATTAATAACATTTATTCTTTTACCCTACTGATAGTAGGGCTTGTAATATAATTTTGTAATATGTATTTATGATTCAGTTGAGTTCAAATGTTTATGAAATTTTAGGAGAATGGAAACTCCATTTTGACTGCAATGCTTTGAGATTTCATAACTGTAGTAGAGAGACACTTGCATAGCATTAGATTGAAGCTTACATCTGACAAACATTAGTGAGATCTTACTTTTCTTTGGAACCAAGGGAGAACAGTCTCTGTAAGTAGAAAAACATTTTGCAGAGGTTGCAAGAGGAAAGACCAGAAATTCCTCTTCACTGTTTTCCAGAAATAGCAAGATTTGAATAAGATTGCATGTTTTAACATGCATCAGAGAAAAATAATTGACATGACCTAAATTCAGTACACTAGTTCTCTGTGTTATTTGCTGATAGTTAATTACTAGCATATTTTTTCATCCACAAGTGCGGAGGGGCTGTAAATTCCCAGCTTCCACACAGGAAATAATTTTATTTATTTAGCTTGAAGTTTGTGCATATCCAAATGCACGCTAAGTATTTGCTTAGTGACCTTAGAGTGAATTATTTGCACAAACTCTCCCCTTTCCCTGATTTCCATTTCATTTCAAGTGTGCTTCTTGGCCTTGGTTTTGAGTTGCAGTGGTTTTCTTGCATTTTCATGATGAACAGAAAAGCTAAACCAGACCACCAGACTCAAATAACCTCTTTTCTGAAAACAGAGATAACATGGATTGTGTCTGTGGCCTAAGATGCAGAGGATTTCCTAAGATTCTTTGGGTCCCTGGCAGACAAGCATTCACTGTCAAGTGCTTCAAAAAATTGTTGTGTCAACAGAACTGGAGTGTGTGGGAATGTATCAACTAAGGGGATAAGGCATTCAAGGACTAGATGAAGTGCATATAGTAAGGAATTAATTCCGTGGGAAAAAGGAAGGAACACAAAATATGGGGACTGTTGTTCTGTAAAAAGAATAGCTTAATGGTTTAGGCAGATACAGCTTTGAGGGATGGATGTTGAATCTTACCAAATAACCACCAGTTATTTTGCCAAATTTGCTTTACATGTCAGGCTTAAATCTGGAACTTCTAAGAATGTTTTCATTCTGAGAAACTTTTGGGGGTGGTGGGGGAAACATTTTATGGAATGTGTTTCTATTTTGCTATTATCCATTTGACAAACAAACAATATTGTTTGTTTTTAATTTTTTCAATAAGCTGGTGGTTAGAATATCTTTAGACGGATTAAAATGGCATCTATTAAATCATAACATGTTGTAGCAGAGAAGGAAACATTAGATCAATCTACTTTGTTCAGACAATTCCGCGTGAGTTTTAATATGCAGTGTGTTTATGCTGAAATTCATTACATTAAAAAGATTCCTTGAGCATCTGTGCATCACTGAATGCTTTGTTTAGGTCATGCCTTTAGTGGTATGAGGGCTTGCAAATCTGTGTGGAGGTGGAGAGGAATGACTCTATGCCCACGTGTGAGCTTTTCTGTAAGTCGAGTCTATTTTTGGTACGCAATGAAGCAGAGGTGCAGAGCAAAAATAGGGGTTCAGTAGCAATGTGAAGGCATTTAAAGTTTCCCTATTGTGGGAAGTGCCTACCAAGCTCTTAGAGCAGTTGCATTAGTGTCCATGGGAATATCTGGGGTTTAATTTAGCATGCGAGATTAGGGCCTAATACTTTAATTAAGGCTAACATTTTTAATAAGTTTCCTGCAAATCCTTTGTGGCTGACTACAGTCGTGGAACAGACATAATATAAAGCCTATCTCTAGGGTTTTCTGTTGTTGGCAGCTTTATGAGAACTGTCATTCTATTTCAGAGTGATGAAGCTCACCAGCGAACATAATCTTTAACGGAAGGATCCACAGATCTGACTAGACTTCTTAAAAATATTAATCCAAATAATTTATGCCAGTGATGTATTGAAATTCTATACACCTAGTACATTTAGACTTAATGTTTTTATAAAAATTGTGATAACTGTATCAGAGAAGGCTTTGTTAATTGATAAAACAGCTTTTCTAGATAGTTGCTGCTTAATTCTGTTATCAGTTCACATGTTTGGGATTTTCTGCTGTGAAAAAGAGTCAATGAATTGTCTGGACAAATTCAGGAATAATTTAATTAGGATTTTGTATAATTTGTAGACAAAGTAAAAAAGTATTTTTTAAACATTTGTATATTAAAGTGTGGAATAAAAAATCTTGCATTAATTTTTTAAAAAATCCNTCTTGCCATGCAAAATGCTTGAAAAACCATTAATTGAAAGAAGCTCTGTAAGTCTGAATTCTTACCACTTATTTTGTTATTTGTTCCTTCCTTTTGATTTCATCCTGTTTAATTGTACCATATCTTGTAAGCAAGATGCCAGTATGCTGCTTTTGCACAGACTACACTGGTACTTAAAGTAACAGGGGTTTATTTTGGGCTTGGATGCAGCTGGTTAACCAAAGTCTGTGGACTGGGTAGTGCTGCACCCTTCCTTGGGGTTTTTTTTCAGCCCATTCTTGTCACTTGGAATCCCAAGAGCTGCTCTGTCTCTGCTCTCTCAGGAGAGGGTCCCTTGACAAAGGGTATGTTGAGATGTACAACTTTCTCTCCATAAGATGCTGCTATTTAGATGGAAGCTTGCAGCCTTCCTTAATGTAAACAGATTTTTCAAAGAGCAGATGCACCTGGCCACTAGAGATGAGAAAAGTGAGCAACAACATTCTGTGCTGTAGGTGAACACCAACGTGGCTGAAGGCAAAGTTCATGATACCATACATGGTTCATGTTGCAGTTAATGTCCCAGAGCTACATATGCCCTTATTGTGCTAGTAGAAGGGGCACCAGAACTGTGACCCTCCCTTTGGCTTGACTTTCATCTGTACTCCAAAGTTGCAGACAATGTGGGGTATTCGACTGTGTAATTATCCAGCCTAAATATGGTTAACCTTTAGTCGTTCCTTAATCAGAACAAAGTCCAGAAAATGAAAAAGCAGGTGACACAACCCCAAATTTAAATTTAAATTGGGTAGGGTTTTTTTCCTTCTATCTAGTGATAAAACTGGTTTTTTTTCCCCCAAAGACTTATCTAAGAATAATTTAAGCAAGTAAGTAACCCTTTTGCTTTCTGAGTGAGATGCACAGAGACCCTGCCCATGCCTCCAAAACATCTAGCCTATCCCTCAAAGGATTTCAGAATTATCCTGCATCTCTTGGCAAGCATTATGTTGTAGCTTAATAGTAGTCATGGCAAAGCCAACTAATACATGAAAGATCCACAGAATCATTCAAAATTTATTTGTTCAAGTTTTGGAATTTCCATTTGACGGATCTCATAATAGACTCAGGTATATAAAGAGTGCATTATAATTTTTAAGAAACACAGCAAATTGCTAATTTGAGCTTTTTGCAATTTTAAGCACTACATTGATAGATTATTGTGCACCACTGGAATTATTTGTGAGAAACACTTGGATATTTGTGTGGCTTAATGTATTCAAATTGCTATATAGGAGTTTGCTAAGATGTTTTTATTATGGAATCCTGGCTTTGGGAACAGATGTGACTTCTTTTATCATGAGTTAAAGATGCAATATGGGACTTAGAGCACACTATAAATGGTTTTACAAAATTTTCAAAGACAGCTCTTTGAGTACATACACATTGATGACTATACTCACACGCCAAAATCCTATTAAAAATTAAAAATACTTCTTTCATTGAGGCAGATGCTCATTAAAGCTTGATAAATAGCTCTTCAGTAAAAGAAACTTCAACAAGACCTTCAACCTCTAAAAGAAAGATTAGCTACTGCTTTTATCAGCACAGACATCGCTTTGAAGAAACTGAACATCTGGTTTCCTTCTGGGAGAATTATGTTCTGTCCACTTGACCCTTTGTAAAAGTAAATATTTTTATTAGTTATGTTATGTAGGAATTTGAAAAAAATATTTAATACATGAAAAAAAACCCAACTTTTGCATATTTAGCTTCAATTGCAGAAGTGCAATACATCAAATGATCTTATGTTCTTGATTAATGAGTTTCTATTGTATTAAAAATCATGCCAGTAGGGAATTTGATAAGAGACATAACTATGACTTTCCTTTTCTTTGTTTTTGTTTTTATAAGAAAATATTATTTTTTCTCCCTTGCTCCCCTGTCCCCTCCCAGAAGCATGTTTGTCAAACCACAGACATTTCAGCCCTCTCTCCTTTCCTTCAGCTGTGGCTGTAAACTTTACTTCCAGGGTAAATCCACCTGGATTATATTTGTTTACCACATAATTTAAATGTGTAAAGTTACTTAGTAAAGACTCTTGTATGTTTTGACTATGATCAAATACAGGTTAAGATTTATTGGAGATGTAGTTTCTAATCCTGTTTTCAAGGTAAAATAGAACAGACCTTAATATCATAGTTGTTATATTTGTTTCTTCTATGTGGAAATAGATTACTTAAGAAAAATGCCCTCCATGCATCACAGGTTTAAACACAAACGTTGCTGGTTTTGTGCCAGTTTGAGAGTGAGTAGATATCTTTTAAAATACACAATGCAGCCTTTTAACTAAGGAAAGGCATTGGACTTAAATGTTGCACTCAAGAAATGATTTTACAAGTAAAGCCAGTTAGGAGTTTTTCAGCCAAAAATATTTTGTTGGAAAATAACAATTTGTTGAAAACAGAACATTTCACACAAGCAGTTTTCAACAAAACTATCAGCACGAGACGTTTTTCAGATATAGGGTTGTAAGAAAACCTGTGTCAGTTCCATGGAAAAATAACAATGTAACTTAAAACTCAAGTGAATACCATCTCTCTGTAAAGTTCTGTCTCTGTTTTTAATGTTTTGAGGTTTTTTTTTTAATTACAGTCCTTCAATCACTACCTCTCTACCTCTTTCTCACAAGGAACATGGCTATTTTCAAAATTCTGCTTTTAATTTTTCCGTAAATGGGTAAGATAGCTTGCTAGTTGATTCTAGTCTACTGATGTTAATTTTTGTAAATTGTTCCTATGGAAAAGGTTCTTCCGCTGTTTTAATGCAAACTTGCAGACAAATGGCAGACATGACATGACTGAAGTCATGACAAATCATTCCCTCTGTTCCTTTTCATTCCTCATTTGACATGAATCAAAAATTTACTGGTGACTTATCCGTGAAGTTATGACCTGCTCCAAATTCTTAAAAATTTGATTTGCCCATTTGTTATTATTGGTCTAAATTGTGTTGCTTATGTAATAGGCACCATAAGTGCCTGTTTCTTTATTGAATGTGCCAGTGTTGGGGGTTTATTAATCTTCAGGGTGAAGTGAGGCCTTTCAAAAGACTGCTGTCAGAGTAGACAGCGTTTAATCAAGTGGGTTGCAGGATAATTGAGGATGCTTGTGCCAAATCTGTCTAAACCAAAAATATGGAGGTTTTGTGTTTATTTTGGGAATAGGTTCATAGTTGTACACTTGCCTCGTACAGCAATATTTATGAGAAATGACATTGAAGTGCACTTTAAAAAGCACATTATAATATAAAACGTTACTATGTCTCTGAAGCACATCTGGTAATGCAAGATGTAAAGCTATTAATTTGGTCAGGACAATGAGTTCTTTATGAATTGGGGCTAGCTCATTGAAATGAGCTTGTTCCTGCATTAATGATGATGGAGGGTGGGGAATTTGGAGTAATGACCATCTGCTGGGTTGTTGATGTCCAGCAGGCTTTAAGAGACAGAGTGACGCCTGTGGTAACATGCTTGTGCAAATCTTAGTATTTGTATTGTTACTATGCCTAGGACAAGGAGACAAAAGATGGATGAAACTATAAAATTTAGGTAATTTTTGTGTGAGTGAGAGAACTGTCTTCCAGGAATTGAAGCTCGCTATTATTCTCCATTCCTGAGAACCTCTTGATTTGCCCCCACCCCCCAGGCGAGATGAGAGGCAAAAAAACGAAATGCTTTTTACTCTGGGGACTGGAGGAGCCCCATGCAAGTGCTGTTGTGCTTCATCTCCTGTGGTGCATATGTGACAAACAGGAGTCCCCAGCTCTTCACCCCTGTTGCTACTCATTCCATGTACCTAAATTGCATCCCAAGATGTAGTTTAACTGCCTGAAACACTAATTCTCATAAAGCTGTTCAACAGCTTTTCAGCCCTGAGACTGGTGTATGTTTCTTGAGATTGTCAAATCATATTTTGTCTTACCCATACCTATATGAGATATAAGGATAAAGATAACTGAGTAAATTCTATAGTGTAAATAAGTGTATAATTGAGGGAGGCATGAAATTCCCCTGCACAAGTAATTTCCTGCCCTGCTTTCTTGGATATTAGTCTTCAAGGTGAGTGACATAAACCGCTGCATGCTTGCTGGAAATGAGATTAGTAGCTGGGGGTTCTCCTTAAAATGAACTGGCAGAACTGGTAGAAAAAATGCATGCTTCTTTCTGTGTATGTGGAATGCATAATGTAAACACACATCTATTTATAAGTAGGCATCATACAAATATCTTAATGTCTCTATAGTATCATACTTCCTGCCATTGATCTTTATCACTAAAAGTAAACAAAAAATTTTTCCTTGATGATTCTTATGTGTTAATCTAGGATTGCAAACCTCTACTTCCAAAAATGCTGCTCATGGTAGATATCTTGAAGATTACAGTGTCTGTGGTGTTCTGATATGATTGGATGAAATATTTACAAAGTGTATTTCACACTCTATATGAAGTGTTAGTTTGGATTTAGGGTTTCCATGCAGTCTAGAGCACCAGGCTAACACTTGGGAACAGGTGGAGTGCAGCTTTCTTGGGAGAGGCGCCAGCATCCCAGAGGAAAAGTGGAATGTAAAACAATGCCCAATAATCAGGCACTGGGGAACCCATGTGCTATCTCCCTAATACATTTCTTTTTCTTTATTGCAGCTTAAAGGTTGAAAATCTTTTTATCTTTTGGTATCTTCTTATAATCTTACTAGTAAGCACTCTGATACATCAGTTAAAGTAGATCTTTGATGGAGTCCTTGCAGTCTGGAAAAAAGAGCAAAACTACAAAAAAAGTCCATGGAACATGTATGTGGTTAAAATGGACTTTATTATCTATTTCAGTTTTAATATACGCTTGAATTTGTAAAGGAAAAATACACTTTTGTAATTATTTCTCTGAGAAGTGCATCAGTTCACTTACTTCCTTAGAGAAATAATGCTGAATCTTCAGCTTCAGGGATTTGAGGCTGGTAGTTACAGGTAATCTGTTTTAACTAGTAACTTTTATAACTAATTAATTAATCAAATAGTTGAGTTTCTGTGCAAATTTTGCCGATGGTTAACTTTGGAAAAATACAAAGTAATTCTAGACACACTATAAAGGTTATGTTAATACAACCCATCGGAGTTTACATTATTCAAACCTTGTTCCTTAGTTTTGTTTTTGCTTGATTTTTGCTTGTTAGTAAGAACAATTTGAAAGAAGTACCACGTAGCTTACATGTTTTAAAATAGATCCAACTTTTCTTACATTTTGGTGTAAAATCTCGAAGCTGTCAAAAATAAAGGTAATTTTCAAGTTTGGTAGTTGCCTTAATGTTCATTGTAGTTTCTTTTGTAAAGTATTCTGGGTTCCTGTTTTCCATAAGTTGGGGTAGATACTAAAATGACTAAATAGTTTTAAAAAACTTTGGCCTTTGTTTCATAGCTATGATTGATTCCAGCTTCTTCCCAAGCTTTAATAGTTTTTGCTTAAACTGTATTACGGTTGGATTTAAAAAGAAAACCCGAAGCACTCAAACCACAAAAAATTCCCATCCATTAAGGATCTGCTTTACATTTCATGCTGGCATTAGCCTGGTAGTGTCACAGGGGTGCCCAGACTTAAGACTTGTATATGGACCAGCCAAAAGAGGACTTATCTTGCTACAGGAGAGCTGGGCTGCTGCCTCTGAACTCTCCTTGTGGAAAAATCTCTTGCTGTGACACAGTGGAAGGAGGCATCCACCATTTGTTGGATACATAGGAGCTGAGAGTTGCAGAGAAATATTTCTGCAGGTACAGAGACAGAAAGTTATGCTCCTTTTTGGAAGGTTTTTATCTGGTCTGTTTTAAATGTCAGGACTAAAGGTAGAAGCAAACCCTGACACTGCCTGTGGCAAAAGCATAAGGGAAGAGTAGTTCAATTGCATGTAATTATACTTTCTCCTCTGCAGAGAGTATGGTTTTCTTTTTTCCTTTCTTCTCTCCCTGTTCTGCTTTTTATGCCAGTGTGTATTTGTCTGTCTCTGTCTCCATTTAGAGTTCTTTAAATCTTTGAAGTGTGTAATGGTACTCAATTAGGGAAAAAAATTGTTCGAAACTATATGTCAGCAAAGGTTTATGAGCATAGATGGCCTGAGAGGAGTCCTGTAAGGTTACACCTGTATAAAGTTCAGATTGGCCTAGGAATGTTCCCAGGTCTGGAAGAAGATGGTCTGTGATGATCATGTTTGCTGGTGTGATGTTGGGAAATAATAGTTAGCCTTCTCCACAGACAGTTTCCAGGTGAGACTCCATCTCTAGTGCATTTCAGCCATCACTCTTGAGAGGTGACTTTCATGCACCCTGTTTTGGAGACTAGAATTATTCATTACCATAGATATGTTATTCTTTCCCAACTTGCTTTTGCACCCAGGAGCAATTTTTGGGCACCTGTAATGCATTAATTTAAGAATAGCTTTCATTTCTCTGATGATGAAACCCTGCAATGTGACCTCAGTATTTATTCAACATCAGAGAATCTTTAGGTTGGCCCAGAAATCCCATGAGTGTTTTCACTGTGTTGGCCTGAGTCACTATTTATTTGATGTGAGCACATTTTCAACTCAGAATTTCTCTGCAGACTTTTTTAGCCCCTTGCATGGATAAGTTTCCTCTACAGAATTGGTATGTTTTATTTCAAAGTGCGTTTCTGGACTATTTGTTTTGTACAGAGAAATGGAGGAATTTGAAACTGGGAAAGAGGAAACAAAAGAGTTTGGAACTGACTTGGCAATTTGTTAAATTGATATGCCCTGGTGGGTGAACACATAGTGATGACCATTGGGGAAAAAGTGATAGTAGCTTGGTGATATCTCTGGGAATACTGCACAGGTTGTGGGAACAGTGACAGGATGAGAAGGAGATTGGGTAACTGTCATCAAATTTAAAGGGAGCAAATGCTTCTATCCCCCTGCTCCTCTTGCCTAAATGCAGTAAGGCTCAGAGGGCTATAGAATCTCATTTGCTGATCAAATAGAGTGGTTTCCTGCTTTTTGTGGTAATCTACATAGCTCTTTGTGTGCGTTTGAAATACAGCAGGGACTTTTTTTCCTGTTGCCCCACTGAATAGGCTGGCATAATCTCAGACTGAGGCAGGGCCAGGTGGTTTCCTCGCTTTGCTGTGCCTGTTGCTGGGTTCAGTGGGAACCTGGTGTTGTTAGTATGCACTCAGTGTGCCTGTGTTCCCCAGAGGACAAAATGTGGGCTAGGCAGCAAGAATGGAGGAGCTGGGATTTTTGTGTGCTAAGGATGGTATTATATAACTTGAACAGCATTATTGGAATACCTTTGTGTTGTTTCAGTACTCAACACTTAATATTTGAATGAAACATTAAGGTTTATAAATGGTTAGTTGTGCATCTTGGAAGTGCCTTGGGTTTGTTCCCCAATTACTAAACTCAGAAGGCTGTTGTGCAGAAAGTTCACATAAGTTATTTCTTCCCTTAAAAGTGGAAGAAAAGGAACTTTCATCTGAATTCACTGGGCTTAGCTCTGAAATTCAAAAGGCTTTGGAAACTGGCTGAAGCTCTTGGTACTGACTTGAGTAATATCCCTTTGAATATTTACTTTAATTAAACCTATTTAGAGATTCCCACTCACACCCTATCCTTATTTTTGTTGGTTTCCAGTACTAGATCAAATTATCAATGAAATATAAAGCTGTTTTCTTAAAAATAGGTTCTTCTGGAGTTTTCAGTGATATTCCTGTAGCTGGATTTTATGTTATTTTAGTATAATAGGTATTTCTTTGTTTCTGTGTTTGAAAGATAAGTCTAAGTTGTTTATTTTATTTTCTGAGAAGGTGAATGAAGTTATCAAAGTGCTCAATGGCTCAGACTCCATGTGGTTGTCAAGAATTACTTATAAACAACTGATTGATCAAACCATATCTCTTAGACTGATGTAAAAAGGACAAAAACACTCAGATGAAGGAAATCACCATTCCAGCTATAATATTTGTAAGTCATGTTATTTTTTTCCCCATGTGTTTTTTCTGAATGTAAGTAGTATTTTGGGCAGGGGCAAGAGAAGGTCTGCATTTGGTGTTTCAGTGTTTACTAAGAAATCCAGGTCTTTTGAGAAAGAATAGGGAGATAAGAAGCTTTATCTATTTATATAAAAGGAGTTTCTATGTCTAGAGAGTACTGCAGTTTAACCCAAAAGAAATGTTTATTCAACAACTTGTCACCTGCTTCCATCAAAATGGTCATTCAGATTCCTTTGGAAATTCTGGCAGGTTAAAGATTGTTACCGTGAGTGGTTTCCCTTTTACCAGTTTTAGTCTCCTAGACTCTATACTTGTGCTGATCATGGGTGAATGAAATAATTTCCTTTCCATTTCTAGTCCTATTTCATCTAATATTCGTTATTCTTTATAATGAATGTATTAAATTAATATATATATGCATGTGTTCTGTCAGAGATTAAGCATGAATGTAATTTTGAAACTGTAGTTTTTCTGTGCTCTGCATATGCAATTCAGTGCCACAAAAGCCATTTGGTCTATGCTTGCAGTTACCGAACTCTGAACTGGGGACATGCTTTTCAAAGCTGATAGATAGAAAGAGGTCTCTGGCTTCTCCCTCCCTACTAGTTAGAGTGTTCTGTAGATAAGTGCAAACTTTGGCTCTAGAAAGAGTGTTGTTTGCAAGCCACGCTTCAACAGTTGCACTCTGGAGTGGCTTGATAAATAGTGGAGTGTTTTTACAGGAAATGTCCCAATCTGAGTTATGAGGCCATTCATTTGGATAAATTGCAAGGGAATGTACACAGTGCTGTTAGCTTGTCTGTTATTAATTTCCTTTTTTTTAACATGTGGGCACAGTGTGTATATAAATATATATACATATAGACACACAGATGTATGTATTCTCAAAGCAGGGAGAAGGAAAAGCTGGAGGAACGTAAAGGGGTCCTGCAGTCAGCTGCCTGAGCCAGGGCTGGGGGGCTGCCAGGTTTGGCGGCGTTTGGAGCCTGGAACATGTCAGGGCTCAGAAAGCTTTAACTGTTGACTCTTTTATGTGATTTGCTGTGTTGCTTCCTAATGTTACGTACTCTGTGATGGAAACAAAACCCCCAAAATTTTCATTAATGACACTGTTCTGTACTCCGAAAGTTAGATGGATTTTTTCTGATGGCTGTGGGTAAAAGAAATCCCAACAAATGTGTTTCAGAGAGCATGCGTAAGTAGCTTTGTTATGCATGGCTGTGCTTT
This sequence comes from Lanius collurio, assembly GCA_020086605.1. Lineage (NCBI taxonomy): Eukaryota > Metazoa > Chordata > Aves > Passeriformes > Laniidae > Lanius > Lanius collurio. The sequence goes on from JACBWW010000002.1 coordinate 4,113,604, forward strand.
GGCTAGCCACTCAAATGACAGTTTCTGGAAAAGCCAACTGAGTATTACTTGTCTAATAATTACAAAGTCCATGTCTAAACCTCTCATTTCAGCAGTAATTGCCATACGCAGGCAATTGCAGTTGAAGGAAATACACAAATGGGATCTGTAGGAGCCCATTCTCCTCACAGTGAATCTGTGTCTGAATCTTTCCTTATAAATGTAATGGTGTCACTGTGTGCTATGGAGACAAAACTAGTGAAGGATCTACATATAAAGCAATAATTATCCATTCTTCTGGTTTTAAGTAGGCTTCTCCTTCTTGAACATTCTCCTTGTCAGCAATGCCAAATCAAACATTCCTCTATCTTCCCCCCCACCCCCTCTTTAGCTCTCCAAAAGAGTTTACAGTTGAGGGGGAAAACATCACTCTCTCTTCTTTGCTTGGAATTAATGTTGTTTACGAAAATTTTTAGAAAGTAAATGGACTTTCTGGACAGTGCTGACATTTTTGTCTTTCATCAGTATGACCTTATTCTGAAAGTTCTGTGGTTTTCTTCTGCAGTGAGGTCTGAAATAATTTCTTTGAAAATACACAATGAACCCAAACATATTACAAGTATTTTATAGAAGAGGTGTATCAGCCTAATGGGAGTTGATGCATACTGATCTCTCTGCTGTTAGCCAAACTGGAAGAAAAATAGCAGTGCTTTGAAAAAATATGCACATGAGATAATAAATTTGTGATTTCAACTTGGTGCAAAGCAGCATTTTGTGATTCATTGGTTTTTGGTTTGGGTTTGGTTTTGGTTTTTTTAGGGAGCTTTCAGAAGTGTGTTTATGTGCAGAGAAGCAATACCCCTGAAACAGCTGACTTTGAATAGGACTTTTCTGTATTTATACTCTTGAAAAGCATTGGGATGTTCTGTACTCTTCGAATATTTGCTTTTGGATGCACCTTATCTCTGTCAAGTTGTCGGGATTTACGTTGCATACTGATTATGTGAGTTGAGGAAGATGTCATTCCCTATCTCAGTGCCTTGACTTTGTCCCTACACAGAGTTAAAATACATACAAATTTCATTATGCTTATAGATAATAGCTTTTTAGTGACCTTAAATATCAAGAATTTCTCTGTAAGAGGGCTATAAAGTTTTGATTTAAAACAAAACAAGCCCCAGAAAAACCTTCATTATTATCACAGTCCTGTGATTTCAAGAGAAACTACCCTGCATAATGAACATACCCTGACGTCCTCACTAAGCGGATGGCAAGGTTGTTTCCTTTCTTCTGACAAGTAAGCATGACAAAGTTAGTGAACTTTAGTTGAGTGTCAAGAAATTTCCTGAAACAGAAATGGAAATACAAAAAGAAAGTGTCAGAGGATGAAATGCCTGCAGACATGGTAAGATTGTTTCTGCCATTGTCAGATCCAGTTCTTCAGATGTATTGAAATGCATTGATATGTTATCTATCACTGTAATATTTATTCAGCATATGGGACTGGGTTTACATATTATAATTTATTTTCACTGTTATTTTACTTGTTTGCTGCAACTGGATTCCTTGTGCTCCAACAGCAGCTTTGCTTTCTTGCAGCCTGTTTTGATTTTATTTCTTCCACTACTTGAGCCTGTGGTGAAAGGATGAATTTGCACATCAGTGGTCTTTTCCATGACATTTAGTGATACCCCAAGAACTGGCCTCACGCAAAAAGTGTCTTTTTAAGTGCTACACAGCCTCTCTAATAAAAAAACAATTTGGAGGAGGCTTACAGCCTGTAAAAGCAGGTACCAGGGGCTCTTTACTGCATATGCCAGGTGCAAATCTGGAGGATTGTTTGCTTGTTTTGCTTGTTTATTCTTGTATAAGAGAGAAATGGGAATACAAATTGACTGTTAGGATGCTAACTAGATTATTACTCTTGTTTGCTTGTTTGTTTGTTGTTTTTTTGTTTTTTTTTTTTTTTTTTTTTTTAGTATCTGTGAGTGGCATGCAACAGCAGCAGCAGCCCTTGTCCTTAACCAGGAATCTTAAAACTGTAGTTGCTGAGCACCAGAGACTTGAATATGAAAGACTAAAGAGGGACAGAATGTGAAAAAGACTAAAGAAAGACTCTGTGTGTGCATCTCTCTGATTGTTAATTAGCCAAATCAGCATCTCTCCTAATTGTAGCAAAGTTCAGGACTTTGAAAGGAATTTGAGTAATTCTGAGATAAACAATGCTGAAATTCTTCTTCAGCTTCCTTTTCTTAACCATGTGCACTGTAAATCAATCTCTACTGTTGAAGAAATTTGACAGGTTCACATCCAGCTCTGGAATGTTCTTGATTTTTTTTTTTTTCTTCATTTTTTAAGGCAGAACTTTTGGCCCAGTCGTGAGGTTTAAGCTCTGCACCTCACTAGAAGGAAATCATAAAATGGCTTTGGTTGGAAGAGATCTTAGAGATCATCTAGTTCCAGCCTCCCTGCTGTGGGCACAGACACCTTCCACAAGACCAGGTTGCTCAGAGCTCCGTTTAACCTGGCCTTAAACACTTCCATGGATGAGGCATTTGCCACTTTTCAGGGCAACTCCTTCCAGTGCCTCAACACCCGCAGTAAAGATTTTTTTTCCTAATTTTTCATCTAAACCTATTCTCTTTCAGTTTGATGCCATTTTCTCTTGTCCTGTCATTACATGATCTTGTGAAAAAATGCATCTTCAGCTTTCTCATAGGATCCCTTCAGGTACTGGAAGGACACAATCAGGTCACTCTGAAGCCTTCTCTTCTCCAGGCTGAACAACCCCAATTGTCTCAAGCTTTCTTCCTGGGAGAGGTGCTTCGTCCCTCTAATCAATTTGATGGCCCTCATCTAGACTTTCTTCAACAAAATACAAGCCCTAATGCATCTGTAGTTGTATTTTCTCTTGAGAAAGATGAAAGAAGAGGTGATGCTAGTGACCAGTGTACCTAATGTAGGTTAAAATAAAAAAACCCCAACTTCTAAACTTTTTTTTTCCCATGAAATCTGAACACTTACTTGGAATGTGTAGTTGGAAGGGTGAATGGTGAGCAAGGCAGAAGAGCAGCTATAAACCCAACATTCAGCAACTGTATTTAGGGTGACATGGTTAAATGACTGTGTAAATTCTAACAGTATCAGACAATTTGTTGAGGGGAAAGTAATGTATTCTTTTTTTGGCAACTGTCAGGGTTCTGGCCATGGATCTGACTGTTATCACACTGTAAAGATTTGTACCCTAAAATCCTTTAGTCTTTTTAGTGCTGTAGCTGGTGTGTGTGCATAGTGCTATTTCTACACTTGGTATATGCATTACTGAAGAGCCACAAGTTAATGGTATTGGAAATAAGACCTTGTAATATAGAAAGTGTTAAACTGCATTCTTGTCTATGTTGAGGCCTTTAATTTTATTTTTAAATGAGTTTGTTTCAAGTTCAGTTTTCTTTGTGTGGCCCTCAGCACTTAACGGTAGAAGCAGTATTATCTAGAAAATGAAATCAGAAAACAATGTGAGTGTAGCTCAGTTAAAAGATTTTATCTCTTTTTTTTCTAAATGTCAGTAAAGAAAACTATGCTGTTGGTTGGTTTTTGCAGAGTAACTACATGTAATGCATTACATAGGGCTCTTAATTTGCTCAGAAAATGCTTTGCGTGGAATACATTGTGTGCTTCACTGTATGCTTGTTGAGTAGCAGATTTCTTTGAGTAGATGACAACAGTATTTTGTGATAACGATAGCTGTTCTTGGCAGCTATGACTTGCTACTGCTGTACTCACAACAGACTGTGCTGGGACTTGCCTCTAAGTCCCTAAGTATCTTGGGACTGACCTGCTTATCCTGCTTTTCCTTGGTTTTCATCAGTGTATGTCAGGCATGTCCTGTGCTGAGCCACCTTACCTAAGTCTGTCTGTTTTCTCAAGCTTAGATTAAAAGGAAAGTGTCTGAAGTGACAGACTTTCTGTATGTAAGTGAAACATGATCTTTTGATGGATTTTTTTTTTCTTTTTTTATATGGGGGTTTTTAATAGTGAAATCCTGGAAGAGCTGCTGAGATTAACTGCACTGTACAAAGGCACGGGAGAAGCAATATGCGTATGTAATTGAAAAAAAAAATGCCCAGGGCTTTTCAAAAGAATTCTATTCATTCTGGTTATAGGGAGTTTTGAAATAAGCAAAAGGTGGGATAGCAGCTTAGCTGTCAGGCTACCTAATCTCAAATCCAGACTCGAGTGATAAGCACGACAATTCAGAATGATTTTTAGCTGTCGCCCGACAGGCTGACCAGGAGGGAGAGACAGATTCTGCTGCAAGCACTCATTTTTGTCTGCCAGTGGAGCAGCGTGTGGCACTAGATGGAGCAGCAGCGAGTGCCACCTGCGGGAGCTGTGCTGGAACCGGTGCCTTACGGCTCCGAGAGGCAGCATCCTGGGAAAGCACTGTCGCGGTTTCCCAGTGCCACAGAGGGAGGCGTTGGGTTCTTTTCTGTCAGCTTTCTCTAGCGCAGCGTGATTACATGCCATCTTGAGCAAAGCTGCGTGTACAAGCTAAAAAGCATTTACAAAAATACTCATTAACGGTTCATTTTTACAGAAAGAGAAAGAGCAGTGGTTAATTATACTAAGGAATTTCCTATAAACTGCTCTGAAATGGCTTGAGTTTGAAAGACAGCACTTCTGCTGAGCTGAGAAACTGCTGTGATCAGCAGAGTTAATACATACATGCAGGAAATACATGCATTTCAACAATTAGAGCTGATGTCTTTCTGCTTACACTTTGAACATATGCTTCACAAGGGTATTTGGGGAGTGTCGGTCAAGTTTTTGATCCATCTTCCTCCTCCCACCAGACCCTGTGGGGAGTTTTCCTCTTTGTTTCACTTGGCATAGAAGCAACATATACTGTTTCAAGTAAGGAGCCTTGCAACGTGGTCAGACACAGACCAAAGGTTGAGTATGGCTCATCTTTTCAAGAAGCTCTATACAAAGTTTGAAGGAGAAAACACTGTGTCACATTCCCTCCTAGACCTAATATCTGGTGTTATTTTGTGAAAAATACGCTGTCTTGCCTTGCAGGCTGAAACATGGTGATTAGCTGCTGAACTTGATCTTTTAGTGGGTTTGGAAAACCATGACCAAGACCTTGGAATAGAACTGGGAATGGATTCAGAACTATTGGAGGGACGGGAGGAGGGAGAAGACATACACATAGCAGTTAAACCACAGAGGAGCCAGACAGCTTGTTCCTTACATTAAAACATTTGTGATGTTTTTCCCATTCAAATGAGGTGAATTGCAGTAAGCCAGAATGAAGGTGACAAAGGGATTCTGTATCTTGGTCTTTGCCTCCTGGCAAAAACTTATGTATTTTGGATTGCAGCCGCAGCATGGATGATTAGCTCCAGAAACTAGGCAGATGATGCTGTAGATTAAATATGTTTTGAAGAAGTAGACAGGAGAGAGTGATGTTAATGTGACTTTCATCAATGGGCAAATGTGTAAAGGGGGGTTTTGCTCCTTCTTGCCAATACAGATCAGAGGGTCTTGATTGGACCAGCTCATCTCTTTCTGCATTTGTCTTAAGTGCAACTGTTACTGCCTTTCTGTGGAAAAGAAAGTGAAAGGGTGACCTAGTTTGGGAAAATCAGCAAAATGTGTAGCGTCTTACCAAAAAACCCCACAGAAACCAAACCCCAAACTCCAACAAAACCCCTAAAGCTGGAACATTCTGGTATGTGTTGATGTGCAGGGGGAAAAAGACTGGAAGATTTTTGTAGGACTTCGAAGGAGAGGGTTGTTGGAGAAGGGAAGCTGTAATTCACACCACATCCAGAGTGCTGCTGGCAGGGAATGAAAGGAGCCATTAGAATTCTGTGCAATTTTGAAGGAATAACTGTTACCTTGAAATAACGCTTGAATCTTAAACAGGTACTGCTGTATTGCTTAGGAAGGCTGAGGGATGGTGGGGAATAGGAGCAGAAATGAGGCTTGGTTTATGTCCTTGTAACTGCTATCCTTTAGGTCAATGTTATTTAGGATTTCTTTCAGTGTCACTTCTTGGTTCATGTGAAAGAACTGTGTTAGTGTTAGTATATAAACTTGCTTTTATGGTTTATGTGATCTGGGATCAAAGCTATTCTCCTGGGGTTCAGACAGCAATGCATCTGCTCCAGAAGGGATTTTGCAGGCAAACAAATGGCAAAAACTAGATCAGGGACAGATGTCCTCATTCTCTAGTAAAGATAATAAGCAATGTTTAACAGCCAAATGTTGAAGTCTGAGTGTGTTGATGTGAGTATGAATTTTACTGTAGCCATCCTTGGAGCATGGAGTTCATCCTGAAACCTGAGAATGTGAGTGCTGGTTTTGGGGTTCTGTGAGTTGTTTTACTTTCAGAAATGCAGCATCCAATACCATTTATCCAAGAAGGGTGGCCTTCTGTGCTGGCTGTTTCTGGACATCCAAGTGTCCTTATTTGTTTACAAAATATTTAATGTCAAAAAACCTACTAATATCTTATTATATTTCCACCTCTTGCACTTTTCTTTTTTTTTCTTTCTTTTTTGATTGCAGCAATAAGAACTCATCCAAATACTCTTTAAAAATAAACCAGCAGATAGACTTTCTGTTAACAGCACAGATGTAATGTAGAATTTCAGGACTTCAGTTGTTTTACATGTACTGATGTGTATGTGTAAAGCACTGACTGTCTAATCTGTAAAAGGCTGCATTTAAAACTGTTATATAGTATTGTTTTGATTGTGAATAAAGTGGCCACAGCAGAATCTTAGTGTTAATGCTGATTGTGACTATGAAGGATGGTGGAGAAATGCAGTATCTGTCATTGACAAGTGATTGTATTTGACAACTTTTTGAAGAAATCCAAGCAACTTTCTTAAATATGATCACTTCCAGCTATTTGGAACAGATGTAGACATGGGGCCAAGGGTTTCACAAAAGAGGAGGTTCAGGTTAGATTTTGGTTAGTGATGATCATTGTTCAACATAAATACATAGTTGGACTCCATAGTTACAACTGCAAACAGTCCTGTGATGAACAATAGTCTCTTTCAAGCTGCTTGATGCTTTTTTGAGAATACAGCAATAAATTGCTGAAAGAACAAAAGTGGAACAGAAGTCTTCTCTCCAATGAAAGTTTGTCCCTGAAACTTTAAAAGTGAAAATCATGATACTTCATTTAACAATGATTTCAAATAATTGGAAACCCTTACTGATGGTTTTCTTTTATTTGGGTTTTATTTGGGTTTTTTTTTGCAAAGTACAGCTAATTAAAACGACAAGGAATATATTTGTCTGTGAAACACAAGTAATCCATATTTTTGTGAGCATACTTTTAAAAAGTATTTTTTAGCCACCCATGTGCTATTAATTTGAATGTTTTACTAATTCACCTACAATACATGATTGGTTTAGATGCTGTATTTAAAGGATCCTATGTTTTTCATAACATTAAAGTTGTTTTGCAGTTTTTATCAGCCCAGGATTTTAAAGGCAAATCAATCTACTGGAAGGAACAAAAAATTTCTTGAACTAGGACCTCCCAGTATGCCTGTTTGGGTGGCCCTAGCTGATTATGGCCCATGAAAATGCATGGTCATATGTCTGACTGGTTTTGGTTGCTGTTGAGTTTTGCTTAACTGAGAAATGTAAACAGTGTAGCTGTGTTTATTCATAAATTATCAATGCATATGTATTTCAAATTCTCTTACTAGGATATTCTGTGAAAAAGTGCTCTGACCAAGCAATAGGTAGCAGTTTTGATTGATGATTTGAAAAATACAAGCTACCCCATAAACTACTAGAATAGCTGAGCCTGAGATTCAGAGACAATTAAAACTATTTCAATAATTATATTGCAAGAGTATTTGGAAGGGTCTAACAGGAATGTTTTTATATAAGTACTTAATGAGATTAATCTTGAAATTGTTGCAAATTTTTGAGATATTACTACTAATAAGATTGTCTGGATAAGTGGAAATTATCCGTATTGAAAGTGAACAAGCATTACTTCCTTTTACGTTTACTAGCAAGCTTGTACCCCAAATGCTGCTTTTCTGCTGGATTTCACATGAGTCCAGCTTGGCCTTACTGCAGAGAGAGAGATTTAGTGTCCTAGTCTATGAATAGTATTTGTCAGAGATTTCCTTCCTAGATTAAAAGGAGGAACTTTATTTATAAATAAAGCAATGCTCAACATTAACTTCTGTTTTTTGAATAATTCAAAATTTGTTGTTACAGAAAACAACAGCAGAGTTCAGTATTTCTTTTTTTTTTTAGTTTTTTAGTATATCCTGCAATTTCTAGCGTTAGCATGGAACTGGTTTGCACTAATGAGACAGAAAGGAGGAAAGCAAACTTTTTAGATTTTAAAATATATGAATAAGTGTACTTCTAAAAGAAGTCATAAAATACTCTTCTGCATCACGTTACTGGACCTCAGTTTTTAGATGTAATGTTTTTAATTGAAAATCAATTCCAAGAATGTTGAAGACTGTGTCATGTTTGCATCTGGTTGTACTATTCTGGTGCAACTAATCTCCTGTAAGATTTAGAAAAAGCAGCAACAAATTTCAGTCTGTTTCATTACTGAAAACCATTACAGGCAGTGACAAGAATATCTGGGAGAAATTTCTTCATGAAAGGGTTTTTCAAGCATTGAAACAGGCTGCCCAGGGAAGAAGTGGAATTGCCATCCTTAGAGATATTAAAAAGACATATGGACATGGCACTTACGGACATGGTTTAGGGGTGGACTTGGCAGTGTCAGTTTAACAGCTGGACTCGATCTTGGAGGTCTGAGAGCTTCCTGACACTGTTCTGAAGATGCACTTTTCTAGGCACAGAGGCTGACTTTTTTCAGCCTTTTGTAACTACATTAAGCTGCCCTTGCTGTCACTTTTTGTAATGCGAAGCTGCTGAACTGGTAAGTCTGTAGAAAACCATTAATGGGACTTTAGTTTTTAAATTGCTGTGAATTATCCAAATGAGCTCTTGAAACAGAGTTGTTCTAGCAGTAGCAGGTCTGAACCTGTTCAATAAATACCTTGGTTTGTGTGCAGTAATTGAATGATCCAGCTTTCAAGTTACTGTTCCATTATTAAAAATGACAAGGTCATTCAACGCCCATTTGAATCCCACTTGCTTTTGTGCTGGGAAGGATAGGTCATGCTCCATAGTGAGGGATAAGCACAGGAACTCTATTAAATTTGGAGAAATTGATGTTGAGGCGTGTCTTACTTGCAGTAAAATTGCTTTCTGGTATTGAGTTTTGATAACAGAAAAAGCAAGGCTATCACTTACTTCCTTAGAAGGCCAAGTAGAAAAGATTGGCCTACTTTAGAAAAGAAAAAATTGGAGTTATGTAAATAAAGATCGGGAAAAAAAAGGAAAAAAAAATCTTTTTTTCTTGCTTGTATTCAGCAGCTCTACAAAAGTCAGTAGAAAAAAAGCCCAAAATTATTTCTGAGACCACTGATTTTTTTTTTGTCATTAACGTTTCAATGAGTGACTCTGTGAGCATTTTCATTGTGAAGTTTACTTATATATTTATTTCAAGTCTATGCAACTCTAACCAACCAAACCCAGAAAACAGATATGCAGATATCCATGTTTTTCCATTTTAAACATGTTGTTTTCTGAATAAGTGATACGAAATGATTTATTTAAAATGCAAAATTTACAGAAAACATTTCTTGTATTTTAAAATTAATGACAAAAAGTAAATATAGTACTTATTGATGAAATTTCTTGTTTCAAATACTTTGTGTGACTAGTTCCTATCAACTTTACTAGTAAATCACTGGATAACTGGAATTTGATTTATAAACTGGTGCAATGTTCAGAGAATATGTAGTGCATCATTGAATGCAGAGGGTTAGACATGAACTTGCCAAGTTTTAGAATTAGTTGGTATATTTATTCTAGCCAACTGTTTAGTGATGATAAGCAATAGATAATTAAATTTGAGTAACCTGTTTGAAGAACAAATTTATTTTTTTAATTGTCTTCTGGAGAGTGGCTTCTATTTCACAGCAGATTTATAAAGGAGTTTGGAGACCCCTAGGTGTTTATAGTTGTTTAAACCTCTGTTGTGGGCACATTTATTTGTTCAGTGTGTGGCACTGTCCAGCTGTGGTTTATGAACTCATAAACCCAGACCTTCAGGTGGGTAAGTGTTATAGCTATTAATTGGGGGGAGCTAGAGAAGATGTTTAGCTAGCTCACAGTCTTCAGCATATGTACTGTAGTGTGGATAAAACATCTATGTTAAGGACAAAGTAATTCCTGAGTAAGATGTGGTGGATTTTACCATGAAAAGAGATGAATTGGCTGATCCAGGAAATCATATGTAGTAGAATTTCCATCAGCTAAATAGAAATTAATTTCCACCCTAAGGTGTGCTAGTGGATTGTAGCCTCATATGTGTCTAATATTTCTAAGTATTTTACATATTTGTGAATTAAATATGACAAATACATTTGCCCTGGAAAACACACCTGAAATACTATTTTGTGACTTAAACTGTTTAAGAAATTCTACAAATTCTGTATAGTTTGGTTCTGATGTAAACCTAAGCTTTTTATTGGATACCAGGGCAGAAATGTTTTTATTTTATGTCTGAGGATAGGATTCAAAACAAGCTATATGAATTTGAAAGGAAGATAATTTAAGAAGGGAGGGAAAAATGGCCATTTATTGGAGTTCAGTCTCAGTTCTGCTGCAGGGTTATCTGGGGAGGTCTCCCATAACTCTGGGTCTAATGGCTGTCTTGAAATCTGCACAACCAAATCAGCTCTTTGCCTCAGTGTTGATAGAAACTAATGATTCCTTTGTTAGGAATTAAGGCTGTACTGTAAATACTTCCAAGGCTGTGCACTCTGTACAGTGCTATACACAGCACTGAGGTGTATGAACTGTCAGCTGAGGTGAAGTCCCTGTCCCATTTGGCACACAAACTCCTTCAGGCAGAGGATCTTCTCTGTTCTGATTTGTCTTTTCTTGGTGCATCCTGTCTGATCTTGAGGCTTTCATTATGTAAAATGGAGTGTCAGCATTGCTGGTGATGGAAAAATATTCAAAGGTGCTTAAAAGGAGGATACAAAATCCCAGTGGATATGTGGTGGCCACATGTTAACCATCAGCCAGTACCACTGAGGGTATATAAGGTTGCTGTAAGAGGAGATGTGTTCATTGCCTTCCTGAGAAGCCTTTTCTTCTCTGCCCACTGATGTGCTGGAAGAAATATTGGTGCTCTACAGTGTAGTAAGGCTTTTAGTTAGTGGGATTTTCTGTTTGATGCAGGCTTATGTGACCCTCTGGATGGTCACTCCATGGTTAACTGCAGCAGTCCCTGAGTGTAAGCAGCTCTTCCATCCCAGTTCATAGACCTCTCACTAGAAATTAACTGAGGGAGAAAAATGTATGAAATCAAAGATAAAAGTTCCCCAGATGTAATTAGTGCTTTCAGGTATGAGAGGATCCTTTTGTGCCTGCCTTCCTGGTAGTACATGCAATTGAGAGTCTACTGAATGGTTTTGTAGTTAATCCCGAGAGAGTTTTGCCTGTTTACACTTCTTGCACACAAACACAGAAACGATGAAAGCTGAAAACCCATCCTTCACAGGGGCCATGGAGCAGGGGAGTGCCTTAACTGAAACTTGCTGGTTTTGATGGAGAACTTTGTTTGCTTTGTGTCCATTAGGTTTTACTAAGCCTGTGTCTGCAGAGATGCCAGATAAAACACCAGGTGCTACAGAGCCTGTGCCCAGAAGTGAAGGTTAGTAGTTTTCTTCCATTTTTTTAACTGTTGGGAAAAAAAAAAAAAAAAAAAGCATTGGGATTCTGTGGAGAATTTTCTGAACTTAAAAACTGAGTTTCTCTTACTGGCCTAAATTTAAGGGACACCTGAATTAGTATTATATGGGCATGTTTATCTAGACAGCAAGAAATTTTCAATTATTTTTGTGTAAGCTCTCCATCCCTCTCTAGCCCATCATTCATGATAGTACTAAAATATATAATAGGGGGAGGACCAGTGTGCTGCTAGGATTTCAGTGTTGGAGAAGATGTTTTGTCCCATTTGCTGAAGAGATCTTGTTAACTGGAGCCAGGTTTTTGCATGGGATACTTGAGTCTCACAAAATCAAAGCTGACATTTAAGATGTGGGATGATTGATACAAGGAGGAATTGTCTGTGTGATTTTCACCAAATCAGTGGAATCTTGAAATGCTCAGTCACACCATTTTTTTTTCTAGAAGTCTATTAATTTTAAATTTGCACATCTGAAGATCTGGTATTTGGTTTCAGGGAAAATCCAATCTTTGAAAATAATTGTAATCCTGCTAATTTGATTCCTTCCTCAGAATCACTGCTGGATATGTCATTAAAATATTTTATAAAAATTTGCTATTTCATGTGAAGACTGTGAGGTGTTTCTGACAATATTATGTAAAAACTACAGTAGCTCTTGTATTATCCTTGCTTTCTAGATCCTCACACAAGGGCTATATTAATTAAAATGTGTGTTTTAGTTTGATTAAAGCTTATAACTCGGGCTGGTTTAGTCTATAACTCAAGACAGACATATCAAAATTTAATTTTAAATATTTTTGTGGATTTTGAATCTCAGTTTTGGCATTTAAAAATCATGGAGAAACATGCTGCAATAATCATTTCAAGAGGTGCATCAATAACAGTAGAAAAAGATACTTCACTTAAAGGGTATTAAATTATGCTTGACTGCAGAAGGCCTTTTTAAAACTTACTGTAAAGCTTAACATGGGTTACTGGGAGAACTTTCCACACAAGAGGAGAAGCAATTACAGCTAGTCGTTTAAAGACTGAGCTCTCTCTGATTCAAATGTTGTGTGTCACCCTTACAAATAAATACTTAGGTTAAAAGGACTGGAGTGAGTTCACTTGAAGCAAAAGCCTATGATAAAATATAACTAAAATGATGAAATTATTCTGGATCTTCATTTTCAAATTGCAGTTATCATATTTTGTTGCAATAATAGCTCATGAAGTTATTCCAGAGTCTGTATAAAATATCCTACCACAGCTGGTTAGAGCAGGATGATGATAATGCCAAGGTCACAGCTTTGACCCCTGTATGGGCCATTCACATGAGAGTTGGACTTGGTGATCCTTGTGTGTCCCTTCCAACTCAGAATATTCTGAGTGATTCTGTGTGTGCACTTTAACAAATGCAATGTTTACTTAAACAAAACTTGGTTTATTCTGGATGCTTTGTTTTTAATTGTTCTTTCAAAACTAATTTTTAGATGTTAGAAAAAAAGGTGAACTAATGGATAACAATGAATCCACACTTAAGAGACCTGTTTTCATGTCTTGATGAAAATACTCTACTATGCATAAAACATTCTAATGATATGAAGTCATTAGTTCTGGCAGTTAACGAGAGTTTTTATTGGTTTATTGTCATAAATACATTCAAAGATGTTCCATACTGTTTGCTGGAAAAAATTGTCTGATGTATATGCTAGTGGCTGCTGCAGCATGGATTTACAGGATAAACTTCCAGTCTTTGATCATATATATCTCTATTTAGTTAGCATTTATACAGCTAACTGGTATGTAGAAAGTTTCACTGGTATGACTGAGTCAGAATTGAGAAGTGGGTGTTTCATTTCTCATTATTAAAATACCAATGCTCCTCATGTGCATAAACACTTATGTGAACTTTTGTAATTATTTCCAGAAATCTTCTAATCTTATTACTATATGATTTTTTTCCCAAAGAAACATTCTTGCAGTCATTGATTAAAAGAAAAGAAAAAAAGTGTATTTGTTGTTACAATTTTTTTAGCAATTAACCTCTTATGTTTATCAGCATCAAGTTGGGTTGAGCAAAGTGTTGGCAAGTAACTGATTATCTGGAAACTTTGAAAAAGCCAGTGTTGCTTTAACCTAGCAGTGCCCCTCCCTGCCCCTGACCCACTGCTCCATATACTCCAGTTAAGCCACGAAGCACTCCGGAGCAGCCAATTGAGAAAGGAGTTTCCTGTAATTAAGTTACTGTAACTTAGTCCTTGACTAGAGGGTCCCCAGTGGGTGGGCAGACTGTTTGCTTTTCTGCCACCTCTTCTGTCAAACCTTTTAGAGTCAACAGTTATATTTATAAATGTCAATGCTTGCTTTGTTCTTTTGGGAGAAAAAAAACAGGACCTGGAGATGTGGTTGTTTCAAAGATGGAAGTGTGTGCATATCACACAGGGAAAAATATTTTTCAAGAAGCTTGTGTAGCTCTCAAGGAGTGGTAGACAAACAAATTAAAACAAAAAACTCCTGCCATGACCAACGTATAACTATTTCTTAACTGTTTTCCTTTGGCAAAGCTATTATATTATATTTACAATGGATGCATTTAGAACAATGTGCTATGTCAATACCAGGAAGTGGATTGAGTGTATTTCTGTTTTAGCTTGCAAAGGAATTAGCATTTGTTCTGCTGGTGTTTGCTGAAAAGTCACTCTTAAACTTCTAGTATGGTTAACCACTGGAAATAAGGCTGTGACAGGAGTACCCCTCTGCACAAATTCCTTGTCTCACCTTTAGAGAGGCCGCTGTGATTCATGGTGGCTGCTCATGATGGTATCTGGAGCTGAGCAGTTACTTATTCGCAAAAATTTAGGAGAATGTTTGTTTGTGGGGGGGTTATCAGCTGTCCACTGCTTAATTCTGTGGCAAGCTTGCTTCTTAAGCCTCGGAATATTCTAGACCATTCACAAACAGCCTAATATTCCTTCGACTGAGCAGCCCCACCTAAGGCAGTGTTAATAGCAGCTGTCCCCAGAGCAGAAGTTGAGAACAGAAATACAGCTCACACCTCCTTGATGTTAAGTCATTTATTCCCTCTGTCCTGGGGGGGGGGGGACAGACCACCCGACCTGGGCAGCAGTCGGCGAGGTAAGAGGGCTGGGCTTTCCCCCCTGCTGGCTTTATCAGAGACAGGGGGAAAGGGGATACCAGGGGCGGAGACGGGACAAACAACCAACCAGATTAGAGCCCGGGCTGCTTGAACCTAAGATAGACTTGGCTCGGTCACATGGCAGGGATCTGGCCCAGAGGGGCGGGGGCCCAGGGGGGGCCACCGCAACATTTGTTGACTTTTTTCATTACAAATTATCTGTCTTATAGGATTCAAACTTTTTATAGCTTAAGAAAATTTTGATGATACTGAATATTTTTCCTGAAACACAAGTGTTTCATCCTGAGGATAGTGGATTATTTTTTGTCATGGTACCTGTGAACAGCTGTTCTTAACATAGCTAGGCTTGCTTCAAAGAAACCAGATGAGGTCTGCCTTAGTATCTATTTGGAAGACACCCAGACTCAAAGTTCTTGGGATATCAAAGTGCTACCTTAGCAGTAGCTTTATGCAAAACACTTAGAAAATGTAAATGGATGTGGGAACCTTTATTCAGTTTCTCCAGTCAGCTTGACTGGTTGTTTTTCTGTGCCTTAAAAGTAGATATATTTGAAGAAGATATGAGGAAGTTAAACTCCCACAAAGCCTTCTTCCTTTCCCTCTTCCCACACCAACTTTTTCATGAAGTAAGAGCCATGACTTCCCACAGCTGGATCCTCTCTTACTGACTTCATGGTCCACACTTGCATCCTGAAGGAAACGAATGTTACACCTGGACTTTATAAACAGCTACTGACAAATCCCTGTGGACAACAAGTTTATGTCATTGTAAAATATCCTACAGCAACAAGCAGTGGTTTTCCTTGCATTGTGTATCTGATGGCACTAGTGGGAGCCTACCAGCTGTTTCTGTTGCTGCTTATGATAAGACTCATTCCGTTTTGTAACTCCTCTGACTTACATTTGCGTGCCATTTCTGCTGTAATACGCAACATGGCACAGGAAAAACGTTCAAGCACAGCCCAATGGATCACACCCTTCAAATACAGTCAAGAAAATAGCATCAGTATTTCTACCTCCAACTTTTGTTAAGGCTGATTCTTTCATGGCAGGAATGCCAGGTTAATAAGTGCTGCGGCTGCCTTTTGTCCCAGTGCTGTGCGGGCTTTCAGTGCACCATGTTCATGGAAAAAGTTGTTGTTATGCTTTATTATTACTACACCCCTTTTAAAGAAACACTGAAGTAGATGGGAAAATGAAGCATCTTATCTAAAGCTTTTTCAGATCTTATGTGCATGTGAAGTTTTAGGCAGCTATGGTAATAGTGCACTTGTAGGCTTAATGGTACATCACTGAGCTGAGATGGGCAAAAATATCTGTGTGCTGACACTGGGTAGGTAAGATGGAACATAAAAGGCTTTGGCTATTTATACAGAAGGTGGTGGGTGTTGTGGACTTCCCTGCAAAAGGATACTGTGAATTTTAAAAAACCACATGAGTTGAAGGGGAGAACAGAGAAGACAGCTCCAAATAAATAAGCTGCTGTGAAACAAGGAAAGGCCTTTAGCTGAAAATGGCTGGAAGCTAGAAAAATGGTGGGGAAAACATACTACATGCCTTTTATATTCTCACTGTCCCCAGTAATTTAATCTTCCTTTTCCAGGTTATTTTTCCTTAGTCACTCTTCATAGCCTCATTTTGCAGCAGCTTTTAATGCCCCCAAAATCATATCTTGATGGAAGAAGAAGTGTCTGTATAAAGACAGTATCTGAAATTCTTAACCCTAGTGTTTATAAAAGGAGGTGATGAAGCCTAAGTAGATTTGAAATCTGATTGGAAATGGGAGAAATACGAAGTGGAAGGGTGATGAAATTGGATGTTCTCTTTCTGACTCCTCCCTTAATTGTTGGCCTCCCTATGCACAGTGCAAGAGGGGGGCACATCTTTCTTTGAAAAAGGGGTTGTAGACTCTTGTCATAACCCATGACTCTTGTCATGACTCTTGACTTCTGGGTGAGCCTTGGCTCTGCAGAAGCTGAGCACTAGCAAGAGCCAAAGCGGGCTGCTTTGCTACAGCCAGTCTGTGTGCAGCACAGCTCGCGTTCTCTGGTAGTGATGAGGCATGAAACCACAACCTTGAATCAATTGGCTATTTTCCTGAAAGCCCTTTGATGGACTGCCTTAGTCACTGAGCCATGCTGGCTGGGTCCCATGTTCTTTCTCAGTCGCCAACAGGCTGAAACTGGATGGACTTCCAAACTTCCTCAGCTCAGTGAGGAGGAGGTGGTGGCTGTCTTGATCTAGGGCAGTGAAGGGCAGCGAGAGGCAGACTGTTCTGGACGTTGTGAAATGTTTGAGTATAGTAAAGCCTGCTCCTCATCAGAAGTGAAGATGCAGTTGCTGTAATGTAATGGTGACTAAGTCACTGATCACAAAGGTTGGGCCATTAACAAGTAGAATAACTTGTTCTTCAAATGCCAGGCAATTCCCCTGGTGTCCTGGCTGTCTGGTATCCTGCCAAAGATCAGTGTTGCAGTCATCCATGAATTATAAAAAGTTTATGTGGCCTGAATGGCTTAAACTTGAGGTTTGGAAAACTATGGAGGGTTTTTTTATATCAGTGATCAAAGCATTACTTTTGCTTTTCTGTTTCAGTGGTAACTAATTCTTAGTTCTCAAGCAATTAAGAAGTGTAGCACTTGAGTTTGATGCATTTTTTGGTTTTGTATCAATAAATTGCACATGATGTAAAATTATGTCTATCATGTTTTAGACTTAATGTGCACATATTAAATAACCAGTTTGGATTAGTTCAAAATAGGGAGGCTAAATGTTGCTTGCATGAAGCAGTCATATATGAAGCATCTTGATGAAAAACACACAGTTTCTTTAATGCCCTTCTGAATCCTAGTGGCATTAATTTATTTCTAAATTGGTCTTCCAAACTGTTCTAAAACAATTCAAACACTCCTGGAGGAGCAAAGGTTCCTTGCTAAAGAAAAGAAAGAAGTGGCATACTAGTTTACTGTGTATTGTAGTGTAAAAATTACTTTTTCTATCAGGAATTATAGACAGTGTCTAATTATTGAATTTATTAATCATTTTGAGCTTAGCTCTGTATATAAAATGCTTGAAAAAAGTGATTGAACATTCCTTCACAAATAGCATTTTTTAATTTTTGTGTTATGTTTAGCATCTGTCTTGCTTAGCACCTCAGAAATGTGCTGCTGATCCTAAAAAAGTTATCGCAGTTGTAAATTATCTTTTTCTGTTTAAAAATAATTTGAGTATCATAATAGTTTTTTGGAGAAGCCCCCAACCAGAAGTTACACTGTAATACTGCAGTCTTAGCGATGTGTGACCCTGGAGTAAAAAGATATATGTGCTATTCTGTGATTACAGATGTTAGCAGTATGCTTTGCATCTGCTCTTTCTAGATTGGGAATGATAACCATTGTCTCTCTTGAGATTTTTTTATGGGAAGACTTTGTCACCAAACAGAACAGTTATTGTTGTTAAAGCAACCACTAAGTGTTAAACTGCTGTTCTGCAATAACTGGAACAACCTAAAAAGACATAGTTATAATGACCATTGTCCTGTGAGAAATGCTGATTTAAAGTAGTTTCCTTTGTCACTTTCATCATGGCTTGTTTTGGTTTCTTTGTAGTGGTGGTGGTTTGAGGTGTTTTTCTTTGCTATCATATATTCCATGTTATTGTATGGAAACAAACTAGATTGCTGGCAACTGTACAGGGTTAATATATAGAAAATAAGTAATAGTAACAGTTAATTTTTCAACAGTTTCTTAAATTTAAATCAGCTTTCATCCTACAACTGTGCTTTTTCCCCCCTTTTGGAATTTCTGCCATATTTTGTCTTGCTGCTTTATTCAAGTGACAAGCCAGAAATCTGTTTTCAGATTCATTGATTTCACCTCTTCCCCAGCCATATTTCTTCCAAAGCAACATAAAGGACATGGAAGGATAAAAGACAAAAATGAATTACTTGCTACCAGTTAAAGCAAGTGCAACTCTTAAGATAAATGAAAATGTCAAGGTTACATTCTTTCATCTTGTGGTGATCACATCCTTAAAACCAAAAGATCCAAAGTAGTAAAAATAAAGATACAAAGGCATTTTGCTGTTTGAGTTGCAGCAGCACAGGTACCTCCCTGTTATTGACCAGCTAATTCTGAAGAATTTTGACAGGTGCTATATAGTTAGCAAATGTAAGCATGCTAGTAGTAAGTATCACTATTTTTTTGTTGTTTAATTACCCAGTTATATGTCCAGCAGTAGTTTCAAACTATGCCACTGACATTAGAAGTGGATATCAAAAGGCTTCGATATCCTAAATTTAAACTTGGGAGATTAATATATACAGAGGAAAGCTTAGTTGTTATGTTTTGCTGTTTTAATTGACTCCCTGTAGTTTTATCTAGCTTAAAAAAGGGGGAAAATTCTACTTGCTGATAAACCAGAAGAGGAGGTAGCTTTGATGTTTTATGAGTAATAAAAAGTTTTGAAGCAATATATCAAACTCCTGAAGCCAACTTCTTGAAGAGTCGGCAAGTTGAGGAGAGCAGAGAAGGGGAGGAAAGGTGGGAGGCTGCCTCTGTACTGTGTCCAGATCCATTAGCTGTGCAGGCAGAAGAGCACGTAGGACACTTTAATTCTTTGAATTTTATCCACATTAGTTTCTGGCCATCTCTTTGGTCAGAATATGCTGCAAAACCAATTGTGCAGTTCAAGACATGAAAAGTTACCAAATTCTATGAAAAAAATATCTTTTCTTAGTTGTGGGTTTTGTGGAGTGGGTCTTAAAATAAATTCCATTACATCTTGGCAGTGGTTCCTGCAACATATATAGTAGAATAATTTAAAATGGACACAGCTTCCAGGTGTAGTAAACACTAGTTTTCCCATATGCACACAATGTAGCCTGTGCTTCAAATGGTGGAATAACCAAAAAAATGATTAAGGTGGTAAGAATTTGAGTTTAACCTCTCTCCTAGCAAATCTGGACTCTTGTGGTTCAGGAAAGCCAGGAAATCCAAATTATTTGGGTTCTGTTATGTCTACATTCTGTTGAGATAGTTATAAACCACATGCTTCCTCTCAATGTCTGTTTGTTAAGGGTGGTTATCAGTTTATGTATTTGTACTTTTCACTGCATAAAAATTTCATGTTCGTGGTTAAATCTTATCTCATGAGAGGGTATGTGTTTTACCATGGAAAGCAATATTGGAAGAAACAAGTATGAGGCTAATTGTTAGGGAATTTTGCCTGATGTCTGGCCAGGAGATGGTTCTGTGTGCTCATATCCAAAGTAAGTCAGTGTTTCTAAAGATGGGATGTCCTGCCTTGAATGTTTTGTGGTTTTTCCATATGAATACAATTTGTAGGCAACAGGAAATCCTTTAGGGAGATAAGACTTTGGTCTTAAAAGAGCACTGTGCTACACTCCTGGAAGGAGGTGGGTTCTTGTAATTATGGAGTAATCGGTCAGTGCAAGGAGCTATATGGGTGAGCTGTGCTGCAGCACTGAGGTTTCAGGTTACATCTTGAAATGGTAATTTTAGGATCTGAAAATAAAAATATTTGGCTTGTTGCGCATTTCCTGTTGCTGTTGTACATTTAATTAAGTGCTCAGAAATATTTTAAGTGTTTCATAAGAGAAATGCTGAAGAAAAATAATGCCTGCATTTCACATGGTGAAGAAGTCTAAAGCTGTTGAGAATCTGAGTTCCTGCGTTTGTCACAGTTCTTCAGCTCTTACTGCAAGGTATGGCTATAGCCAGGGTGACAGGGACTGATGGCTTTTGAACAGTTCTTATGTTTATGCCTAAGGTTTTCTAACAATAGAGCTTATCTGCTCTACAAGACTTCAGGTGTACTGAGAGTACTGTTTTTTTGGCCAGCTCCCAAAGCTAAAGAGCTCATGATGACATGACAAGCTTCATTTAATTTGGAGAAGCAGCAATGGGAACTCACAGTCCTTTATGCTTCTGGGGAACTTGCTCTGTACACTGCTTCCAGAAACTTGTATGTCAAGTCAGAAAGCTAGACTTTCTGCTTTAGAATCAGAACAACTGATTCTAAGTTGTTCTGATTTAGAATTAGAACAACTGATTCTATGTACAGCTGGGCCTCTGCAATCTTTTGTTGTGACTTTACCTTCTGTATCATGTATGCATGCTGTGCATTCATCACAGACCACAACTAGCTCATCACTTCAGGCCTGGCTAGAATCCACATAATGAATACAGCAGCTCCAGTCCATTTTGCCACACATACTTCAGAGAGATGGAGATATGATTCAGATCATGCCTTTGGAGTAGTTCTGTGGTCTAAATCCAACTGTCCCCGCGTGTTCCTGTGCCCTGTGCTATGCTGAGCTCTCCTGGCCACTGGGGAGGAATGGTACAACCCTATCAGAGCTAGCACCGGCTCTGGCTGGGGCTGTGCTTGTGTAACCAGGGTGCAGGAGAGTGAGCCAAAACCACCAGAATTGCAACATGTTTTTAAGTACCGAGCCCTCCTTTTTGTGAGCAGCCTGAAAATAGTGGTTTAGACTTTGTTTAGATAGAGGTAAATTTTTTTATGAGCCTTGATGGGTAGGATTTGACTCAGCTTCATACATTTCCTTGGTGTTTTAAGAATGTAGTGTTTTTAAATGAAGACTTTTTGGGGTTGTTTTGGGGGTTTTGGTTTTTTATTTTTCACTTCTTTGTAGGTGCTGATGCTGTGTCTAGATTTTCACATTTTTGGAAGATAGGTGGGCTATCTGGATAGCTAACTTCTGTGGACCCTTTTCTTGAGACATGGGGAAATCAAAGTCTTGCTAAGACTAAAAATTATTGCACAAGCTTTTTGAGTTCACAAATTTAAGTCATGGAATTACTGCTGTGACTGAAGTGCACAATACCCACAGCCAGGTTTTCACTTATCTATTGTGGGAAAATGTCACTGCATTGTTGTCACTTCTAAATTCAGACAAATAACTGCCTTTTATAAAATTGTCAGAGTTTATACGCATATTTACTTTACAGCTACTTTTATAAGTCACCCACACCCTTCTCTGCATGTGAATAAAAGAGCTGGAAAGGCCACACTGATAATGTCATACCAGGAAATCTTTAATGTGAAATACAGCAAACTTGGGGAGGAGAGAAGCTTGCGGGGCAGGAAAAATCACACTGAAGATAATGTATAGGGGGAAAAAAATATTGGTTTTACGCCTACTCTTTTTTTTAATTTTTAAATTTAAAGAAAAGAAATATAGGTTGCTTTTGACATAAGCCAACAAATGTGTTTGTAAGCACTGATATACAGGGAGGCTTCTTGGTTCCATATTTAAGCCTTTAAAATTCCTCTAAAATTGAATGCATATTAAAAAGGGGAAAAAAGAACCAGAACACTAAGAAAACAACCAACCAACCAAAAAAACTCCAGAGTCTTGTAGAGCTGAAGATAGTGCCTGTTGACCAGACTTGATCCTGCTTAATCTTTTTCTGCCAAGTTAGACATTCTGGCAAGCTTCCTCAAGTCTGGATGTATTCAAGTACTGTATTTGGCTGACTTAGTTTGTTACTTTGTAAAGATATATGAAAATCCCAGTTCAAACATTTCAGCTTATAGTTGTTTTTACAATCTGTCAAGAAGCAAAACTAATTGATATTTCATTTTATGCATCAGATATAATTTTTCTACCAGTAGGTTATGTATTTGGAAGTACATTTTCCACTTAAGCAAGTTCTGCTACTGTGTATTTTATCTGACACACTTCATCGTTTTACAGAATATTTGGTCTTTCTACTGAACAAGGTATAGTAACACTTGGCAAGTCACTAACTTTTTTCCACCTTTTTTTCAAATTAGCAATGTCTTCCAGGTCTTGGCTTCAAAGTGTTTCATCTGGCTTTAATGCACAGTCTGTCCCTGCAGAGATGACATCTTAGATGTCTTAACTTTGAATTTATGAAGAACTGCAACACCATTACATATAAGACCTTCTGTATTCGAATACCTTTGATAGTTCCGTCCCCTGTATAAAGCTGAAATTTAAAATGATAGAAATAAAACTAATCAAAACTGTATGTTTTGATTTCATATGTTAATCGTCTTTTTTCCAAGTCTAGTGCTGATTTCAGCAGTAATTCTGCTTGTCAGTACATGTATTACGTATTGGATTTGGTGTATGAAGAAAAGTGGGAATTTTTGTCTTCAAATAAGTTGTAGTTTAGCTGAGGAAAATGTGTGGACTTCATGATGAAAAGAATAAACACTAAATCTGCACCTGTTGGAGAGGTGTTTAGAAGTTTCTAAAGTCTGGAAGTACTGCAGGAGGTGTGTGAGCCCATCCCCTGCAAAATGTGGTCTTTGAAAGCTGAAGACCTGAATTGCAAAAGTTTTATTTCTGGGATCTTGTACTGTTTAGAAAGAAGTTTAGTCTTTTAAGCAAGAACTTCTATTGTAGAATCAACCATGACAAAAAGATTTTTTCCCTAATTATTCCATCAGTTCAATCCTGTTTCTAGACAGAACATGTCTGCATGTTTAACTTACACCATTAAACTTCTGTTTGAAGAAATGGTTGTGACCCTCAGACAGGTACCTCTTGACTGTGTAAATTGAACAGATTGAGCTTCTTTTGCCTGTTATAATGTAGGATTTCTGACAGCATATGTTTCTCATGTCTTATTTTGCAGTCTTTACAATGCTTGGATTTTCTTTTTGAAATGTAAGAGCTAGAGCTTGGCTGCACATCATTTTATTATCAATTCATGAAATCCTGCACATCATTTTATTTGTTTGGAAGTATGCATTTTTTTCCCTATTCCCATTTGATTAAGGTGCTTAGGATTATTTATAAATAGGGAAAAACTAGTCTCCCAGCCAACTGAAATTAGTGTTCAGGCACAAACTTGATGAGATGGAATATTGCTGTGTTCCTAAAATAACTTGAAAGACTTTATAAGAAAGGTACTGTCTCATTAGTAGACTATATAGGGTTAAACTTAGGCACAGAAACAAGCCAAAAGTTGATTTTCTTCATTTATTTCTCACAAGTAATCCACTTGGAACAGCAGTCCTTTTAATTGATGCAGATGTCAGGAATTCTTTTCTGCTGACATGGAATAAAGGCTAATCCAGGTCAGTCAGTACCTTGTAATTAATGCACATTCTTTTTCCTTGTTTTTTTGTTTTTAAATCTCTCTTTTAATTTATTTCCCTTCCCCCCTCCTTTTTTTTTTTTTTTTTTTTAATTCTTTTTTTTTTTCTAAGTAGGGAAAAATCCCTGGTTTAAATCTCTGAGCTAGTCCAAAATGATTATAAAAGTTTTGAATGGAATTGCAGGTTACAGATTAAAACTGTGCTAAACTACTAAATAAAAGAACCCTTTTTACAAGTAATCTTTAAATGCAGAGGGGAGTTTTTGTCATGTTCCTCCCTGCCCACCCTCGTCTTGTCAGTTTGCAGAGGAGGAGTAACTTCCATTTCCATATAATAGCACAGGGTGTTGGAAGGGTTAAGCGGAAAGGAAGATAAAAGCTACTTTGAGCTCATTTTGTTGCCTTGAACTTTGGATGCTGTTGAATATAGCAGTCATCTGTGATCACAGGTATCTTAGCAGCTGTATAATCAAAAACTGTAAATGTCCAGATAGGAAATGATCCCATAATTAGAGGAAACAGTACTGAACTGATGACTTAAAGTCACTTTCGTTCTTAAATCACACAGTTGTGGCTGTTAGACTTTATCCTGTGATCTTTTCTCAGTACCTTGGCAGAGTACTTGAAAATGCTGATAATCAGATTGGCTGAGAGTTAGAAAGGAGAGAAAGATTTGGATTGTTTTTTGTAGCTCCTTGCCAAAGAAGCACCTCCTGATTGAGAAGTGTTGT
This sequence comes from Lanius collurio, assembly GCA_020086605.1. NCBI lineage: Eukaryota > Metazoa > Chordata > Aves > Passeriformes > Laniidae > Lanius > Lanius collurio. Next base: position 4,138,405 of record JACBWW010000002.1, read on the forward strand.
TGCTTAAGTGGACTGGAAGGAAGCTAGGGGCTGGTCTCTCTCTTACCTAGATGCCTACCTTTCTTTCTTTGTGTATGTTGTATGGCAAATATTAATACAAATGCAAGGGAGAGCTCTAGAGTTTTTTTGTATATGTGCCACTGAAATCTAAACAATAATCAAAGCTTGAAAAAGAGCTTAGATTTTTTTTGGTATGGTTTTCGGAATTAAAAAGAAAGAAATCTGTGACCTCCTTACAGAACAAATGGGAAATATGTGTTTAGTTCCTGTGTGTAAAAAAAACCCTGAACGTTGGGGGTTTGGAGGTTTTTTCTTTCTTTTTTTTTTTTTTCCTACTAGAAGAACATTATGAAACAGTCAAAAGTGAAATGGATTTGTTTAAAACTGTCTTGGTTTAGAGACAAATTAAGAAGAAAATACTAATAGGATTTTGAAATTTAGGCTCAGAAGTCTTTAGTGAAGGATTTCCTAAAAGTCGTGTAAGAGAACTCTTTACAGAAACACAAAAGAACCTCTTCCTGTGACGTTGAATAGTTGCTTAGTTATCTACATATGTGCCCACAATATGATCTGCTTCTTCAAAGTACTCAAGTGTTTTTGCATATTATGTCTACTAACCTTGTGCATGTGACTTGGAGATCAGAACAGTGACTCACAAATTTGCTTGTTGGCTTGGTCCTTATTATGACTTACATTACTGAAAAATCCCTTGTCCCCTCTTCAGATTCTCCTGAGAGTTACTCTTGCTAAAATGCCAAGGGTCCTCTTTTTCAGTATTGAATGCTGAAAACAATGTAGTTTCAAACAGACTGATGCAATAGAAATCAATATATACAGTGATTCACTGGATTTATTGACCACTATGGTAAATAAACTGATGCACAGGTTATGGTTAAAAGTTCTAAGGATGCTGCATTTAATGCTAATTTTCTAGTTAAAATATGTCCCTTTTGAAACACAATTATGTTCTGGGGAGGTGACTAATTTAGGCTGATTTGTGGGCTGCTAACTTTGAGAACAACAGAAAACATCCCTGAAGAAACTGTGTCCTGAAGCAAATAGACAGACACAGACAAAATCTATTTGTTTTCTATTTTGGGTCATACATGGTTGGCTCACAGTCCAAGTTACTGTTCTGTGTCCTTGTAACCACAGAATAATTGCGATTAGTATCACACAACAGTCTTCTGAAGTTTATTCAGTGTGTTTAAGATACTCTGAGATCTTCAGGTCAAGATGTTTTAGCAATATTTTGTGTTTAAATCATTTATGGGAATGGAATGTCTAGAAAGCTTACATGTACTTTGAATGCCTCTGCTTAAAAACCAAAATAAGTTAGTTTTGAAATACGTCCTGTAAACTGCAAATAGCAATAATTCTAATGTTAGCATAGAAAAAAACCCCATAGTTTTAAAGTGCTTATTGAATCAGAAATCAGCATATTTAGACTCAGTACTACAAAGTTCTCAGAACAAGACATTTAAGCAAATGAGTAACTTTAAATTAATGGAGGATTTGTAGATATGGCGAGGTTGGCATGCTCATTGCTAAGTACTCACATTAAAGTTTCCACCTTGCAGGAAAAGAGCTATGATTTCATGATAAAGCTAAGCAGATTTATCACTAGTACCATAAGAAGGAACAGTCCCATCCTATGCCTGGTTACATATTCACTTACCTCTGCTTGCTCTCACCCAGCATGCAAACCATAACATTTCAGGAGCAAGACCAGAAGGAATGTAATTTTTTTTTCATTTGAGAGTTTTTTTGCATGTGAGCTGATTAGCATCCTTGACCCCACTTACCGCTGGGCTTTGCTACTAAACACCCATGTTAGTTTTAAATACTTTACAGGGCAAATCATACTCTGTGCAGTTTATTTGCCCAACTTTATTAAATGTGAAGGCTTTATTCAAGATTATTCAGGCCTCAGTAAGATGTTCTGCTTCATGCATGCTGAAAAAGTGACTGCAACTCATTTTCCCTTCTCTCTGGTGTTAACTTTATGCTAATGAGATAATGGAACTTCTGGACTCAAGCAATAAAAACATACTTTGCCTCTGAAGCAGATGAGGGGCTGTTTCTCATCCAGCCAGAGCAATTCGATACTTTTAATGCCAAGTTGGGAAAGGATGTAATGGATAGCTTTACACAGAGCAACAGGCACAGCTTGCAGAGGGAAAGTGGCGTTTTTGTTGGCTCTAGGACGAGACTTTGAAATCTGGGTCTGTTTATTTCCTTGCCTGCTATACTTAAACAAGTCCCTGACTTGCCTAAGGAACTTGATAGGAACTTGACAGTGTTCTAGGCAACCTGAAGAGAAGAATTTAACCTGTCATCTCAGGGGAATTTTCTCTTTTCTTTTTCTCCTCCATGGTTAGTACTTAATAGTGTTTCACTCTGCTTACCACCCTTCTTTGTTCCTATAGTCCCAGATCTTAACCTAAGGCAAAAAAGATGATGCTGACAATCATTTCTTTATAAAGCAGTAAGTATCCACTGCTGTAAGGCACTTTAATGCCTACTGCTCGTTTTGTTACTGGAGATAGTTGTTTGCAACTGGTAGGAGGTAAGTTCTAACTAGGACAGAAAACTGAGGAGTAGTGGCTGGCTCTTTTTCAGATGAAGCTTCACCCATATTGTAATACAATGAGCTTGTTAAAATGTTGGCAGATTTGGTTGAGAGATTAAATGACGATGACAGTTACTCTTTGGTTATGGATTTATTGAAGATGGTCATCATATAAAAATATAATCTTAAAAATATTTTTACTGTGATAGCTGGATACTACAGCTCTCAAGATCGCACAGGTCTCTTCCACTTGAATTAAAGGGAAGAAGCATCATGGTTCTAGAATCCAGGAGGATCTCTGCTGAAATGCAGATTACAATCCAAAATGAAAAGCATGAAACATACACTTAAAAAAAAAAAAATTAAATTCTCAATCTCATGAGCAGGAGAAATGGAAGTGTAATTTTACTTAGAGATTAAATTGTCCCACTTTGGAGGGGTCAATGTGCACATAAACACCAAGAGGAATAAAAAAATACTTAGGGGTTTCCTCTGAAACTGCATCCCTTAAGAGTGGATGAAAGGAGACCTTATCCTTACTAGGAGGATTGGAAAATCACGTAGAAAAATTAATTTGCCTTTAAAATACACCACCAGTGTTTGGGCTTTCCAAGAGTAAGTGCTAATTTTCAAAGTCCTGGGGCTGCATTTACCAATAATTTGGTTTAATTACTTGGTTGTATTTAGAATGCAGTGCCCAGACTAGTTTATTTTTTATACAATGATAACTAAATAAAATCTGTGATTATGATCTGTGCTTGCTAAATCTCTAATCTGTCTGAAGGAGAGCAAACAGGAGCTCTGATTCTAAGGTGTGTTTTTGGTGGGTTTTAATTTTTTTTACAATACTTGCTCAGTGGTTGGTATAATCCTGTTTAAAAGGGTTTTTTTGCTTATTGGGCATGTTCTGTCTGGCTACCATTGTTTCATCCCTCATTCATAACCGAGTAACTTAATACCGAAATCAAACAAGTTGGAGTTTCAAACCCAGACAAGGTTTTTGTCATCCTGTTTTCATTTTGTTTTGTGCAAACAGGTAGTACTTTTGTTGGCTGTTCTGCAGCTAGTGTCACATTGAAAACATCTGAAGCCAATTTTTGTACAGAGTAAACATTCTGTGGTTAGAAGGGCTTAATTAGCTCAGGTGCCTTTACTGCTGGCATATACCTACTTATCTTGAAAGTAGTGTCCACCAACTAATCCTTTATTTATGTTGAGCTTTGGAATTTCCCTTGAAATGCCTTTTTGTAACCTCACCCAGTATACATGGGAAGTGAATGGATTGTCAGGTAAACAGTGAGATTGCTGGTAAGCAAATTAATAGTACACATGAATGTAAGTTTCTTCTCACTGGTGGCAGGTTGGATGCCTGTGATTTAACCTCAGAAAGAGTGCTAGTGATGTGCCTACGCCTGTGATATGGTTTGCTACCTTTTGTTGTACCATTTTACAAAGGAATCTTTTTCTTGTGTTTATGCATGGGAGAACAGAATTTGTTAATCAAATGTCCAAGGCTATGTTTTCAGTGCTCAAAAGGAGGGAATTGTTCAGTGACAATGGCTAATTTGCGATAGCGATCGCAGTGTGAAATCCTAGTGGGCAGTTGGATCTCTTCGTCTAAAGCAAGCTGATATCACAGCGTATTCTACAATTCAGCATGAACAAAACAGGAGCCTATTTCCATTTTACCATGATGGAACTAAGTCAACTTTACTCCCTTGGCAAAAAAGGTATCATTTTAGTTTGGTTTTGGTAAATTCTTAGCCCCATTGTGAAATGGTCTTTCTGATTACAGGATTAAAGGTAAACCTAGAGAATCCTGATAGTGATGGCTGGAAAAGAAAATCTGTAAAACCACTGTATTCCATTTCTCAGGTTTCTGGTTTTATAATAGTGTATGATTGCACTGACAACTGGTTAATTGAGAGTATCCCATCATAGGAGAAGAACAAGGAGTATGGCAGAAGTTAATGCTTTCTCCTGTTCCATATTAAGAGAAAGGTTGTAGTGTAGGGAAGTTGAATCAGATAGAAGTAAAGAAATCATAATTCTGGCTTAGCTATAGTCTGCATGGTAAAAGAAGCTTGTAGACATCGTACCTGAAAAAGCTGCCTTCGTATTCTTTTTTTTTAACCCAAGAGCCAGGTAGTTTGCCATTTCAGATTAGATTTCAGGTGCAGGCCTTCCCTACGAGAAGAAAATAAATTCTTATCTGTTTTGAGTTTGTTTTGTTACTCTTATTCAAGGTATTGCAGCACTAGCAATATTGCTGTTAGTGTATAATGGAGTAAACTGGGCTAGACTAAGATGGTATATATCCCTGGTGCAAGGGAGGGTGTTTGCCTCCGTTTTTTCTCTTATACTCCCTGCATGTAGGCTCTGAAGGAAGGATTATGTGTGCTCATAGCTGAAGACTTTTTTTTAAGCTTTAGGGGGATTTAGTGGGAATGGACTCTCAAGCAGGTGCCATGGCCACGGGCACAGGTGTTTGAACTGAAAGTGATCACCCAGGCTCCAGCTGGCAGAAGAGTGCAAGAAAAATGCTGGTTTAGACCCAATAAAAACAAGTGCTCATGAATATTATTTCTGATGCAAGTTTAACATGTAACGGTAGTACAGAACATGCCTGCTCAGAGGCATTTAACTCAGAATTCAGGGTTGACTTGTTCAGATCAAAGGGGGAACTCAACCAAAAGGCTCATTCAGACTTTGAGAGATGAGCTTTTGAATTTTTTTTAATTGTTATTATTATTTTTACTTTTTTAAAGAATGTAACAATCTGCACATCTGAATGTAATGCTGATCCTGCTGGTAAGATTTACGAGTGAACCAATGTCAGGGGAAAATCGAAAGCATGATAGCTTTTGATATACAGTCTCTTGCGGAATTGAGTTGGATCTTTGTTTCTATCAGAGAAAGGGTCATAACCTCATCAAGCATTCCCTCCCTTCCTCATGACTCCCCAAAGGTGCAGTACTCTTAATTGCTTTTGGCAGATAAAAGCTATAAGGCAGTCGGGAAATATGTTTTATTTTTTGTTACTGTCATTAGTCTGAACTAGTTCTTAATCTAAGATTAAAAAGACATTGTTTATAAGGATATATCTACTGCAGTTTCTGTTTGTTTCTACTCCTCTGGGTTATATAAGGCAAACAGTAATTGATCCTTAACTTACTGAAAATTGAAAATGTTGTAAATGCTTAAAATTCAACACTTGCCTCTTTCTTTACAAAATTATTGACCTTCTCTGCACATTACCCTGATATAATGACTATATCTATAGCTCATATACAACACTGACTCTTTTTCATATATTTATACTGGCTAGGTCTCTGTAAGGATAAATTGTGAGGTGACATGAGGTGTTTCTAATCAATATAGCAAGTGAACTATAATGCAAAGTCTTGCTTAGCATTTGATCCTATTGTTGTGAAAAGACTTCTAAATCATACTATCAAGGCACCAAATAATCTGTATTTTATGCTTATATTCTATATCTAGACTATATTGAAAGTATATGCTTTCTTCAGCATTAAATATAATCCAGCAATGATGGTGGGGACTTGTTGGTCCTGTGGCTGTTCCTCCTTTTAGCTGAGTAATGTTAAGGAAGCTGGTAGGCCTTCTGCTGCTATATTTACACCAGGATGTTGTCAGTGCCTGCTCAGAAATCTATAGATGAGATGGTCATATGACTGTGTCTGTCCTTTCCTTGGTATGTCTGTAAGTGCTGCCCTTAATGGATTGGTCTCTGACCTTTATGTTTTAGGGAATCCCTTTTGTATTTTTACTCTAACATTACTCTGTAAAAATGCATATTTACGAAAAGAACTAAAATTTTGCTGTAGGATAATATACTCCACAACAGATGTGTGATATTGTCACAGTCTAGGCAGGTTGTGTAATTGTGATAGAAGAGCTTTTAGTTTAAAAAAAAAAAAAAAAGAAAAAAGAGTAGAAATGCTTTGCGTGAACTCATGGACATATAACTTGTGAGATGTGTTTAATATTTAAGTGAACAACTCTGCTTAAGAAGAAAAGTGAGATTACTCTGACCTTCATTCTTTGCTCAGAAGAATAAAGTTAAGCATATGTGATAAAGATAAAAGTGCACGTTGCTGTTTGGTGAATTGGGGCCACTATTAATATTTGAATGTGGTGGCCAAAGCCAAGCATGTGAAAACAGGAAACCTGGAATTGGATGAGGTATTACCTGATTATTATTATCAGAGGTGGTATCCTTTTTGATAGATACAGCTGAAAATCAAACTCTGCTTTCTCCAAATTCTTCATGTATATTAGAAAGGTGCTTGAAGTATGTCAAATAACTTCATTTTTGAACAAAACTCCAAATTCTTGAATGCTGATTACAGTAATGAAAGGAGGAAATCTGCTCCTGGTCATACAGAAAAGAGCTGAAAAGACAAACATAGTATTTACTTGTGAATTTTTCTTCAGGAAGATGTAGCTCATTTGCTTAGCGCTGCCTGAGGGAGGGAGCTGGAAAATAATTAAATCAGTTTTCTGTTTGTTTGTTCAGAGGCTTCAAGTGTTATCACTAGGCTGAGTTTATTTTCCTTTTTTGATCAAAGTTAGGGGCAGAACTGCAAAGTTAAAAATTGCTATGCTGGTGGTGAGAAACAAGCTGCTTTGTTTGCTCCTTCCTCTTTGCTATCCTGTCTTCTTTCTCTCCCATCCAGCCCTAAAACCTTCAGTAATTACTTTGATGATTGAAATTATGGAGATGTTCCCAGTGGTCCAGACCTCCCAGGACTTATTAAATCTCAGGATTTGTCAGTCTTTTCAATTTAAAATCGAGCTTCATAAAGCCTATCTAAAGACATTACTTTCTTATCTCTAGGGGCCCTGACTCACTTCATACTTTAATATGATTTCTAGGGATTAAACATACTTTATCTTTAATTCACACAGCTGAAGTTTAAAAAGAATTAATGAAAATCCTTCATTAGTTAGTCCTTTTCCATTTGTATCTTCCTTGTTGCAAAATTTGGTCAGTACACATGAAATAAGGGACAGGTAGTTTCCCTGAAGCTTAAATGAACAGGGTGCTGGCCCTCACACATGAGGTATGTTACTTAGGTTTGTGGGGTGTATTTTAATGTATGCTGGAAGCATGTAGCTGCTGATATTGGTAACTGCTGAAGTTAGCTTCTGGAAAATACAGTGAACTTTCTTTTAAATTTACTACTTGGTGTGCACAAGCTGTTTGACAAACACTGATGGTGCATTCAGTTGTAGCTGTTATTCAGCTTAGCACTCTTTCAGTGTATGTATTGCCCTCCAATACAGCTAGAACTTATCTCTTAATGCTAGGATAATTTCAAGCAATATTTTGACTCTTTATGAACACATTACTGAGGTATGCATTGTACTACTGGTAATATAAGCCATAGTGAACACAGCCAGTGATAGTGAGCAATAATAGGTGTTTTAGAATATGCAGTAATTGCACATCTGGTGTGTCCTGCCCTTTGAACAGCTAATGGATCCTTCTAGGACCTAAACTCTTGTCCTCTTTAAGAGCTGGAGTTGACTGTTTAAGTATCGGCGCTGGTTCCTTACTGCGCACGGTGCTCTACTCTGCTTATCTACTGACATTATACCTCTGTGAGACTGACCTCATTCAGTGAGTGTGGGTGTGGCTTTGCTAGCAATTGGTGCCATGTACAATTGGGACCTCCACAGTTAATTTAGATCTCACTCTTGTTACAGTTTTAACTCTTGGCTCAAGATTTAGGCTCACATTTAAGTGTCTTTGTTCAACATAGTCTTGGAAAAAAGTAAATGCTCTTTCTTCCTAACAGAGCTCCATGGCAGTAGTGTTTTCTATCTTTTCCTGTTGTTTCCACTCTTTATAATGACTTGTGAGCTTTCAGTTTTGGATTAGGAAAAAATAGAACTTAAAAAATTAATAATTAAACCCCCCAAAACAAACAAAATGGACAACAACTCTCTATCTCTCCCTAACTGTGTTTGAAGAGAAGAAAAATTTAGTATTCATGAACACCATGAAAAAGACGTTAGGCTGGTACATTTTTCTATGTTTTCAGTAAAGAGATGTCCACTGTAGCTTTGTTGCTACTTGGTAGCTTCAGTAATTTAACCACGTGTCTAGAAGAGAGAATAAAGAGATGTTGTAAATGTAAACATGTGCACTTCAGAAGTTTGAGAAGATTTTGAGTTTGTTCTTAAGTTATTATAATTAATGTAATAAATAATTAATTTATTTTCTTTTGGCAGAGAATAGAATTTTTATTCCCGTTTCTCTAGGCAGATTATGGAGGTCTAGGTTAGTGATGTGGTATATGTGTGTGGTAGGGATGTTACTGTTTTAAGAAAGCCTTTTCTGTCAGTTTTTTCTGCAGTCTGTGCAAGGAGTTTGAGTCCTAAACATAGTGAGAATTTATCAAGCAGCATTTCCCAGACAGCTTATGGAAAGCAAACTTGGAGGACTCCCAAACTGAAATAACTGAAAGATACTGCTTGCTGTGCCTGCAGCTCTCTGGAATTGGAATATAATACTGGCAGTGGAATAAACACACTCCCCAAGGAGGCTGAAGATGTTGCAGAGCAGCAGACAGGGAAAAAGAGCTTTCCCGTAAGACTGAAAGACTTTTTTTTTTTTTTTTTTTTTTAACTTTATTCCTCTTTTAGGCCTGCAGTGATGGCAGGTGTCCAGCTCGGTATCAAAACTGCGGTTTTAAAATTGGAATGAAAGGATGGCTCTTAGCCACTCGTTAATCCTGTGCTGAAGGTCTCCAGGAGAGTAACCAGTTACACAGCTTCACAAGTGCTCAAGTAATCATGGCAGGGTGGGGCAGGGGGCTCCCTAGGCAAGTATGTTTCTGGACAATAACATTTCTAGGATATTTGAGAGCCACACTGCCTCATTATCTGATGTTTGTTGGCTAAATTGGGCAGTATAGAGTTATGCTTCCAGAGAAAATGAATCTGTATTTGCTGTAGGAAGAGTTTTTGTGGTAAGCTTTTCCTATTTTTTTTAACTTTTCCATCTTTTTCTGTTTTGCCTGCTTCCTCTAAAAGTTTTCAACAATATTTAGAGTTATTATAAGAACTTAAAACCACAACCTTTTAAAAAAAATCTGATAATGCTGGTCTGTAAAACTATGCATGGCATTTTTTTGGTTAATCTTTTTTTTTCCTGTACCAGCTATATAATGTAATGCAGTAAGCACTGTGTTGACTCATTTAAAATAGAAAATTTATTGTGGTATTTCATTTCTAAGGTGACTTAATTTCCAAGAATAAAGTAGCAAGAAAATGGCAAATAGTGACACCTTGTATTTTCATGACAAAATTTTCAGAGGAGGGTCTTTCCTGAATTGGTCCTTGCGTCAACCAGTCACTGTGGCTATTGAAGCTTGTCCATCTCTGTATGCATGTGTTCTGTCCTCTCAGTCAAGTACTTGAATGTCTTTAATTCTCTATTGTCTTCAATTCACTTTATATGAGGTTAATGACAAATGTCATTATGTGTAGGGCTGATTTGATCATCTTGGTAAATGCATTTTGTATGGGTTGACATAGCTGTATAAGAATGAAAAGCTGTGTTAAACACTAAATATGTTATTTCTGGATATTTCATTTGCCATTTCTCTCTGAGGTGGGGGGAAAGAAGCAGAAGATACAGAGAAAAGCTGCAGAATTTGAGTATTTTAGAGATGCTTCATGATGTATTTATACATAAACCATAAAAGTGCAAAGTCCTTTATTTTGGGTGCCAGTATAATATCCTATTTTGGTCACTGCTAATGTTGTTTTATCTCTAGAGATTGATTTGCAGAAATGTGAAGCACAGACACATGTGAAAGCACAAGTAGCTGTTGTTGTTAGTTAAAGGTCAATCAGATCATGGTCTCACATATTATTCTGGTTTCCTTTTGTGATTGGAAGATTTGCTCTCTCTAAAAGTTATAGCTATAGAAAGAAAGTTATTGCTTAATTTTACTAAATCCTTTCCAGAAGCACTTTTCCCCTTTAGCTTGCTGACTTTCAGGGAAAACCAAGTTCAACATTTTACCTTTCTCTGGTTCAAAATAAATCACTTGTATGTCTCGGCCTCCATGAAAGTGCTCTACAGAGGATGGATTGAAGTGAAGCTGTACTTGTGGGAGAGTGTGGGAAGAAAGGAAAAGGATGCATTTAACACTGCCCAAAAGAACTAGCCAAAAGAAGATAGGAAATCCCAAAATGTACATCTGAAGTCACTGATGCTGACTGCAATTGAGTTTTGTTTGAATCAGCTGACATGAAACGATGGCGATCCAGAAACTATTGTGTGCATTTCCTACACACACACACACACACATACACGTGTTGTTAGATTTCTTAATTCCAGTTTTATCAATGAGACTGTATGCCTGATACTGAAGTCTAAATTAGGCTATAAAGAGGATATGGCCTGTCAGTCTGCCTGTCATAAGGTCCTTATGCTTTTATTAACCCACAATACCTCCCCAGAGGTCTTTTGACGATAAGGGCATGGGCATATCTTCTAGTTGAAGATGCAAGAACCATCTGTCCAGTCTTTGGGACAGCTCAGCCTGATGTTTTTTGTGCAGCTCCAGAGTGCAGGTACATTTTTTCTCCCAGAGGTTTCCAAACACTGGTGCAGTGACAGAGGGGATGACCCTCCTGCCCCTGCAGCCCCTGGGCCATGTACACTGGCCAACCCCTCCCTGTGGCAGGAACAGTCATGCAGCTGCCCAGCTTGAGTAGAAGCCTGAGCCAAATGGAAAGGGATCTGCCCTCAGACCACTGCTGCTGGAGTGAGCTCTTTCTGGGCTTGAGGGTATGGGATCCAGAGTGAGAGGAGGGAGGCAAGCCCACTGGTGGGCTTAAAGTGACTCCCTCAAAGTGCTCTGAGACTGAACTTGTCTGAAAATTAAGATCATATTTTTCTTACTGTCTATTAAATCCTTATGTTAGCATTTAATCCACTTTCAAGGATTTTAATAAGCATATAAACCAGATAACTGTTTTATTACAGCCTGTCAAAAGGAGTAAGAAAATATTTAAAGACTATTTATTAAGAAAATATTTTTTAAAGATACATTTTTCCTGTGCCTTTAGAGTACAGACAGAAAAACAGCAGATGGAAAATGCATTATATTATTGTTCCCTTCAGGGGTGAATGTCTTGAATGACAAGAGCAAAAATTTGGGGAGGGATGTTTTTCTTGTGTATGGGGTGGATTTTTTGCAATGCATATAAATATACTTTAGTCATATTTGCTAGCAATGTCAGGGTACTTAGTGCATTTCCACAATGGTGTCTGGGTTTTGGGAATAGCCTAGAGAATACATGTCCAGTTACTGTAATCTTGGACAGGTTTTTGTAATTAATTTATTTTTGTAACCTGGGGTTTCCACTGCACTGAATACTTGCTGACCTTTAGTTTCATTTACTGGAGGGTGGAGAGGAAAGAGGAGAAAAGAAAGGCTTTAGGAAATCCCTTTCCCCACCCTGCAAAAGAAAGTAACTTTCTGTTTAAGTCTTGTTTGACTTTAAAGGCTGTAAGCAGAGGAAAAAGTACAGATCATTTTGCATCCTTCATAAAAGCCAAATGTTGAAAGCAAACTATCAAATATTTAGGAGCATTACAAATTTGATACAACCTCTGTAGTAGATGAGTACTTGATATTTATAAAATGCTGTAGTCCCTGCTGAGCAGCCTTTATGCTGATACATGATTATTACTAATATACTCTTGTTAATATTTCAATAATGCTCACTTAAACTGGGTATTTTTTATAACGGATTTTGCTTTGGATTAGTTATGTACACACCAGCTCATGAATCTCTTAAGATGCTTTTCTTCCTACTTAGAGATTGTCTAGTTTTTCCGAACTGAAAGTATTTATTCACACAGTTGCTTACTTCTTCTGCTAGATTAATTTAATCCACTCCTTTATTTCCATTTTAAATCAATACCAGACATTTCGTATAGTAATACTTTTCTCTTGTGATCCAGAACATTGAGTTTGTCAGCTACTTTCCTACAGCTGGAGAAAATCTATTTGTTCATTTCTTAACCTTTTGACATGTCTGTTTTTACAAGCCCGGCTGTTTGTGATGGGGGATTGAAGTATAGAGTAACAACTACAGAAGGAAACATCTCTTGTTATGATCAGAGTGTAAACTGAGCCTAATGCAACAAGGGGGAGTAGGCTTACACAAGACTTTTGTACACTAAAAAAAAAAAAAGAAGGACCCTCTCCTTCCTTCACATGATTGTGTGTTGAATTTTCATGTGGTGTAATAAAAGGTGGATTTTTAAAAGTTTTGTTCCAATCTCTTAGACAATATGATTGTAAAATTGACTTGCAAAAAGGTTAGACCTATTTCTCCATTGTAAGAGCAGGCTCAGCAAAGTTGCATTTGTATTTTCCTTCTGTTCATGTGATGAGACAGGTCTGGAAAGTCAAGACCACTGAGTCCAGTGTGAAGTTGGTGAGAAGCCCTTGCCATTGTAACAAGCAGGGAAATGCAGGAGTTTAAAGCATTTGGAGAGGAATCGGTTTACAGGACCCGCATGCTGAGTGTTTTTGGATGGCTCAGGAGTGCCCCAAGGCACTGGTGCATGTAGCTGCTGAAGAAAGAAGTAGATCTGTCTTCTGTCTCAGGTATCTATCAAACTTTCAGGCTCCAGCAACTCAATGCCAGTCCTCCTTTTATCATACTTGGAAAGCATAACCATTATTCTAAAACTACTTCACGTTGCCTGTATTTTTCCAGTAAGAGTGAAGGGTGGTAACAGTGACAGCAGATCAAGCTTTGTCCTTCTTTCTCAAAATAAGTTGTATCATCTGGCAACAGATTATTATTATGCCATACATATAATATAATATAAAGTGGAAAGGTTTTTTTCCTCTCTTTATGTCATAAAAAAATATATCTGAATGTGTTGCAGTGCCAAAGGACACCACAGTGATTACATGTGCTATAAGCACGTGTGAGATGGCTTCTGCACTAGACTTAGGAACAGTTAAGGTCTACCTACAGCAGCAAAAGTATCAGAATGGGCATAATCCTGATCTGGACCCTACAGATGCCTTATCTGAGGCTTCTGTTGGACTGGGCATCTGTAGCAGAGAGACAGCTGTGCCCTGGATCAGAGCTAGTGGCAGACACTGCAGCATCAGCTCTGGGTTATGCAGACAAAAACAGCTTGTCTCTTGAGTGCTTAAAACATTATTCTCATGAGCTACTGATAAGTAATTACTAATGACAAGTATGATTTTCCCCCCCCTCCCCTGTAGGGTGGCTGTTTTAGTTTCTGATTTAAATACAATGTTTCCTTAAAACTCACATTGAAAAAGTCTATGGCTAAGCACTTTGGAAATTTTCAAATTCTGACATGCTGCATGCACATCCCTTCTTGTACTACTTTGACAAGTCTGAAGGTTCTTTTCTTTCCTTTTTTTTTTTCCTCCTTAAAATTAATCTGTTTCCGATGAGAATGTGGAGTTGCATAGTGAATTACCTTTATTTGTACAAAGTATAAGCTGTCACTGCCCACACCCATTGATCTCTGTAACAAAGGGGATAAATGAAAGGGGCAAGTGGGAGTGCTAAGGAGGGATTCCTAGCTACATCACTATGTGCAGAGTAATATTACAGGCTCAAAGCAGAACCACCGGTATCAGCAATATGTTCCTAAACCAACTGTGTTAGTCTGAAAAGAGAAAAGCAAACATAACAGAAAGGAATGTCAATACTGGGGGAAAATGGTGGGCTCCAGTATAACACACTCACTGCATACTGCATAATTGTTTTCCTGTTTGCTAATGGTGATTATCAGGTCTTTTATCTTAAATATGCTTCTTGCCACCTCTGGATGTGAGAGATAGTGCTGGCATAGTGAGGCTTGGAGTTTGAACTGTCCTTTTCATAGTAAATAGAACTTGATAATGAAAACCCTCATGGTCCCTCCAGTAACAAACCTGCCAAATCCCTATGATACTTATTTTGCTCCCATCCCTGTATGTCAATATTAGTGTGACTGCTAAGAAAATCGATAAAATGGAAGACCACAACTCAGAATCTTACAAATTGGCAACGGTGACTGGTTAAGAGTATTGAGTGGCTGAGCATTCCGTTCTTGCCTTCCTAGGCTTTCATGGTCTCACATTTCTCCCTGTGCTGTATCCTTCTATTGTAGAGTTATTGGCAGATCCAAAAGTATTATCAATAAATTGTCAGCCGTATCGGGATTTTTTCTTGAGTGTTCTTGTAACAGAATTTTTTTTCCCTGGGCATAAATGAGTTCTAAATAAATCACATATATCAATATATGTTAAATGTAGTGATCAAACTGGGTTCGATTTTGTACAATCTTCTGGCAGATACTTGGAGAAACAGTTTGTGTCAATGCTTTTCATTGAATTGTAAAAATGACTTTATATTATCACACCTTAAAGGGAAAAGGACATTATGGATATTGAAGCCTCTTCCTGATAATTTCAGTGAATCTGTGCTGGGCTTGTTGGTACATGCTTTTTACCAGTCTCTGGTAATTTTGCCATTGAAGATATCTTACCCATGGTGATCCACTGGCAGCTTCTCTCCATCAATGTACACATTGATGTACAGTTTAGCTGTGGCACTCTTCAGTTTTTGATGTTGCATTTTTCTGAGTCAAGATTAGCTGTAACAATTGCCATTCAAAAGGCAGTAATATGACCACAGTCAATTTGACTATTGTTGCTATGAAGTGTTCAAGCCTTCAGTGCAAGATGCCTTTGTCATTATTTTCAAAGAACTTTGCTGTAATTTCATCAGGAGGGGAATGTTTCTCCCAGATTGTTTTTCTAACCTTCAAAATATTTTGCAATGAATTTGTAATTGGCAGGGTCTGTGCATAGTTTAAAGATTTGAAGTGTTTCAAGTCTGTTAGTTTTAAATTATAAAGAACATGAATTAACTGAAAAATCATTGGAGTGGAAATTTTAATATCTTTTGGTGCTTTGTTAAGTGATGCTGATCAATAGCAAAAGGGACTTCTTTTACTGTCATGCTGCTTGGCCTGGCAAATATAGCCATTTTTATGGCCTGTGGTATTGAGAGATAAATACCTTTGGATACTGAAATAAGTATAGCTGATTTCATCCATGGCTGTCTATAGAAATTAATGCAAAAGAAGAAAAAAAATGAAGTAAACCTACCATCTTTCTCTTTTGCTGAATAAAGTTACTTGAACTGAATCAGCTTGCAAATAGTTTCATCATCTTACTAAATTGTTATGGCTGGTCATCTGTTTGCATTCTCTTACTGATTTAATAACAAAACCTTCACAAATCTTTTGTCAAAATCTTTGTTAAGGGGACACTTCAATAGTGACAGAATTTCTACAAAAGTGCAGAAGTGAATGGCTCTTAATGAAATTCTGCCTACGTAAGTCATACATTATAGGTAATGCCAAAGGGGGAAGAGTAGGGAATTGCCCAGCTAAACTTCTTTTAACCTGTGCCTCTTTGTAATAAAATAATGGTAGTCAGGGTTTCCAAAGAGATGAGGATTTGAAAAGTGAGCACGCCAGCTAATAGCTGTGGTAACAGGCTGAACGCCGTGGAATAATACCAGTGCAGTGGCCTCTCGGTGTGTCTCTGCGCCACGGAGCTCAATAGTGAATGCGCAGCATTGTTCAGCTGTGAAAAGTCTCAGAGCGCTTGGGATGTCAGGGCAGTCCGAGGGAAACTGATTTTCAGCTTGTAGCCTCCTTGTCAGAGGGCTGGGAGAAGCCTGGGGTCAGTTGGCCATTCCTCACGGCTCCTCTGCTCCACCAGCTCCCTGCTTGTATGTGGCGAGTCCCCCGCAGGGATCTCCCGCTCCGTGGTGAGCCTGTGGGAGAGGACGAGAGACAGGGGAAGGGCTTTTCCCTTGAGAGGGGTTTCATGGTTGAATGTTAAGTGAAAGCTTTCCCTGAGGGAAGTTAGAAGGTGGCATTTGAATTTAACAAAAGCGTGGGCATAACAGAAGTTACTTCATTGAGGATTTGCAGCTTAGTGGTCTAAATTTGATCACAGGTTTGGGAAAAAAATAAATGTTTAACTGTGGGGGGGTTTAGGTGTTTTTTAAATAAAATGAGACTCTAGATAAAAGTCGTGAGAATGGCTCTTAAGTGAATTACCTTGTAAGTTCCCATGAGTATAAGGTATGGAGTTGGGAAAGCTTTGATGTTCTTTCTATAAACAGGAACAACAAAAGGAATTGTATTTTAGTATGGCTTGTTGGAAAAACCCTGCAGTTCCACCACAGAGTGGATACATCCTCTCCTCCTCAGCCCCCACCCTCACTTGTTTCAGACCACAAAATTGGCCTTTGTGGCCAAGTTTCTCCAAGTCCAGGCTGTGTGTTATCGGTTTGAGAATTTGATTTGGATTCTAGCGCTAATATTTTTAAAAGGAAGGATTTGCTACTTCTTTCTCATATAAAACAAGCAAGTGGAAAACCCAAACAAGGAAAATGGTGGGACTGAATGTCTCTGGAAGGAAGATAAAGTGCGAAGGTAAAATCTGAGACAAATAACTGCTTTAGCTGTGCTAACTGGATTTAAATAGGAGTCTAAGTTTGTTTTCCCTGTCTCTGATCTAAACACTGAGAAGATTCATCTGAGTTGTTTACTGAATACCAATGGGTTTAGATGTTGTTTATTGTAGTTAACAAGAACTCTGAAAACTGGCCAATATAGAAGTGCTTGAAGGCTGCAAAAGAGAAGTTAAATGGTACTGACTATAAAAGTCAGAAAAGCAGAAGGATGGTAGCAGATAGTTGTTATCTGATGTCTTTTCATGGATATTTTAAATTTCAGCTACCTTGCTGTGAACCACAAGGTGGTACATTTTTAAGAAGGTTCATGCCCCTCTCTTATTTGCATTTGTCAGGGGTTTTTTCCTCCACACTGACAAAATATTGCATAATAAATCCAATGGTCAGAAGAAATCTGAAGACCCCTTTTTTACTAACTTTTTTTGTATGGTGTTAGATGTGCTTAAAATTCAGTTAATATCCCTCTGAATAGGAATGTTAGAGAATTTTAATAGTGTTAAGTCTATAGGATTATTTTTCTGAAGCTGTTGGTTAAAGAAGGCACAGGGACTCTGCAATATATATAGCTTTAATAAAATGACGGTCTGGTTCAAATTAAGCTTTTTATTGCTCTGATAAGAAAGTACAGGGAAAGGCTTATGACTCAGGAAGTCAGTCGCTGTGAATTATGCACCAAATGTTCTCTGTAACCAAGTCTAGGCCTCTAATCTGTTTGCTTCTTGCCCTGTGGCTTCTGAAGTGTGATTGTTGTCACTGTTAATCTTGAATTCTGATATGTCAATAAGTGTTGCAGGCATTAACACCATCTGCACATGGGTGCAGAGGCCACACTGCCCTGTACACTGACATTGCAGATACCAGTCTCAATTCATGCTTTGCTTCATGCATACAAAAACTCTGGGGAAAGTATTGCTTGTTGGGATAGGAATTCTGCTCTCAATTGTTTGTCTTCATGAAATAACAGGAAGGAAGTAGAAGTATTGTAGGCACTGCAGAAGGGCCTTAAAGCAACTCTGAAAGCGTTGTGAAGATACTTCTTCATCACAAACATGGATCTATTTATTGGCTTTCACAGACATGCCTGAAAAGCTGACAGGGCAGGGAATGGAATGACAAGGAAGGGAAGTTTTATTTTAGTGTGGCACTGTATTTTCTCTGTACTGCAACAGGCTAAGGACATTGAGAGGAAAGGCATAAAACATGATGCCCATACTTTAAAAGTACAGAAGTTCCCCCCGCATGGGGCTCCAAGGGGCAATTTGGAAAGACCAAATCAAGGACTACAGTAGTCCTGATGTGATAGGGTCATCAGTAGAAAATAAAAAATGAAGATTTGGGGTGACTGCATTTTTAAGGATCTGTTGTTTGTGGCAGCAACAAGACACCTTTGCTTTTTCTGCTGTGACCAGTTATTTCACTGCCATTTGGCATTCTTAGTCTTCTTGACCTTATTTATGTAAAATTCCATGCTTAGCTGTAGAAGCAATACAGTGAGAAAACACTGTGTATGTTAAACTCCTTTGAACATCAGCTTGGTTTCTTTTTATTTATTTTCAGTTAAAGGTTTGTGAAATGTCAAAATACTGATTATTGTATTTTGTAAAAACCCATCATAGTCATTTATTAAATCTGGAGTCCTTTAACTGTTGTTGCTTATGTTCCTGTTGAACTGGGATTTTGGAAGAGCTATTAGCTTACTGTTGTAATGCCACCTTAAAAATAAGACCTAATGTTCCCTTTTAGGAGGCTGAGCATAAGAAAACAACTGACTTGAAATGCCAGAGCCAGTCTGTGGTGCAGCCAGACCACCACCATGTCTTAGTTCCAACCTGTGTAGAATTTATGGATTCGTCTGCCCATGATGTAAATGTGAATACTGCTTTCTGCATCTTAGGATTTTATTCAAGAGAGGCACCACAGAAGAAAGTTTTCATTTTATTGTAAATGTGAACATCTGTTAGGAGGATCCTGCTGTTACTATTTCAGTTCTGTTTCAAAATTCTGGTTGTTAAACTTCCTGAGGTGCAGAGGAGGTTCCAGTAAGTGTCTTCAGTTCAAAACCAAATGGCAGACATAATTTAGCTGTATTTCAAGAAAAACATCAATTATTTAAAGCTTCTGAAACTCACTTCTATTTGGCATCTCACTCCGTCAGCTATTTTGGGGAACTGGCTTTTACAAAATGTGTTTTGTTTCATGCAGGATTTTCATTGGAAAGATTTGTAAGTCGACAGAAAATTCAGTGGCAGAAGCAAACAGCAGAGTGTTAAAATGGGTTTCAAAGAGCTAATCTCTTTGTGCTAGATACTGTACTTACAAGTTCTTGTGAAATTGAAAGAGATGAGTTGTAAAAGGTTGTCTTCTTTATGGTCACACAATCAAGTTATTTCATTGGAACTAGCAAGAATGATTCACAGATGCTATGTTTCCTTCTTCTGAAACTGTCTCACTCTCAAGTTTATTTTGCCTACTTTACAGTGGGAGACAATTAACATTTTTAGTCTTAATGTTCTTGGTAAAGCAACAAATGTTGTGTGCTATACTGGCTGCCTAGCCAAGACCTCCCACAAGCTCGTGCTGGAGTGGGCTTTGAAAAGTTGTGAACTTCAGCAGCAACTTTAGGTTGCTTAGATGAAATTGAAAACAGTAGTGTGTTACATGTTGGCCTGACAGGACATTTGCTCAGAGCAGTAGGCTAGTCCAGGAAGAAGTAGAACCCAGGCCTGGTGTTCAAGCACTGTTACAGTGACATCGTGTAGCATGGAAAGTCACTAGTCACATGCCAGCAGCAAGGCCTGATCCTGTGTGGTGCTGGGTGGAATGAAGATTACATGTGGATTTTCATTCTGGCACTAAAGATTGAGTGTCAAAGTACTAAAACATTCCAGAAGCATCATGTTGAACACTAACTTTTTACTCTTCTTCACTAAATGCCAGTATGGGCAGAGAAGAAAAGGTTATAAAAGCTTTGATTGCTTGTCATCTAGGGTATTACTCCTCCATATGCATTCATATGCAAGTCTTCACTGAATTTTCATTGGCTCTGATTTGGAAAAGAATTGAACTGTGCCTTTTTAAAATTCTTTTTAAAGAGGAGAGAAGCAAGCCTTCAAAATTCACAAGGAGATGGAAACCAACTCTTTTAAAAAAAAGGCTGATAAATGGAGGATTGGACCCATAGGCTCTGTTTGTGTTGCAGTACACCAGTAACATGCAATGCCTTGTTCCTTTTGTTAGGTGTCTCTGCAGCATTGTGTACAGATTAAATAGCTACTGCATTGCAGAGAGTTATTAATACATTACATTGCACTTCCAGGGAAGATGTCAGTTTGTCCTTTAGCCTGAATGCACCTTGTGGTTGAGTTATGGGTGATTTTTTAAAATTTGGCTGAGAATGACTTACTTTTTCAGTAAATCCTTAGCCAGCTGGAAACTATAGAATAACATCATTCTTAACCTCTAAACTTCACTTTTTGTTCAAGTTTAGACCTTGTTCCAAAATAAAAACAGGTCACCCTTCTCAAATCTTAATCCTGATACACTAAAAATGTGATTTTATGCCACTGTACATTCAGTAGAAGGAAGCAGGAGATGGGGCAGAGAAAGGTATGCAACTCCTAAAATATAATGGAGATAAACAAAATGCATGAAATATCAGAAAATGAGAAGTGGGGCCAAGCCATTATTTTTCTGGCACATCTGTGTACTGTTTCATTTGTGATGCACATTAGTAAAACAGGAGGCTTTTTAGTTTCCAGTCTTCTGCCCTGACAGCTCTCAGTGCTGTGCATGTTTAAAGTGATGGAGGTTGAGGGGGTTGTTTTGGGGAAATTCTTTTGCGTCGGGGAAACTTCTGCTGACTTATACATGGGGATGGAAGGGAGAGCTAAGGTCAGGTGTGGGTGTGCAGAGATGAAAGAGCAAGACAGAGCAAAGTAGAGGATCGCAGCTCTGTTTCCCTCTTCACCCACAGGAATGCTCCTGAGAGCGCACTGTGCCAGTTCAGACCAGTGGCTGAAGCTTAACACTGCAGTGCTGCAGCCCCTGTTTTTACCCAGCCCACTGAAACAGATGTGGGACACTTTCTGTCACTCAGTCTTCAAGTTCAGGAGCTTTGTCATCACTAAATGATGAAGCTGCTGATTTTACTTGTATGTCTTAGGACTTCACAGAATTGACCAAGCGTTGTCCTATGTCTAGTTGATCCTCTACAGGTCTGTCCAGGAATTAGCTAAAATCTGACTTGGAGGTGCTAAAAGCTCTGTAGGCAAGGTGGGCACAAGGTGTGAGGAAGCAGAAGCCCAGAGGCGTGAATCATTAGCTCCTGACAGAAATATCGGTGCATGTGGAACACAGCAAATGTCATATTCAAGTGATTGGAGTAGCTGGGTCCTGTACTGTGTATGTGCTGAGAACTTTGAGGACAGTGTTGGCTGTTCTGCTCTATTCTGGAGTGTGTCCAGGACTTACAGATATGGGGTAGCTCTGTCTAAAGAATTTTGCACAGATCTTGCAAAAGATCTTTTAATATAAATATGTAAGTAAGAAAAAAATCCTCAGAAGCTGCAGGAGAATCCAGGGAATGCACATCTCAACAATCTGTGATGTGTCAGCATGGCAGGGTGTAAACAACTGATCTTTTAGCCTGAGTAAAAGGGACTTTCACCCCAAGAGCCCTGACGTTTAGATCAAAGTGTTTCACAGCTTTGCCAATGGTCTCAAGGCTGTCTTTGCTTCCTTTTCTACCTCCAGTTTCCTGCTGAAAGGCGTTGTTCAAGGACTGTGCTCTTTAGGAATACTCTGAATGAAGCTGAGGCCATGTCACGTACAGGGACAGAGGTAGTGAATTTCAAGTATAATTTTAAAGATGGAATGCCTCTTTGTGGGCTAGGTTTGAGCATGCAGCTGTGAGAGCGCACCTGGAAAGTGGCGCCAGCAGCAGGGACCTCTTCTGACTTCTTTTGCCTCCCAGCTCCAAGATGGAAATGCCACCACCTCCTCTGCAGGCAAAGGAGATGTCATCTTTCTCATGGGTTAGCACCAGCCTACATCCTTTTTCCTCCTTTTCTGTTTTTCACCTTTTTTTTTAGCCTGCTTCCCCTCTCACTGTCTCCTCTCCTTTCTTTCTTTTTTTCTTTTTCCGCTTTTACTTATCTTCATTGTGATTTAACACAGAACTCTTGATGGTTTGGTTTTCACATTTTCTTCTGAAATTCATTTCTCTTGCCCTTAAAAAAAACCCCCAAACCACTGAAGCTTTGAAAGCACTCTGCAAAAGCCTGTTCCTGTTTATGTTAGGGCAGAATAAGATCCAGAATGACTCTATTTCCTGGGATCATGCTACTATATTGCAAGTTCATGGACGTTTCTGACATAAACACAGAAATTTCACAATAACAGCAAGTGATTTATTTGCTTTACATCCTTATCAATATTGTCTGCAAATCTAGAAGCAAAGCATAACAAATGCTATGGAAGTGGAGGCTCTATTTGATGTTTGCACTGTTTTGTGCCTGGAAAACTGGAAGTTAGTGGGTGTTGCTCAGTGAAGTGTGCATTTTAAAGTTACCCACAGTGATGCCCATTGTCCTGTCCCTGAATTGCATGATGTCATATGTCTTTTAAAGCTCGTGGTGATGCCAAAGACTGTCGGTGCACTGGGAAAAAGGCGATGAGAAAGTTGTGAATCAGGTTTCTGTAAAGCCTTTGTGTTTAGGGTTTGATAGATAAAAGCTGACTCATGCAATATTTCTGGCGGAGGAGCTGTACAGACTAGTAAGAGCTTCTCATTTTACCTGAGTGCCCAATGAGCTAATTCGGGAACAGCTGAAGTCAGAGCCCGCGCCTCTCCTCTGCCGCACAGGTAGGTCGTGGGCTCTTCGGAGAGGATTGGAAAATAGAGAGGACTTGTTCAGCCCGTGTGCGAGGAGCCAGAGACATTCCTCAGTGGTGAGATACTGTCGCAGAGGATTTTCCCTTGCAATAATGTTCTCGGGTATTAGTGGGCTTGGTTGTGACAGAGGCTATTCTGCTTCAAATACTGCAGGGAGTGGGGGTGGGGGGACAGTAATTGCACTGAGACAAGCACAGTAGTTGGTGACTCTTTTCCCTTGTTGTGAGATTTCTGATAAATGGGATTTCTGTTCCTCAAAGTTCAGTTAAAATACTTGGCAGAGTTTGTGACAGTCCAGACTAGAGATCTAATCCTGCAAATATTGTAGCTCTCTACTGTGATTTTGTTCACAGAGGGTGTTAGTTTTAGAACTGATATGTGTTCATATAAAAAATTTAGAGATTAAAAATCTGCTGACCTTCACTTGGACAGTATTCAGAACAAAAGATATAGGGAATATATTTAATATCACTTTGGATTGGTAGTGAATGGATTTTAATCTTTCTCAGGAAGCTGTAGAGCATTTTTGTTTCTCAATTACAGTGTTGCATTTTGAATTTAATACTTAATGTAGAAATCATTCTAAACTAGTTTCCTTAATTGTATCTACAGTATGAATGCTTTATTTGAAATATGAAGATATCTCAAGGAAAAAACAGGAAAGATATTTCTTGTAGTCTCATCATTTTTTTTGTAGCTAAACTCCAGAGGATGTGAAGGCTGTAATTTCTGGTAATGTTGACTTTGTAGATAACACCTGAGGTGCTCTTTTACTTGCCAGGAGAAAGGCAACAACAGTGCTAATCATGAATATAAATTGACTTGTGAGTTTTTACTTATGCAGTATGTCATAAAATTTCATGTGCAGTAAACAACTTGGAGGAATAAACACCTATATTTAGATAGGAGTTGGGTATCTTTAAGTCAGTTTCATATTTAAAGACAAAGCACTTTATCTTTCATTGTATGCTAATGTTCTAGCATAGCCAAAGCTGCAGAGATAATGGAAAACCATTTATCATTACCATGAGTATAATTACAGGAAGGAGGTTTTTGTTAAAGAAAAGCAAGTGACAGAAGAAGGTTACGCATTTTTGGTGAGAGTTTGTTTATGACTGCACACTGAAAACCTGAGACATGCCAAGATGGTTGTTTTGCATGTGCCTTCAGTCTTGTAACTATTAGAGTTGCCTGTTGGGATGAAACAGTAGTATTTCTTGCCCTTGCATGTCTGTGGAGTAGGGAGATGTCATTGTTCTTGCTGAGGAGCGCTCTGGGGTCATGCCATGCCAGTGTGTGTGTGTGACACAGGAGTCGCACAGGAGCTGGGAAGGAGGAGAGTAACTGAATTAATGTGAAGGCACAAACAAGAAATGACCTTGTTTGGGGAGCGTGTTTCCTTGTGAGTAGGGACAAGTAGTAATTATCCTCCTTTCAGTGCTGAACTAACAAGTAATTACTGTTATTCCTTAATTAAAGTATGCAAATTGAACAGTTCTTTTTCTTTTTCTCCCCAGACTGAGTTAAATACCGTTATTCACAACTGACAAAAGTTCTCAATATTATTTTGGTTCATCCTTGAAAAGGTTCAGTAACCAAAAGAAAACCTAACAAAAAAAGCAGTGAACCAGGCCAGACATGGGTCAGGGTATACAAGACTTGCTCAGAGCGTGTGCCTCTGCAGGCTCTGGGGGTACCTACGATTTCACACCCTGTTTGCTGCCTGAGTTTTGATGAATGCACCTACCCGCTGGTGCTGCTGCTGAAACTGGGGCATGGAGTGGACTGGGCTTGTAAATCAGTCCCACAGGGTATGGGACAAATTACTTGCTTTTTATAATAAGTTCATATGAAAGGGAGAAATTTGTAAGAGGTTACAGGGTTTTCAAAGGCACTGGGTCAGTTATGATTCATAGAAAGCAGTCCTGAGGGAAGCTGTTTAGTCTCTCCTCACTCTCATTAATTCAGTTGTGCATTTTTCATCAGGCATTTGGTACAGACCTTATGCAGCTAGTGCAAGAGTGAAGTTACTTTGTGGTACAACTGCAGAGTAGAACTACTCACTCTTCAGAGTTCTGAAAAGCCAAATACAGACCCTGACAAGAGGATGGGCATGTGGCTGTGGCAGTGAACACCATTCAACTGCTGCCTTGTGACTGCAGAAATCAACTAAAAACTCTGTTTCTGATTTTAAAGGCAAGGGTAACTGCAGAGGTTTTTTCCCTACTTAAGTGTCCTAAGATGATCAAGTCCAACTGTTAACGCAGTGGTTATGCCAAATCCACCACTAAACCATGTCACCAAGTGCCACATCTACACATCCTTTAAATACCTACAGAGATGTGACTCTACCATTTCCCTCTGTAGCCTGTTACAGTGCTTGACAGCCCTTTCAGTAAAGAAATATTTCCTAATATCCAATTTAAACCTCCCGTGGTGCAACTTGAGGCTCTTTCCTCTTGTCCTTTCATTTGTTACTTGGGAGAAGAGGCCAACCCCTGCCTGGCTACAACCTCCTTTCAGGTAGTTATAGAGAACAATAAGGTCTCCCCATAGCCTCCTTTTCTCCAACCTAAATACCCTCAGTTCCTCATAGGACTCGTGCTCCAGACCCTTCACCAGCTGCATTGACCTTCTATTGACACACTCCAGCACCTCAATGTCTTTCCTTCAGTGAGGGGCACAAAACTGAGCAAAGGATTTGTGGTGTGGCCTTACCAGTGCCAAGTACAATGCACAAATGGGTTTCTGAAGACAAACTTGTGAAGCCTTGGAAGATGTACAGATCCTGTGCTATTGGGAAGGGCTATTGGTTTGTCACAGTTACCTGTACCTGAGGCAGGAACGGAGAGCTGGGCAGTGCCAGGGCGTGACCCCTGATTTCCATGTGCAGGGTGTTGGGTACAGGACTTGCCAGCTGAGGAAACAGAGTTGCTTCCTGGTTCCGTGCCATGCTGAAATCCCCGGTCTGCTGTGGCCTGCCTTCCTTCCAGGTGTGCCAGCTGCCTAGGTGCCTGCCTGCTGCTCTGCAGGAACACTGGGCTTCTGTGCCATCAAACTGCACCTGAGAAACATATTTTACTGGAGACATAATGGACAAAATGGTAACAAAATCTCTGCACAGAGAAGCCACATGACAGTTTACATCCATCTGGGAAAGGAGTAAAACTGAAGTAAAAAGTAACTTTTGATGTTAATAGTCAGGATGAGGCTTTCAGGACAAAACAGACCAAGTACCAAATGCTTAGTTTGGAGTCATTTATACAGAAATACACAGGAATAGCAATTTGTATAAAAAATGGAGGAACTTGAGTCAACCATGTTGCATGCAATTAATTAGCCATGCCTTGCAGGTGCCTGGGGTTTGCCAAGGTCACTGGGAACACAGGTGTTAAAGATCAAGCCCATTTTAACTCTTACAACTAACCCTTGGCTTTTTTAATGAGCAATGACATTGTCATCAAACAAAAAAATACGTGGGTTTACTTCGGTTTTCTAAGACATGTTAAGATCTCCCAATGCTTCTGGCTACAAGTATGTCTTATGTAAAACTACTTTTAACATTTTTTTCTGACTCCAATGTCATTGACATGAGGTGTGTTTTGTTTTTATTTTTTATATTAATGAAAATGCCTGCATAGCAAATAATACGTATTAATGCCTTTGAGTTATTATCTGAGGGCAGACCACAAGTCAGTGAAACAGGGAGAAAAGAGTGTGGAGTAGTAGAATTTCACAGGAATCCTTTATTTCCCTCCTGAATGTAGCTAATCAGGTGTTTCTTTGTCATGTAATTTTAGTAAAATACCTTGGAGTAAGCTAGGGAAGTGTACCCCGTTATCTTGTTTATCCTGTGCGTTTTTCAAGGGGGGCATTTTTCATTCAGCAATGTTGTGCTTTCAAACTTGAATGTGAAAAATGATCCAAAGCTGATAACAAAAATGCATTCTTTCTTATCAAAAATGTATACTTTCTTATCACAAATACTATGAAGGCACACATCACTTTCTGTGCCCAGATAGAAACAAGAGAATTTCACTGCATTTTTCTGTTTTAATTTAATTCAATTCCCGGTTTATTGCTTTATATTTTATTTTGAAATTGGTACTTGATGTGGTTTATTCACAAATTGTAAGAAAACATGCTTCTATGCTTCAAACCTAGAAGAACCTGGCACAATTAAAGGCTATAGATTTTCAGACTACAAGGTAAAACCAGAGGTACAGAGGTGCCAAATTAGGTTTTTAATCTAATGGCCAATTTCTAACCTGTGTAATGAGCAAATTACTCTCAGTGTTAATTCTATGCCTCACCTTGAGGGCAATACTTGTTCTTAACAGAAAGCTAGTACCATCATCACTGAAATGGCACTAGTAATTACTCATATACAAATGAAACTTAGGCATTCAAGATAGGCCAAATAAATCAAAACATTCTTCTCTGGGATTTTATTTCTGTTTGCTTTATATTTATTTTGAAAAATGGGAGAGTTGCTTTCAGCTTTGAATGAAATTCTCCCCCTGCTCTGAGAGCTGCAGGAGCTGTGTGTCCGGGAGGTTTCTGCTTGTAACTGCATAGCAAGTCTGCCTCAGTTCAAGAAGGGCCACCTTAAAGGTTGGGCGGGTTTGATTTGCAGCTTTATGGTTTCTTTACTGAAACTGTTGTCAAGAGCTGTAATTACTGGTATGAATTTTTGAAAAGTTGTCACTGGACTAAAATAAGGACTAAGCAACTGCTCTGTGGGTAGCTTCGGTATCAGTTTTCTTCCTAAATTGTCACAAGTTTCCCTTTTTCACAGGACAGACATTATGAAATTCCATGAGTTTGTGACAAGATTTTTTTGGGAGGAAACTTCTTACTGAAACAAAGTTCTGAAGTACTGAATTTACCTGCAGCTGCTTTTGCAGACTCTCATGCTGCATCACACACAACTTGGCCAGAGACAAATCTGCATTGCATTGTCACAGTGTCTTGCAGGGCATTTTGGAAAGGAAAATAAAGCATTGAAATGCCAACAGGAAGACAGACGTCTTATTTTGTTGTTGCACTGATCTGAAAAACAGCTTTGGGTCAGTTCAGCAGGGGATAATACTCTGGCTTGATCAGAACTGTTTTAGAATTATTTATTTTCCCCAGTAGAAAACAGAATTATTTGGCAGCACTCTTTCCTGTGGGGACTCTTTCTTCAGAAACTACATTCTTTTCATTGGAAAATCATTCTGCTTTTAGTATTTTTGTACAAGCCACAGAGCTGGTAATTGATAACTGCTTTTAGTTTTTTTAAGACTGTTGTCTTTGCAGGATTCAAAATGAAAGACACTTTCTGGTATCACTGTATGTTTCTTGAGGTTTCCAAACCTCCCAGACCAGGGTCAGTGCTCAGCTGGGAGATGGCAGGAACTGCTCCCAGTAAAGTTGTGGGAGTCTCTTTCAACATTGGGGAAAATCTGTGGAGTTCTATTTTTCTCCTGTGCTGAGCCTGAGCCATGGATGTGCTAGGAACAAGCCAAGCACTCTGGATGTGCCAGAGATAGAAGTGTAAGGAGGAATGTGCTGCTTCCGTTGTAGGCCTCAGTGGGGAATCCCCACAACCTAAAAAGCACAGTGACCCCCAAACCGTGTTGTTGTGGTTGTCTTTTGGTTTAAATAGAGTTTTGGCATCTTTCTATGCAAAAAGCTTTAAAAGTAGCTGCCGTCAACTTTTGTGTTACTATGGAGCAGCAACAATAAACCCACTTCTTCTCTTTGTTTGTTTAGATGACTTCCACTTACCTCTTGATGTTGTACCAGCTGTGACAGAGGCCCTTGACTCCAAGAAGGGGGAAGATTTGCACAAGGAGGGCAGATCTTTCCGCTACTGTGAAAAAAACACCATGGACCTGTCAGACAGTGACCGTCCTGTCAGCTTTAGTTCCACTTCCTCCTCTGCATCCTCCAGGGACAGCCACTGCTCCTTTGGTAGCAGAATGACCTTGGTTTCAAACAGCCACTTGGGTTTGTTTAACCAGGATAAAGAAACAGGTGCCATCAAGCTAGAACTGAGCCCAGCCAGGAGATTTTCCAGCAACAAGACACGCAAAAACTCTGCTGTGGAGCAAGAGGATCCTGAAGAAAGCCTTGAGAAAAGGCCAAGTATGCCAAGGAAAGCAGAACCAAAAGGAGCAAGCAAAAACTGTGCGATGTCCCTGGTCACAGAGCCCACCAGTCCGAAGCTCCTCTACGTAGACAGAGTCGTCCAAGAGGTTCTGGAGACAGAGAGGATGTATGTGCAGGATCTGAAAAGCATTGTCAAGGTAGGGGACTTGGTTAAGACAGTGTTAACTCTCCCATAATGCCATTTTTTACATTGCTTGATTTCACAGCGGGACAGATGGATCTGACTACAGAACTGACATTTGCTGGTCTTTATAAATTAGTGTAACATCATTGTTCTGGTGTGTTTCTAGTTTTTATTTGATTAGATAAATCTAAGCTGTTATGATGTGTTCATGAAGAAATAACAGAAAAAATGATCCTACAGCTGGCAGCAGTAAGATCAAAGTGATAAACTCTTTGCAGCAACAAAACTTTTTTATATTTACAAAAACAAAATTAGATTGCTCTGTGTCTTAGAATGTATAGCAAGAAGCAAACAGCAGACACCTTTAACTGCCTCTTTATATGGTTTATGTGAAGGGTCATACATACTGGCTTTTCCCTGCTCTCCCCAAGTCCTAGTCTTGCAAGTTCCTTCCTGCCTTTTCCCCTGTCCCTTTCATACAACTCACAGCTACAGTCTATTCTCTGTCTCTGTTCTTGGCCTGTAGTATTGAATATGGCATATGTATTTGCTGGAAAATAGTGTTGTGTTTGGCTGTAAGATGAAGGAATTATGTTTTCTTTAATACTAATTCTGAATGGGTATAGCATTTATTAGCAGCAGTAAAGTTTTTGTCCAATCCCTAGCCTAACAGTACCTTTCATATCCTCTTTCTAGTACAGGGAAAAATATGGATGAGTCCTTCTGTGGATTGTTCTTTTCACTCTGTACTTGTATCTGTGCCATCAGCATCATTCTGCTTTGCGTTTTTGAAGATGGCAATTGAATCTGTTGGCTATCGTTTGTAGCCTAATACTTAACACACAAAGAATGGTATCTAGGAAGGCTCATGCTGTTTGTAGAACTTAGAGCTCCAGGTAGGTGTATGAGGTCATTTGAGATAGGAAATATCAGCCAGCTGGGGACACTCTCCCCAACTGCAGCTCTAACCTGCCTGGTCCCCCAATAGCAGGGGAAAAAGGTGAAGGCTTTGATAAATGC
This sequence comes from Lanius collurio, assembly GCA_020086605.1. NCBI lineage: Eukaryota > Metazoa > Chordata > Aves > Passeriformes > Laniidae > Lanius > Lanius collurio. Next base: position 4,168,762 of record JACBWW010000002.1, read on the forward strand.
ACGTTGTGATTAAACACCTCACCCTGCAAAATTCTCAGAAAGGTTGCTTTTTCTGTAACGTTTTTTTTCTCCTTGGTTTCCATAGCTGGTGCTGTTTCACTACATTCAATCACAGCTCGAGTTTCATTTTGGAGTGTTTAAGGTCGTCAGGTGCTGCAGGACCAAGTCAGATTCTGTGCGTAGTAGCTAGGCATGACTTCCATGGTTTTGGAAACCTTAGCCCTCACTCATCTTCCTATGGAGTAAACTGTACAACTTGAGAAACTGAAAACTAAGATTAATATCTTGAAACAAGTTTTCCAATTACAAGCAGGAATACTAGTAAATGCTTTCTAGAAAATACTTCAAGCACCACTGCAGTAGATGTAGAGTAAATAAGACAAAAGTATTTTTAATTATGGAAGAACTGAAGTAAATGTGAACCTGTGAAAATGCCCAAGCCTATTTCCTGCAGCAACTAATAATGAATCTAGAAAGCTTTGTGTGAAACTAGACAGCTTATTTGAGACATGGAGTGGTTGGCAGTGGAGCTTTTCTTAGGTGCTGAGGATCCAAGGGCTTTAAAGGAGCTGCATCCCAGATAGTGAGGACAGTGGGGAACCAGCTGCCTCAGTCTGTGCAGAGTGTTCTCTTGGTTTCAGGGGAGGGAGGTGTGACTGGGAGCAAACTTCTTCAGAAGGGCCATTTTATATGTTTCTCAAGATTCCTTTCTCTACAAGTTACCTTAGCAGTGCTGCAGTAATTCACCCAAGCAAGGGTGGGGGGTTGTGAGAAGGTTGGGAAGACTCCACAGAGATCTGTAGGAGTGCCGTAGCCTTATAGAGCTTGATTATCTGGGCCTCTATGCTTTGAGGCCATTTAGTTTGGCAGGCAGATAACTGGTGCTGAGCCAAACTAAGATGAAGGAAGCAGCTTGATTTGTCTTATTTTCCAGATAAACATGGGTGAGATTTGGCAGCTAGTTAGGAAATGGGATGAGAATGGGAAAAAGGGGAGCTGGAGAGAGGTGAAAGGGCAGCTGCTGCCCAAGAAGTGTGTGGGAATTGAAGAGATACATGAAGGTGGGAGCTGGTGGAGTAAAGCATAAACAAGTGAACCAGGGCTAAGTGGAGAGGCAGAAAATGATTAGCAGGAAAACAATGTGAGGAAATGAGGGAAAACCCAGGAAGTGGAAAGTTGAAGTACAAGATTGGTTGGAACTGGAGCTCTCTAGCGAGTTTTCAGCTGACGGTCAATACAGAACCTCCAATGGGGTCATCTGGTCCAAACTCCTTGCTCAAGCAGGATCGTCCTAGAATACATGGCACAGGATTGTGTCCAGATGGTCCTTGAATACCTCCAGTGAGGGAGGCTACACAACCTCTCTGGACAATCTGTTCCAGTGCTCAGTCACCAGCACAGTGAAGAAGTTATTCCTCATATTCATGTGGAACTTCATGTGTGCATCAGTTACTGCCTGTTGTCTGTCACCCTAGTGCTTGGCACCACAGAGACGAGCCTGGAAGCATCCTCTTGACAGCCTCCCTTCAGGTGCTTCATTGACAAGATCCCTTCTGTCACCTCTTCTCAAGACTGAACAGGCACGACTCTCAGGCTTTCACCCTAAGAGGGATGTCCCAGTGCCCTAAGAGGGACGTCCCAGTGTCCTAATCATATTCATTGCCCTCCACTAGACCCACTCCAGGAGCTCCATGTCTCCTTGGTGCTGAGGGGCCCAGAAATGGATACAGCACTCCAGATGTGACCTTGCCAGGGCTGAGTAAAGGGGCAGGATTCCCCCTCCCAACCTGCTGGCAGTGCTCTTCCGAAGGCACCCCAGGATACCATTGGCCTTCTTGGCCACAAAGGCACACTGCTGGCTCATAGACAGCTTGTTGTCCACCAGGATCCCTGGGAGCTTGTGTACACAGTCTGAAAGTAGTAAGGAGGGTTGTTTTTATTGTTTGAGGATGAGGGTTTTTTGGCAGAAGGAGAGAGAAAGAGAAGGGAGGTAACCCACGTATGAAGATCTAAAAGCTGAAGGGGTGTCAGATTGAGGACAGCATAAGAGCCATAAGGGAGAAATTAATAGGTGCTATTTTAATCACCCTCTACCCTCATAGGAGAACTGGCAGTAGAGATCTAGTCTATTGCTTTCTGTCCACTAGTAGAGGGGATTTGCTGATGCTACATTCTCTGTAGGCTGTGGAAACAAACTTAAAAAGAAAATGTTCTCACTGCTGTTTCCAGGACTTTGAAAGAGGTTTCAGAGCTGGAACTGAGAGGGTGTCAAAACTCACATCCATGAATCTGTTCTCTACATTGCTGGCATTTCTGGTATAAAGCAAAGCAAATTTGCCTTTTTTTGTTTTCTTCTTTTTCTTTGGGTGGGTGGGCTATTTGTTTGGCTTTTAGGTATTTGGGGGGTGGGAACATTTTTTTTATTAGTTTCAGTGGGAGGGGGTTGTTGGTTTTGATTATTTCTCTTGGTCATTTTTTAAAATATATCCATGCTCTTTGTTATTAGCCAGATCATTAATGAATACGTAAACCAGGATGGCACACAGTTTTAGCCCCTAAGGTATGCCACTAGCCACTGGCCTCCAATTAGATTTTGTGCCTGTGATCACCACCGTCAGATCCTGTTGTTTCAGCCAGTTCTCAGTCAAACTCACTGTCTGCTTATCCAACTCCTACTTCTTCAGCACGTGTATGAGGATCTTAAGGGAGTTAAAAGTCTTCCTGAAGTCAAGGTGGACAATATCCACTGCTTTGCATTCATCTACCAAGCCAGTCATTTAATGGTTAAAATGTTATCAGACTGGGCAGCTTTCCCTTTGTGAATACCTGATGACTGTTCTTGATTACCTTCCTGTCTTTAGTGTGCCTGGAACTGGTTTCCAGGACTAGCTGAGCACAAATGACCCATTGACATGGATGATGTGAAATTGCATGCAGGATCTTGGTACTAGTTATAATATCAAAAGTCAGCTCGTTAAGAGCTAGCCTAGCACAGTATTTTGGCCAGTGTCCTTTCAACCTATGTTATCCTTAGAACATGGAGTTGTCATGCCTGAAGTAAAATACTGTGGAGGAATGGGGCAAAATAGAATTTGTCCTTTTTTATGCTTGCATTGACCTAATGCTGGTAGGTCATTGGTAAGTAAATAAAGTAAAAAGTTATAACTTCTGTTGCCCTTTGAGTATCTGGGTGATCTTAACAGTGCCAAGTTGGTAGAGAGAAGTAAAAAATGAGTTAATGGGATGTGGTTAATGTGATTTTTAAATGATCCTGGAGACCTGCTGAGGTTTTCCTTTTCAAGTTTCCATTTCAACTGCTGACAAGAAGTATTTGGCAGGCTTGGGATGAGTGAGAGGAGGCTGTAAAGGTGCTACTTGGCCCTCTTTGCTCCAGGATAAGTATTAAAAAACAACTGCATTTCTAGGCAGTTCAGCCATTTTGCCTGTGACCTGGAAGGACGGTTGGGTTAGGGTTGTTTTGAGGCGCGCTGCTGTGATTCTTGCACAGGCAAGCTTTGCAACAAGGATAGAATGAACTTTTCCACCATTTGGTATGTTTTATCAGATGATCTGTTAAGGATAATTACAATTTTGAATGAGTGCAGCTTGAAGCTTGTTTTGGGCAAGTTTGTGATGAGAAATTGGATCCCTTTGTTTCCTGCTTGTGTCATGCTGACAGGTGTACTAGCCAGGGCAGAGCTCACTGACCTTTTCCTCTTCAGGACCTAGCCTGACTTTTTCAAGTAGTAATGTAGTTATAATAGACCTAAAGTTCAATTAGAGTCACTTGCTGAAGTGATTTTTTTTTCCCCTGAGTAAAATGCTGTCCCTGAAGTTATAAAAAATCTGTGTTTTGCCTTTGCAGTTCATAGGAGTCAGAAGCCCCCATTCATAATGTGTATAAGTGCTTGTAACTGCAGAAAGACATCCACATTTGTGTTTTACCCTTGCACAATAGAGGAATAATGCAAACGCACTGTTACAATACTTGCATCTGCATCCCTGTTGGTATAATAATATAAGTAAAAGTATCTATAAAATAACTAGAGGGGACTAAAGTGTGCATTGTCAGTGTGTTTCACATATATTTGATGCCAACAGAGATTGAGCTTCAGAAATCTTGAACTCTGTCTGAAATCTGTGAGACTTCATTTATATGAATTAATTCCTCTACCCTTTAATTCCAAATGTGTCCCTTTTTGTTTTGTAAACCATCCCCACTGGACTAGTTGAAGTCTTCGTCCTGTCTCCTCCCCAGATCTTTTGTCCTTGGCCCCCTTTTTTTATACTTAAGTCTCCTCTTTTGAAAAAGTCCCATTCCCCTCTACACAGTCTCCTGCCCATGATCTTGCTGCCTGTCTGTCCGAAGTCTTCTCTCAGTAAATCCCATCTGCATCCTGTCAGTATGTTGTCTCATTTCCTTATGTGATTTTTCACTTTTTACTATTTCTCTTTCTCATGCTGTTCATCTCTGCTGATTCCAGAGCTCTCTCCATCATCCTCTCAGCAGGCCTGACAACATTTTCATCACCACTCCTAATTTTTCTGCCCTCTTAAGTTCTGTGAAATTAAGAGAGGTGTCCACCAAGCTTTGTTCCCATTTTTTCCCTCCCATTTTTCTGTAGTGTTCCTTTATGTCCCCTCTGCCCTGAAATTACACAGCATGCTTTTCTATGCTGTGTATGGTTTGCAGAGAGTCACTGAGAGACAGGAACAATCTTTTCCCCACTCTTGCCTCAGAGGATCAGATCTGAACCGGATGTTGCTGGCAGCATGAGCGAACAGCAGTTGTGGGTTAAGACCTTGTGAAGCCTGCACTGAACCTTGCAAAGGACCATTGCTGAAAGTTCCTATTGAGGATATCTGAATTTGGAGTGTTTCTCCTCCCCCCACCCCAATATGGCCAAATATAGGCAAATTTACATTAAGGCAGCAAAAAAGGCATACTCTCAGAAACAAAGTCTCCATTGTGCTTGAATTTCCTGCTGTCCTTCCCTGAGATGTGAGGATATGGTTCATGTCCCTGCTAGTCAGCCTGGGGGTGCTTGTCTTCTTGGGGGAAAGGTCACCAAAATTTTTCAACATGAGCAAAAAAGGGTATTCTTTCTCAAAAAGCCTCAGGGGAATGGCTTTGCTGAAATCTCCTAGAACAACTCATCAGGGANCAGGAAATACGCAAAGCCAGGGTTAAACATACTGATGCATAGCTTTTCTTATCTGCATCATCACTACTTCAGTCTTATTTCTGCTGGCAGCATTCATAAATTTCTTTCATTCAGCATGTTCCCAAGTACTTGAAAGACACTGAATAAAATGTCATTGCTGCCTTCTGTTTCCTTCCCCTGTACTTTGCATCCAGTTATTTTCTTACAGCTACGTTGTAGAAACTTGCTGGGACAGAGATGGTCTTTGTCAGGTGATTGCAGAGCTTCACTGGTTGACTGTGACTACAAATGTTAAGACAGCACAAATGTATAGCCCCAGCTTTGGGTTTGTTTTAAGGCCAGCTCTGTGTTTGGACAGCACAGAAGGGTGAGTTACACTGCAGTAATAAATGAGCTGTCTATAAATGTACAGTGAGCCTTTCTTAAGATGTGGGTGGGAGAGAAGCAGCAGGGAGGGCTGCTGCTCTTCCAGGGAGCCACAGAATTACCAAAAATCCTGGCTGCTGTTGCTCTTGTCCTCCCTTTTCTGGCAGCAGGGCGTAAATCATTCGACCATGCTGTCTGCAACCTCCTACCCACTTGCTGAATGTAAATGAGTATAGATAAAAAGATAAAAGTTAATCTTCTGTTCCAGAAAGCTTTATTCTTTTGGGAGTGGGGAGGCAAGGGGAAGTTGTAATTTAAATATGGAGTGTGCCATTTAGGAGTGCTGATGGTGGGCAGGGGACGCCAGGATTGAAACTCGTTCCTGTGACTGCACTGAGGCTGGAGCGGGAGGTTGTATCCCTGCCTAGGGACAAAAGAGAGGTCTGTTCACCTCTCCCCTCCATCTTGTTGTTGCTTACTGGCGGTGGATAAGGAGCTCCACAGAACAGAGCAGCAGCTCTACAGAAGTTTATAGAGTAGGCAGGAAAACTGTGAGGAAGAGGTCTGAGAGCTGAGAGGCAGGGAGAGGAAGTATAGCTTATGCTGCAAAATTTCCAGTAAACATTACAATATTTTAATGGGTTTATATATTTTTTTGCAGAATGACAGGAATTTTCTGTAAAGAAATTTCAACATTTGGAAATGATATCCTAAAGGCAAAGACATTTCTACATTTCCAGCCAGGCCATAGTTTCTGGAATTTTCTTTGTGTATCATAACCATTTCCATTTTGGTCCATGGAAATATCTGACTACTTTAAAAGTAGTTATATCATGGTTATTAAATATTATTTGTCAGTGAACAGTGTTCTAGTAATCCATGACCTTTAAGCCTCAATGCTTAACAAACCACATAGTAGTCTGTCTCTTTTCCACTCTTACCACTCCTGCAAAATTAAGGTGTGGAGGTAGCTGCTATTCTTCCTGGTTTCATGAGAAGACCATTTTGCAAATAAGACACTTTTAAAAAGTTGTTCCTTGCAAACCACCCACTGCTATAAAGTTCTGTTTCATTGCTCCTCGTATATTAATAATAAAAGCCTCTGGGAATCATGTGGTTACTAAGGTTAAGATAAATGAATGTTTGGGATATGTGCAGATTTTCTCCATTTTGCTGGGTTTGCATTTTCATTCTTTGGAAAACAGACTCTTTCAGTTTCCTTTCTTGTGTTTTAAAATAAACATTTCTCTTCTGGAATGTCTCATTTAACTTGTAAGCATATTGAGATCTCTTTTTAAAAAAGTTAACAGTAATTTGCCTTACAAATTGGAAAAAGTTTATTTAACAGGGCAAGGGTCTACATTACAAGGCTCAGGCTCTTTTCCTGAGTAATTCATACATTGGAAGGCAAAATATGCCTTAATAATTCTCAATATTTTGTTTGATTATGGTTCAATAAACTTATAATCAGACCAACTAAACTGTGTTGTGATAATTATTTTATAGATGTACTGAGGAACTTTAATTCTTTTTAAATTTATAATTACTAAACACTTTCAGCTGGTACTTTTTTGAGAAAGATTGAGATTATTGAATTATGATGATTGACACCAGTGAAGTAGATCTAGAAATCTTTAGAACCCTTCATCTGCCTAGCAGCCTCAAACTATTTGAAATACTAATTACTGTTAATTATTTTCATTTGTAGCTTATTTCTTCTGTGTTTCCTCTTAACTTTAGAAAGGCATTAGATGAGGGCCTTACATAACTCCTTAATGACATGTCAGTAAACTACTGATAGCATTTGTAATCCCATGATCTCCACCTGTGCTCTGAACTTGCTTCTTACCACACCTCTGAGCAGCAATTTTGAGTGCCAGCTTCTGGGAAAAGATCTTGTAGCTGTGATTTGGCAGTGAGTGCCGGCTGATAACTGAAGATAAATGTGGGACATGGTTTTAATCAGTGGGCTTCAACTTCAGTAAGTTAGTGTGCAGAAGTATCTAAATTGGGTTTCACATGAGTTTCTGTTCCAAGTGATTTACTCATAGTTATCTCTACAGATGCTGGACCATTTACAGGACTCATCTGTGTACAATCCATGGATCATAGTTTCAGCTTGAGTGCTTTTAATGCATCTCAGCCAAATTACAGTTTGATTTAGTTGACAGCCTTCCTTCCAAGGTGTCTTTTTAAGATAGGAGATTTTAGCATGGAATTCCTGCACTTGAACAAAGGAATATTACTGAACTCTGGCTGTGTTTCATTAGAGCAGAAATTCACTACAACAAAGAAGGTAAAAATCCATGAGAGCAGTCCATTCAGGCAGGCTGACAGTCCAATGCTGGATCAGCTGATGACAGGTTTTGATGCCCCCAGAAAGCTTAATAGGCACAGCATTCCTGCTAAAATGGCTCATGGGACACAAGAGGAAAGCATGCACTGGGCAAAAAGAAAGGACATAAGACCCTGGACTGGTGGAGTAGGCAGTGTAGGACATGTGCCTCCTTCCACCCCAGTCCTAGAAGGGAGCTGTGGGGCAGTGCTGGAAATGGATGTGGGCATCCTCTAACACTTGAATAGAGGCAGGAGGATGTGCAGAGCTTGCTTTAAAGGCTCAGCCTCTAAAGCAGTGAGGGGGAACCCACAGCTGCAGGAAGCTGTTCTGCTATCTCCCAGCCATGCATGCTGGTGAGGCAGCTGTCCTTGCTCAGGGCCCCAATGAATGAATTCAGTGCAACAGAGTGTTGAGGGACCTCTCACTGACAAAGTTTTCCAGGGCAAATTCTTAAGTTAATTTCCTGAGACTAGCTGTGCTCTGACAGCTTGAAGTCCTGTGACAGGATCTCCTGACTGTTGTGTTGTTGACATTGATGTGCCCTAGAAATTTCCAGCTTTGTATGTGACTGTGCCTGTGCCCGTGCCCATGTCTACATAGGCACAACTGTTCAAAGGCAGCCTAAACTAAAGAAAGCATGTGTTTTCGAGGTGCAAGGCATAGTGTTAGGACTCAGGAATTCCTCACTGCTAATTTTGGCTGACACATCACTCCCCCTGTGGCTTTCCATACATGTGGATGAAGCCAAAGGGATCTACTAGGGGTCACTGGTTCCAGACCTTTGTAGCTGCAAATGGGACAGTGCTTTAATATCTATAATATAGGTGAGGAAGTTGATTATTGAAAATACATCCCTCAGGAATAGCTACATAGAAAAAAAAAATATTTTTTTTTAAATTCCCCTTCTATGGGTAAAATTTAAGTTAATACTGTTAACTTTAACTTAACTTATTTATAGACCCCTAACTGTGGAAAATGTGGGGAGATCTCTGTCATGATCACCTTACTCTGCAATGTTAAACAGTGGAAATAAAACTTACTTGTGCTTCTCTATTTTTAGTCTTTCCTCATACCATGTTCTCACGAGTGCTCCAGCCATCAATCTTTGCCCTTTCCACATGCAGTCAGTCAGCAGCGTATCGCCTTACCGTGTCACGCTTTATTGCTGCTACCCGCGGGCTGCGTGTGAGCCAGCTGCACGTGTAGATTGGCACTTCTGAGGAAGCTGGCTGGAAGCACAGGTGAGCTCAGTATGGATCTTCCACCATCCACCCAGGGCCTGGGGAGAGGACTGGTGCTGATGAGGTGGCCTCCTGCCAGCTCAGAGACTCTGCTCTTCTGCAGGGATATCGGAGAGGAAAGAAATCACAAACTACATCTTGTGACGGATTGTGTGAAGCAGACAGGTTACTTTGGCTGCTCCCATGTGGAGGGTGGCTGGCTATCAGTGCCGGGAGGTCTTCTCCACGTCCTTTTCCCTTGATGGCAGAGTGAGTGCTCTCCAACCATGTCCTTCGACATGTGGGCATGTCCTTTGAAGCCCACCTGAAAGGCCTGACACACCCATTTCCCACAAGGGCAGAGCTTTGCTGCTGCTGACAAGTGGCGGTCTTACATGCAATGTGCCTTGGGATATAAAGCAAATGGAAATCAGGGGAGGATGTGCATGGAGTGCAGGAGCTTTCCACTCACACTGCTGAAGGGAGCAGAGGAGGCTGTGTCTCTGTGTTGTTCTCAGAAAGGCCCTGGTTTAGGCTGTTGGTCAGTGGCAGGACCGTGCCGTGCCTTACTGTGCATAGCCCCAGGTACATGCTGGGCTTTCAGACCTGTCCATGCCTTTGGCCTATGTGAGAGTTTTCCATCTTCAGATGTCTTTAAAAAAAAAACCCCAGCAAGTACTAGTAAAAACAGAAAGTAGAAAGACACGCCTACAGAAATTTTCTTCTTTATTTAAGTTTCTGGGTTTGCATGTAGTGAATCTGTATGGTGGACAGTGCAAGCATTTTTTTAGGTTTCAATCAGCCCTAGGACTCATAGCCAAAGGAACCAGAGCAAGAAAGAAAAGTGTGCTTAGTTTACAAATACACATTGTCTTTGAAGAGCACAACAGTACTTTAAATAATTGAAAAGAGCTGCAGTGAGCTGCCCTGACCAAAATTCATCATCCTTGGCCACCTGTTGTATGGGTAGCATGCTATTTTTTGAACCACAAGGCATTCAGAGTATTCTGCTATACATGCTGGATAAATTATTAAATAAAATAAATAATGGGGAAAAAAGAATAGGAAAAAAATCAGGCAAAAGTTGAATTGGTACACATTATAGTTGCCTATATAATTAGTAGAATAAGTACTGGGAAGCAGTTTATAGTGCATATTCTAGTGTACATCTGTTGCCCAACTTTCTTCATTTGCAAGTGTGTGGCTAGTGGGCAGCATGGCTTTAGCTAGCAGGCTACAAATAGGATCCATTTTGGGTCATTTCCTCCAAGTGGTGTGGAAATAGTGCTCAGGTGGCCAAGGCTGCTGAGCTGTTTCAGTGGTTCCTCTTCTGCACAGCCATGTGATTTTGGCCAAACACATCTTTGTTGTGTAAGGGGGAGTTGGGCAAAAATATGTCCATAAGTATGGTGTGTGTCTGTTCAAAGGAAAACCTGGGTGGCTAGATGAAAATGTCCCACTAATTTGCATTTGGTTTCTAAAGTTTGGTCATGGAAAACAATAAATAAGTGAAAATAATTTTGCTCGTTTTGTGCTTTTCTTGACAGTTTTCTCTCATTTCTAATTTAGATAATAATTATTTTTTTTAGCTTCTGAGGTTAGTGTTTTCATCATTTTATTCCTCTAGAGATCTTCTTTGTGATTATGGAGGAGGAGACAGTAGTCAGGATATGCAGCTTCTAGCAGATGTTCCTTCTGGTGGATTTGGCATGATGAAAGACAAATGGGGAGAACATCAAACTCAGCAAGGAAGGCAGGGCTCTCTGGCAAGACTCTCCTAGTTTTTGGAGAGTTTCAGTGGAAAGGGAGGAAAAGACTGTGCAATACCATGAGACTAAACCATGGTCCATAAATCAATCTAAGGAGAGTGACATTTGTGAGGGTTTTTTTTCTCCTATAAAGTAAGCTAAATGTTTATGCCATAACTGCAGAGAAGCAATAAAAGGCAAAGGTTATAAACAAATCATTTGATGCCAACAGAGGGTTCATAGATGCTGACAAGAAACAAATAAAGTGAATAAGGCCAGTACTCTGTTCTGATAAATTTCATTGATTTCTGCACCATGTCATTATGTTTGCAGCCTGCCCTGTTATCTTGTAGCTCCAAACCTTTCGTTATGGCTCCAGATGATAACACCTGTTGATACACAGCAGTGACTACCATGGGGGTAAAGTACCATTTGCTAAGAAATAATTAGGAAAATCCCCACGTGTGGGTAGCTTTGATCTGCCTGTGGTGGTGTCCTTGCAGAGGACATTATATGCCAAGACTGCATCTCCTGGGTGAGTTCATGAAGCCTTTATGAGAGCACATGTGCACTATAAAGCAGTGTAATTGGACAGGTTCAACTGGCTGAGTCAGTGCAAGCAGTGTGCTGCGGTGCTGGGCCTGGTGTTCATTACAGCACTGTGTTAAGACTGTCCAATGTCCACCCTTTTACTAAAACATGGATAACCCGGTGCTTTGTGCTGCTCTGACTACCTTACTCTCAGTGCCACACCAGGCCTTTTGTGTCTACCACAGGGATTTGCTTGCACCAATAACAGCAACCTAAACATGTCTGTAGTCTCAAGTAAGCAATATTGACAAAGACAGAAAGCTAAACCAGTGAAGCAGTTCCCAAATCGTGTCATTTTCCTAGCATTACGAGGTGAAGTGTAAGGTAGCTCTGAATCCCAAGCGTTTTGAGCAAATAACCATCTCCCTTTACCCTAGGTAAGCACAAATCCTCCCAGTAGTTTCTGGTTTGTTTCTGATTTGAGACTGGGTGAAGAAGGGGGCCTGAAGCAGTCTGAAGGAACTTTTAGCAAGAGAAGCACAGACTGTGGGTATGTGGCGTATATAGGCTGATACTGGCACAGGAATGCAGGAAAATTGCCAAGGCACCTGCAGACTGCTGCTTGGCAACAACATTAGAAAGGTACCTGGTTCCCTCTTTCTTACTAATAAAAGTAAAAGACTAAGAAGAGTGTGTATATGTGGAGGAAAATCAGGATAAGAGGACAAAAGGAGCAAAAACCAGGTCATGCGTATAACACTGTCTACAGTACTGGAAATAACTGTGGACTGTTTGTTAGTTTGAAGAAACCCAAGCTCCAGATAGGCTGAGATGAATGAATTGGAAAGGAACTCTTCTTTTTCATTAAATGTGCTGTGTGGAGTTACTTATTGTAAGATTTCCATTCCTCTGCAGCCCAGCCTTGTCATATCAGCTCAGGGTGCTGCAGTGTCCCTGCAGTGCTAAAAATGTTTTCAGAGGATCATAATTCCACTGGAGCTTTTCTGTTCTTTGCTTTTATATGATGATGTTTGTTTGTGGTCAGAAAAGGTTATTTGTTTAATAGTATTACTGGAGTAGCCCTGAATATATCACCTACTTCTGCCTTTGACCTAGTGTACTGCTTGCTGCAGTCCTGTCTGCCACATCATCCTGAACCTTTTTACTCTCCTGCAGCTTCTGAGTATTAAAAAAGGCTGAAGACAAGTTCAGGGATCCTGTGGATGTGGCTCCAAAGACTTCCTGCACAAATATATTTCAAGGTCAGGTGTGGGCTCTGAGGCTGCTGTCAGCCAGGAGGGAAGGCAGAGTAAGGTTGGATGCTGTCACAGCTTGAGGTGACATGGCTCTCCAGGGACCTGCCTACTGCCACTTGTCGCTCTTCTTAAAGACACTGAGGTTACCTTGGAATAGACTTACTTGCTTTCCCCTGGCAAAAAATACTGTGTTTTGGGGGTGATGAGGGCTATCTAACTGGAGGTGATATCAGGGTGTAGATTATAGATAGAGGGAAGAGAGAGGAAATTCTGCTGATACCTAAACCTGAATCTTAGTTATGTCTCTGACTTTGCTAACACTATTTCAGTTGAACAGAAGTATATGAGCATGGAGGCTCATAACTAGCCTTAAACACTGTAATTCTTGACCTTCCGTATGAGGACATCTAGAAACCAAAAGTCAGATCCTTGATTCATTCAACCCTTTGTCATCACAGAATTTACACAGAGGATAAATCTTGGCCAGTGTATGTGTTCCATAATACCTTTTTCTTCATGACTCTGGAACACAGTTATATCTTAAAAGTTTTCATGGTCTTGCTGGCATTTTGCAGGGTTTCTTTCTTGCAGCACCCTGGAATGCTGTGTTGATTTTGGGAGATTGCCACACCACATTGTCTAGCCACAGGCTAAAGGATTTTGTTTATTTTTATTTCACATTGTTTCAGCTGTTTTCACTTTTATTTCCATACTCCAGCAGAATTTCTTCATGAATGTGGCAGCACATCAGGTTTCTTGTTTTATGAGCTGTAGTTAGTTAAATAGCCTGCTGGATTTGTTTGCCCTTATGTGAGAATTTTAATACTGTAGCAGTAACAGAATGAAAGGTGACATTGAGCTCTTATCGAAGCGAGGGAAGAGGTGGGAAAATTTTCTCCCAGATCACTACTGATCTGAGCCTTTTCTAGCTGTCATGTTCTTATTCAAATAAAGTCCCTGGATGAGACTATCAGTCTTGTAAATGCAAAAAGAAATCTTTGTTAGAGCATATAGTAATGTAATTTGGAGTGTAACTCTATGCGTGGTAAATTGCATGGACACAGATACATTGAGATCTTCTTCTACATACTCTGCATTCTTTGGTAACCATGATTTTTTAAAGAGTAATTTATCCAGTGGTTGCTTTTCTGAGCCTCTGTTGCTTGTGTGCTTTCTGTTCTGTTCTTCATTATATAGCTTTTCTGTTACTAAGACTGTGTTAAATGACATTCTTTATCTCTTTTACATTTTTTTGTCTTTGAGCCAGCCAAATGATCAATTAAACTGCCACTGTGAATGAAATCTGAAAACATTTGTTTATCAGTAGCAAGAGAAACATTGGCTGTCCCGTCTAAGAGGTATAACTTAGCTTTCAGTCTTTTGTTATTTTCTTGGTTTCAGGGAACAGATAAGTACTGTTACCGTTTTTAATAGAGTGACTGTTCACAGAGGGGCTGCTGAAGGCTTTATTGTAATAATAAGGTGAAACTGATATGAAGAGACTCATCTTGTACCATAAAACATAGCTCTGTTTACTGATCTAGAAAAGGAGGAAATGTCTGAAGACCTCCCTGTCATTTCTCTTGTAGGATTACCTTGACTGTATCACTGATCAGACCAAGCTCTCCCTGGGAACAGAGGAGCGATCGGCCCTGTTTGGAAACATACGGGATATCTACCATTTCAACAGGTAAATTCATACTTAACTAAATGAAAACAGTTCAATAGCCTGTGTTAATGAGAGGTAGCAAACCAGCCAAGAATGCTTTTATCACTTTAAAATGGCCAAGATCTATAAATTGAGAAATGGTTTAATTTTAGTTCTAAGCAAAGTTTGTTTGCTGAGACCAGATTTTTTTTAGCTGTTTATTTGATGAAACAAATATGGTCTCCATTTACCTTTTTTTGCTTTTATGCTGGGTATTTACATGGATGTGAGCCTAACTTGCTCTGTGCCTTAATTGAGCATAATGCTAGACGACTGTAAAAGAAATTCTTGCCTTAATGAAGAGATGTTTTATCCCTACTATGTTGGCTCCTTTTGTATACCTATGTAAATCACCTAGATCTGGCTTTTCTGGTGTTTTATGCTACGAGGTACTCCCTGAATTGATTTCTCTAAACTGTATTCAAGTACCTTTCCTTCACTGAAGTTTTCTGTTCAGCCTTCTCTAAAACTCTGCAGATGGGATTCTAGTGTATATTGGGAGCCTGAAGTAAAATTTCTTGGTTGCATAGCTGGTACCAACATTGTGTGGGATCTCAGTATCTGCAGTTTTAAGAGCATGCTGCTGCTACTTTTGTCTGCATCCTCTGTTACTATAAAATTATTAACTTATTCAGCGTGTAAGAGAAACCTGAATATTAATATTCAACAGATGCAGGAAATATATTTACATAAAGTTCTCACTTCTTTTATATCCCAATACTCCTGTAAAAGCTGTCTTAGCTTTGCTGTAGTTGACAAGACATCTCCCAAACTACTGTGTTCTTTGAAGAACAACAGATAATTTAATTGATTCAAAAGAGGATTCTGAAGTGGAGCACTTGTGTCAAAGATCATCTTCAATGTTTTTCTGTCATCATAGAAAGTTACTTTTAAGGGCTTTAACTGCTGGGGTTGCTGTTTAGTGTCAGAGGAAAGGGTGAGAGTGGATCTATTCAGAATATACAGACGAAGATGAAATCTAAAGTCTTTCCTGATTCTTAAAATAGCTACTGCAGGGTAATGGAAATATGCTTAACTAGAAAGCTGCTGTGTCCTGCTTCAGCTACAACAACTGACTTTACTGAATGTCTAACAGCTGGAAAATACATAGTGGGAGCATGCTAAAACAGGCTTATGGGCAGTTTTTGAGCCATGAGACAATGATTGTGAGCTTACAGATTCCCAGTGATCACAGAATGGAAAAACACAGTCCTGGCCATTTTATTTTCTGATCCTTCAAAAGCTAGAAAAATGACAGACTTGATAGCTAGGATGCATTTATGCCAGCTTCACTGCAAATATTACCTACTAAAAATACTTCCAAGTATATGAACAGTTGTTATACAGATTTACTGAGCTGTGAAAGAAAAAAAAAAAATTGCAGCAGTTAAAAAGGAAAAAAAAAGCAGTTTGGGGCAGTTTTAGAGATAGTTTTATTCATTTTAACATAGCTCACTGGAAAGTTGTCCTCTAGTAAATTGCTAATGTATTTCAGGCCTTCTGATAGAAAGTTCTGCTTGGAAATTGTGAGTTCTTAAAACTGAACACTCACTGTAGATCCCAATATAGCTTCAAGAATTAAGTTTACTCCTGTGTGAAATTTGGCATTCTGGATCCTAAACATACTCTGGAGCTTTTTTATTCTTAGCTTCAGAAAAAGGTCCACTTGGCAGTACAGAATTTGAAAAACATAAAGGTTGAAACCTAAGACATCATTTTGTTAGTAGTTTCAGATGTTTTTTGTGAGCATGATTTTATAGATTCACAATTATCTTGTTTTTCTCAACTTTGACCATTAATCAATAATCCAAGGTTTCAGTCTTGGGTTTTTTTTAGACTTGTTGATCTGAGAAGTTTCATTTCAGTGAGTGGGATTTTCTCTGAGCTAAACTACCTAGGACATTCAGGTGGTGTGTTAAATGGCAAAAATGGTGGTCATCATGGTAACTGCTAGTCCCATGATTATGATCTCTATTTGAAAAACTATTTCTTTCTGAGTTTCATCGTGGTAAGGTCTGGCTTCTTCTGAGGAAAAGCAATCATAAAACCAAAAAATCAAAGCATCCTAAAATGCATTGTAATAAGACTTTCATTCATTTGAAAAGAAAGTGAATGCACTGTATGCAAAATTCAGTCTTTATGCTTCCTTCTCTTATCCCAAAGGAGTTAGCATTAGCTCCAGGTGATGTTCATACAGATTCAGATTTTCCCAGCCCATAATAACCCAAGCTATGTAGCTCAGTACGTGGTCCTAAGTGGCACTGGCAGCTGTGTCATGCTTCAGTCTGAATCTTGTTGGTGATTCAGCTGAAAGAGCATGGAGTTCCTCCAACAGAGCTCGCTTGTGCTCCTTGCCTGGCTGGCTGGCACAAGCCAGTTGCAGAGGCCAAGAACTGTGACTGGATATTCAGGTGAACAGGACCAATGTTTTTTCTGCCTTCTGCCAGGTACTTAAATGTAGTGTATAATAATAGCCCTGCTTTTTCACATGTCAGCTTGGTCAGGGATTTATTTAAGATTTTCAGGATGCCTGAGAACGACAGTTTTACTGCTTTTACAGTGACAGACTGCTCTTACTAATCCTGTTCTTACCAGCCAGATGAGGCAGAAGGGAGTGCAGTATAGGTAACAAACTTTCAGAAAGAGCCCTTACACTATGGGCTTGTGCTGAAGACACAAACCACTACTCTATTTACCACATAAACATGAACTCTTTCCATGAATATGTAAAATCTTTAAGTGTTCCTTTTCTGTATCATGAAGGAGAAATGACATTGTTTTATTAGAGACCAGCAGTAATATAATGACAGTCCAGGTGCTACATGCTCTAAGCCATCAGGAAAATGTCTGACTGCCAGACAGCAGGAATCCTTTGAGCCTGTTTGACATGTTTGATGTTATTTCCAAAACTCATGTGTGGGACACAGCCAGTCAGTATAACTAATGGCTGTGGTCACCATTGCCACAGTCACCATTGCTACACCATTGCAAATGAGCTTCATGAGTGTGGGGTATCAAGCAAGGGTCATATTTTTATTCCCATTTTGATGAAGGGAGAAATTGAGGTATAGAGGTTAAATTGTCACTGTACAAAATGACTTAGTGACCACAGAACCTAAGGTCTTTGCCTGTCTTTGTCCTTGTGACTGCATATTGATTTCACTCTTTCCTTCCTACAATAATTAGAGAGGCAAAGAACAAGTCAGGAAACTCTTCTGTTTTACTGTTTTTTATACATGCAGTGGGAAATTGTGTCTGCTTACAGGGGAAAAGGGTAGTTCCCTAGATACAGGCATAGGAACTCTCAGGCAAAACTTGTTCAGGGAACCAGCTGTGAATCGGGAGAAAAGTAGCCCTAAATGAAAAATCATCTGTGGGATTGTGTGTGTAGGGGCAGGGGGGGAACAATGGGGGGAGGAGGGTGAGGAGGATCAGGAGAAGAAGAAAACTCAGTTTCTTCTCTCATTTTTCTGAGTACATCTTTCAGTATGACTGAAAACTCTTTTGATCAAGGAGATACCTTTGAGATTTTCTTCTTCTACTTAAACTCTTTCTTTCACTGAATTTGCTTTCAAGACCTGATTTTCATTCAACAGCAAACTGGCTCCCTTATTGCTTTACTTCTGTTCAAATGAATTAATTTTCTCTTTGGCATGTCAAAATTATAGAATCCTCTCATGTGTTGTTTTTATACATGTAGAATATAGATATAT
>JACBWW010000002.1:4191799-4205250 GCA_020086605.1 Lanius collurio
CTGGTGTTTTCCTTACATTGTGAAAGTATTTGGAAAGTTATTAAATCCATCTTAGTTCTGGTTTTTCTGTTGGTCCTGTACCGAGCAATGCAGTATTGTCGAGGTAAGGAAGAACTTCTCTTGGACGTGGCTCTCTTGGCCACTTTCCCAACATGTTCACATTAATCCAGCCAAAGCCTGGGCAAGGTGTGTGATGTTGAGATCTGCAAGTCTGAGTGCATATCAACAATCTCATCCTGGAGGCAAAACACATGTCCTTGACTTTCTCCTGGCACTATGCTCACATTGCTCAGTAGAAGTAAATGCTCTCTGACGGTTCTGTGTGGTGAAATGAGCTGTGGCTCACTGGAGCAAGTACACACGTAAGTGCAGTAAGGAATTTGGTGTTATGTCTGTTCAGAAAGCAGGGATGATTGTGAAACCATTCTTAAGCTTTAGAAGTATCGAGGGCATAAGAAACTTTTTTTTTTCTTTTAATACAAGCTTGTTCCACTTAATATCTAGACTAAAATTCTATAAAAACAAAAACCAAAATAACAACAACAACAAAAAAAAAAGGAAAAAACCCTCAAAACAACAAAAAACCCAAACCAAACAAACAAAAAAAAAACAACCCCAACCCCCCCCCCCCAAGAAAAATCACCATTAAAAGTAGTTCTGACCTTGTGTAAAAAAAACCCAAACCAAAAACCAACCCAAAAAGCAAGAGTGTGAAAAGGCTCCTGGGGATTTCAGACATGCTTTTGATTTCGAGGAGAATGTGCACACAACCTGCTCTATAACCCTGAAATGTTTGGCTTTGTTTGTTTTACACATGGTACTTTCATTGGTTAAAATTTCACAACAGATACTCTTTTCCTTTTTGTTTGAAAAGCAGAATAATCATGTGATACGAGCAGAACATATACATAAAAATAAATTGGCTCAAAAGGTTCTTCACTCTGCTTATGAAGTACTTCTATAAATTGTATTATTCTGTTATCATAGCCATGATATCTTAAAATTTATACCAAAATCCCCTAAATGAAAACTTTGAATTAATATATGCACATATAAAATAAATTTCATTTTTCCACCATACTGCATTTCACTTTCATGTTCTCTCTTAAGCACCCTGGCTTATTATGAGTGCTGGCTAGTTTGGTATTGCCAAAGAAAATTACACAGTGTAACATCTGCAGCTCTTTGAGGTTTGTTAATTCTTCATTTTGAGTGGAGAGGGTTTGGAGCTGTGGCTGGGATTCCAAGCATGGACATGAATTGGCTGTGACACAGGCTCACCTTCTCTGCGTGTGGACGCAGGGTGTAGGTATGCTGCCACAAAAACTAGCTGTGATGACAAATTCAGTTCAAGTGTGAAAAACCAAGCTAATTTATTTAACTGCATTTGTATCAAGACTACTTTTAGTTGGTTTGTTGGGTTCTAAGAGAAGAGCAGTTTAATGAGCTTACAGCCCACCACTGAGTAAATGGGGATCACAATCCCCTGGGGAAACATTTATTAGAAGTTTGCTTGAGTTATTTTCTTCAGAACAGAGAATAGTGAAATCCAGTGAGACATACTGAAATGAATTGCAATGACTTGTACCCATGCAGAGTAACATTTTATTTTATATGGGGTCCTTATGGATCACTGCTCAGTGCAGAGATGGATGGCAGAACCTGCTTTACCCCCGGGAGAGGGGGACAAGACCAGTGCTGTTGGAACTGGCAAAGGGCACTGCCTGAGAAGGCTCTTTCTGATGAATGGCTGAATGAAAAACAACCAAACCCCAACAGTGAGAAACAAAAGCCACAGCCAGTGTCAGCCCTCTCCCCAGGGGTGGTGCTTCTCAGAGCACTGTGCCTTCTGTGAATGCAGATGTTAGGTCTTGCCATTCACCAGCAATGACCCCTGGGAGACAGCCCCTCATGGAGTACAGCTATTGTGCTGCAGAATGCCAGAGCCTGTTCTGAAGATGCTTTGAGTGGAAATTGGGGTCTTATTTACTGCTAGAGGATTGTGTTTTGTCTGTCTAGGGCGTAGGAAAGAAAAAGTGATTGATATAGGGAGCACTTTGCCATTCTGCTTTGCTTTCTTAGCCTTCAAGACTCCAGTAAGCTGCAGAAATTGTGTCTTATTTGGTATAGAAGTTCATAGGCAGATGTGGACTTAGAGCACGTGGGAGTGTTTCTGGTAATCTGTTCTTGCATGGAATTAAATTATGATTATTAAGAAAAAATCTTAGGCCAGGGAGAAAAGAAATGAAACTCAGACTTTAGCTCTGAGAAGCTTGTCAGCATTAAGTCTGAGCAATTTCAGTGTGACAGGTAAGTGTGGAAACCCACCCAGATCTAGTTACAACTTGTTGGGGTAATAGCTGTCTGCTTTCACATAATTTACTTTTCAAAAAAATCGCTTTTGTGGCTTCTAATTTCATGCTTAGACTGTGCTCAAATGTGAAAGTATTTATAATTGCTTGAAAATGGCACACCAAACATAACCTGAGAAACTTATTTCTCCCAGCAAGTATGCCAGGTACATGGTGTGATTCTTGGGGTTGTCCTGTGCAGGGCCAGGAGCTGGCTTTGATTGTTGTAGGTCCCTCTCAATTTAGGATTTTCTATGATTTTGTGATACGGGTGTGCTACAGCACACAGAAAAACTAGATAAGTGCAGCCAGCTGTTTGAAGGAGGTATGTGTAGTGATGGTATTTTGGTTGTGTTTTTGTTTTTTTTGGGTTTTCTTGAGGTGCATAGATTTTCATAAGGTACCTTGGAGGCTTTGTTGCAAAGTCATTTGTTTTTTCTCTGTGTAGGTTTCTTTGGTTTTTCTTTTAAGTAAAGGAAAAAAATCTCCCCCCGCCTCGCCTGCAAAGAGATGAAATTAAATTCTGGTCATGTTAGGACTACCGAACAATTCGTTGATCAGGAACTGAAGGAAGTGTTGTCTTGACATCATCATCTTTATCTTGCACATGTTTTCTGCTAGTTTGACAAAATCTCAATATATGAAAACTTTTCCTCCCTGTGCAGAGTGAAGATTTCCACATATACACACAGTACTGCACCAACTACCCAAGGTAGGCATTATGGGTTCCCTTTCTTCCTTTGTTCCTTGGCCAGTTCATGTAATGCAAGTTACAGTCAATGCAAAAAAAAAAAAAAAAAAAAAAAAAAAAAAAAAAAAAAAATCAGCTTCTCCCCTTCCCAAACTGGAGGAATGGTCACAGAGTTTACCTTTCATGTGAAAAAAAAATACAATCATTTTTAAGAAATGCTTATCTGAAGTTTTGTTTTATCTATTCTTGTGGTTCATTGCTTTATCCTTCTTTAGAAAATGATGGTCTTATTCTGCAATGCTGCCTGTATAATTCCCAGTAAGAGAGATTGGCTGTGTGTCAAGGGAAAATATAGCTGAATGCACAAGATAAATTCAAAAAAGCCAAATCAAACAACAGAAACAGCAGTTATTAGAATGGGAACCTGCTGCCCCTTTTTACAAGCTAAAAAGGAAACAATTCTTTACCTACAGACTTATGGAAACAGAGTGTCTTAAAGCTGTGTATTGATGTTTGCAGGTCTGTGGCTGTGCTGACAGAGTGCATGAGGAACAAGGCACTGGCCAAGTTCTTCAGAGAGCGGCAAGAAGCACTGAAGCATTCTCTGCCTCTGGGCTCTTACCTCTTGAAACCTGTCCAACGCATCCTCAAGTACCACCTGCTTTTGCACGTAAGAAATGTATTTAGTTTAGGGCTGCTGCACATTGGAGTTCCTGCCTCTGGTACAAGGCTTGGTGGTTAAAAAGGTTCTGGTTTTCCTTAAATGTGCTTCCTTTTGTGGGTATTTGATTTCTACATGTGGAGACTTTCTGTCTTCGTCACTTCATACCATATGCATTTATTTGGAGTGGGGAATTTATGGTAATTATTTTAGACACATTGAATTAGTCTTTGCATCCAAATAATTAGCACTTTTTTTGAAAGCTGGTCTGTAATTCTGAAGTTATTCGGAAAATTCTTGTAGTGATTAAACACTTTTGTACACAAATTTGTTGTGCCAGTGAAGAACAGTGTTTTTCCACATGTTGCAATGCTGGTAGTGGTTGAAAGAAGGTCTAAATACATATAAACACCCTGACTGCTAAGAATTTTGTGGAGAGGAATGATGGAGGAAGTGGGAACTCTTTCAATATTCAGTAATTGAGTTAAGCAAGTTTCGGAAATTCATACTTTATTGTTAACATTTTCCGCATATGTTTCCTATTAGAGAGTCATGTTCTAGTGAAGTGTAAAGACACTGATCCTTGTTTAAAATGCCTGATGCTTTTCTACTCTCCAACTGTAAAGTAATGCCTAGTGTAATTCCATTAGGATTTTGTAAGTGTGTAGATATGCTCTGTGCTGTAGGAAAGCCATTAAATGCTGTCTGAAAAGTCTCCTGTCAGTGTGCTGTGCTCTCTCTGTGCCTCTCTGCTCACATTGGCTGCTGTAGGTGTACTTGCTGCTAAACTGGCCCCAAAGGCTTGACTTTGTTCATCATCTTGTGTTACTCAAAATGATAGCAACATCATCATTGCATCAGTAACAAAGGCAGCAACGTTGCCTTCAACTGATTGTGATGCAAAGACAAAACAGTATAGATAAAAACATGGTATTGCGTTTGGCTGGGAAAGTTCACTTAGGAATAAGGAGACTTTGGTTTTTTGCCTTTGTTGTAGGAAATAGAAAACCACCTTGATAAGGACACTGAGGGCTATGATGTGGTGCTGGATGCCATAGATACCATGCAGAGAGTGGCATGGCATATAAATGACATGAAGAGGAAACATGAACACGCCATCAGGCTCCAGGTGAGTTCCCAGAGAGATTTTATGGGTGTTTGTAAGCTGGTTTTGTCAATATATATGCAATTAACATTTTTTAGTTTATCTTTTCTTTTAATCTTTGTCAGTCATAATTTAGACTTCTGTTGAGCATGCCTGTGGCTGTTTGATCTTGGAAACCATGGTCATAACTGCTGCAGGAAAATCTCAGACATCTCTAACCTACAAGCAGCATCCTGTAAAGCATTTATTTTGCAGTAATATGGAACTTAAGATAACTCTTCTTTCTTCCTTTCCCTCAATTGTACAGCACTGCTGTACAACCCTAGGGCATGGCTTTGTTCAGAAATCCTGTGGTTTCCGATTTCTTCCCTTTGTGCTGATTAATTTTGTTTTGAGGCATTTCTTTTGCTGATTCTTGTTTAAGTGCTTTCCTCTCGGGTTTTGGAAGACTCATTATCAGTTGCTTTGTGAAAAGCATAAACCTAGAAACATGATACTCAGAAAAATTCTAACTTTGCTTCAAATGAAGATTTTTTGAGGAAAAGAAACAAAAGCTACACCCTGAGTAAATTTTGGCATAAAGAGAAAGCTCTTTTGTGGAATTTTTGCCCCCATTCTGTTTCCAGGTTCCCAGTGAACCACACTTTTATGTTACATTTTCAATATTTATATTATATTTATATTGCTTTAAGAAAATTGGGGGGAATTTTAGTTTATAAAAGGGAGTATAAAAGGGAGTAATAAGCTTACCCCAGGTCAGAAATCCATGTCATGTAATTATTTTCCCATTTTTTTTCTTTTTAACATAAATTAAATTCATTCACCCTTTTTGTGGTTTTGTTCTTTTTTCTGTTTTGTTGTTGTTTTTTTTTTTATGATTGTTTATTTTTTGTATTGCTGTTGTTTATGTGTAAGGAAGATTTGACAATGTCTTGCCTGCAGCAGGGTAATCTTTGCCACATGTTGCTGGAAATGCATGCTAATGACTTTTAACAACAGTCTGCTGTAAATCTGACTAATTATATTTGGCAATAAATAGGGGTTAAATGCTTTTGGGGAAAAAAGCTTTTTTTTTAATTTATTGAGCTCAGCTGGCAAATGTATGAGGTAGTGGAAAATGTTTATGTTCATAGTCGCCTTTTAAAAAAGTAAACCTGTTTCTGCAGCCATAGGGATAGGCCTTCTGCAGGGTCTCACACTGCCATGAGGTCTGTAAAACTGCAAGTATTGCAACAGCATTTCCTGCACAAAGTGAGTGTCCCTCAACAGTGGTGGACTTGATCCCTGTGCTGTATCCTGACTTTTTAAGTTCCTGGAGAGATCTGATACAATCCAACTTTTAAATATTTTTTTCTCCTTTTTTTTTTTTAAACAGCTGTCTGTATAGTCCAAAGTGGATTGCTTTGGGGTTTTATTCCTGTGAATGCTTTATCCTGCATTGGTGCTTCAAATGGAACGGGATGTTTTCCAGCTGAAAGTTGTATTAAAGTCTAGGATGAGGCAATCTGTCCCTGCTTTGCTAATGCTGCCAGGTTTAAAGCCTGATGGATGTTTTAAAAAAAAGTTCCCTAGTTAAAGGTTTAGAATTTGATGTCCCATGCTTAAGTCCTGTGTCATTGCCATTTACAGAACACACAAGCAGTTTAAGGAAACACAGCAGCCATAGCTAAGTGACAGTCTTGTGAGGATGTTCTTAGATGTTTCTTCAACCTTTTTTTCTCTTAAGTAATAAATAAGGTGAGAAATACCTGCGATATCTACACAAATCATTACTATACAAGCCAATATTGAGATATTCAGTTGACCATATCATTTGTCATCCTTTAGTCTTCTGAGAATCATCTCTTCAATCCAAACACCTCACAGAAGTGTCTTCTGTGATGGGCCTATGGGACACGGACATGGCATTATAATTCTTTCAGTGGGAGACCACACAACTTCAGGAGGATACTCAGGGTGAGAGGGAAATGTTAAGAGGGATTGGTTGGGGACATAAAGGAGAGCGTGAGAGACTGATGACTGAATTCCAAAAGATTTTCCATTGGGTGCAAGGGGAGCCGAGGTTGTGCTCTTTCATTACAGGCTGCCCCAGGGAGATCAGGGCTCTTTGTTGGATCCATGCAGAGTCAGTAACCAGGACTCGGGGCATGTTTTATTCTGGGCTTTGCAATGAGCCTCCAAGCACCTGGCTGCAGTGTTACACATAACCTACCAACCTCAGTATTGATGTCTGGTGACCTTCCACTGTTGGATGCTAAAGATTATATAGGAGAATGAGAATGGCCTCAGCAGATTGTTTGGGTCTTTTGTTTTAAGAAGATCTCTGAAATTAATATTTTGGTTGTTGTTATTTGATCTGTTGCAGGAAATACAGAGTTTGCTCACTAACTGGAAAGGGCCAGACCTCACGAGTTACGGGGAGCTGGTGTTAGAAGGAACGTTCCGCATTCAGCGAGCCAAAAATGAGCGCACGTTGTTCCTCTTTGACAAGATGCTGCTAATTACAAAAAAGAGAGATGAAATGTTTGCATACAAAGCTCACATACTGGTATGTCAGAGAGCAGGTGGTAATGTGCTGGGTACATGTCTCGCCAGTACTCCTCTGTGATTCACATTGTTTTCTCTCTCCATTGCAGTGTGGAAACCTGATGCTCGTTGAAGTAATACCAAAGGAACCACTTAGCTTTAGTGTCTTCCACTACAAAAATCCTAAGATGCAACATACTGTCCAGGTATGAACAGAAACTTCCATGCCCACTGGGTAACCTGGCTCATGTCCATATGCTGTTTATCATCCTGCATAGTGTTGGAACTCATTTTTCTCATGGTGCCATATGTTTTTATCAGGCAAAGTCACAGCAAGACAAGCGCCTTTGGATTCTTCACTTGAAGAGGTTAATTCTAGAAAATCATCCTGCTAAAATTCCTGCCAAGGTAAAAAAAACCAAAAAAACAACCGATCAACCAAAAACCCCAAACAAAATCATGAGACACTTCCTTGTATGCCTACTAACTTCAAACAATCTTGTTAGCTGCAAGATACATGCAATGTACAGAGAGTTTAGACTCTCTCCCGGATGTTAATTAACATGTTGTTTCCTTATATCTTTAAAAGTTCCTCTGAGTTAATGGGAAAATTCCACTATAATTATCTGCAGGGCTTTGTATGGGAGTAGAAGATTTTAACGGGGTTAGCAGCATTTGCCTGCCAAGACATAAGTAACGGAGGTACCATGTCAATCTTGACTCTAGGAGTGCATCTTAGCTTGATGCTGCCTGTCTGCAGAGCACTAAGATGCACTAATTGCAGTACTGTAGATGTTCTTAATTTTAATCTGTCTTGATTAGGTATCATAGCAGTGAAGCCATTGGCAGCACACACTTCACTGCAACTGCACATTCCCATCCTGAACCCAGCATCCTTAGCTGGGACATATGGCTCTTTTTGGTGAGATAGCTAGCAAGCTTTATGCCTGAAAAAACGAGGCACTGATGTCACATTCATAGCTATAATATCTTGGAATAAGGAAATTTTCTCCTCTTATTTATGAAACCCAGTCTTAGATCTTCAGGTGATGCCTCCCAGTGTAACATACAGCACCCCTCAAAGGGGGTTAACCCTGGTTAGCTCTTGCCAAGACACAGCAGCCACTGACTCTTGTGGAAACAAGATTTTTTTTTCACACTGAGTTTACTCTTAGTTTTTCAGTTTCCCCGACTGTTTTTTCACTCAATTTTATGCTGTAATGGCTAAAAAATGTTACCTGTGACTGACATGCACTGGACTGTACTGTACTAACACGCATTTTCTACAGTGTAACAAAAAGAGACCTATGACAGAAAAAAGCCCTAACAGGTCCAATTGCTAATTCCCCTCTTATCTTTTCGTTGACAAAGTCTATTGAAGATATAATTTTTATGCTAGTATCCATACTTACACTATAAATGTTCAATGCAGCTTTTTAGATTGAAAGAAAAAGAATTACAGAATGATTCTAGCCATTGTATCAATTATTTTTTATTTCTTATTCTATTTTTATTTTATCTGTGGAAAGAATGTGAAACTAAAAATATATTCCACTCTGAGAAACAATTTCACTTGAGAAAGGAAAAGTCTAATGAAATAAATCTTCGATGTTATTGGCACATTTTTAGTTTTTTTTTTTCTGTCAAACCAGTAACTGCTTGTTGTGAGGCTTCTGTCTCCCCATCTTTTGGAGAATTTAATAGTAGTTCACATGTGACGCCTGGTGGAAAATTACTGAACTGCACCTGTAGAAGGGCAAGCACCTTAGACGGGATATTTCAGTTTAGAAAATTTTCTTATTTAGTTGCTGATATGCTTCCTAAAACTTCCAGATTTTTTTTTCTATTAAAAAAAGGGACAAATTTTAAGCAATCAGGATATGCTCTCCATCTTGTATCAATCTTTCTTGAAACAAATTTTTACCTTTTTTTTTAATAGCTGTTCCGTAAAGAAAATCTTGAAGGAGGAATGGTTTATAATGTTTTATACACCAACAACTTTAAGAGTTAAAAATATAATACGAGAGTTAAACTATTTGGTAATGCTTCTAACCATATTTATTAGTTCCCAAATTAAAGTTGGTATTATTTGCATGTAATCTCAGTACTATCTGTAGTATGCAATAAAGCTTGCCCTGCTACTAACAGTTTTAACTTCTTCATTCTCTTCCAGGCCAAGCAGGCAATTCTTGAAATGGATGCCATTCGTAAGTTTGCTCTTTTTCACTTTTGTTTTAAAAATTAATAAAACCATCTTCAGAATTTTGGCTGTAGCTGTTGGTTTCATCTGAGATGGAAGAAGGCCAGGCTTATGTTCCTTGAATTATGACCCTGCTGGAAAAGGCAAAATTCAATGCAGATCCTTTAGAGTTTGTTGGGAAGGCTCTGACTGAGAAACCGGCAATCAAATGTGATGGTGGTGGATAAATGTTGCTGGGTTAGTCCTCTGGAGCCAGGCAGAACTACATGGGCAAAGAATTTCCATGGCTACCTGGGTACCAGCTACACTACAGAAGCATCTGTGGCTTGTGTAGCTTCAGGCTCTGATAAGTGGCAACTGTATTAGTCACAAAGGGACCGTGGCACTGCCTCCAAAGGGAGCTGCCAAGGTGTGCAAAGTGCCATCCTTGTCACTCTCTTACTCCCTGCACCTCTGCTTGTTCCACAGATCACCCAGGCTTCCACTATAGCCCTGAGGGAGAAATGAAATCATCGTACCAGCCTAAGGAAGGCACTGCTCCTCACAGAGTGAGAAGGAAATCAGGTGAATTAACTCATTTACCTCCTAGATGACAAAAGGAAAAATAAGTGGGATTGTTTTGGGGGTGGGTTAGGCTGGGCACATAGAATTGTTTTTTAATCTGCACTCCAGGCATATTTAGCATGGTATCTCTGAGATGTGGATGAAGTATCTTATTAATCATTTGGGGTTTCTGTGATTTTTTTTTTCTAGTGTTTGCATTTAATTTAAGGAGTATACATTTTTAATGGTGGATGCATAAAAACCAGTTAGTACTCTCTAACAGATTAAGCAATGCATTTGCAGGAAAGCCAGTCACATTATTTAAATCTGTCATCCCCCCCCACCGCAGTTGTTATCATCTCAGAAGTGGCTCCATCCTGATTATGATAGCCTTATTATTTCAAAACATGATTACTATCTTTACATAGTGTAATGTTTGCCTGATGGATAATAGAGAATTCAGAGATGGTTGTGCTGGCTTTGTGCTTTTTTTTTTCCTTCCTAGCTCAAAGATATATCCATAATTACTCTCAAAGACACTACTAGTGACTTTGTAGTTGGGTGACTTCATATTGTAGTCACTGTGTTCCCCTCTTTGTGTCCTTAAAGATCTTTCCAATTTGGATTGTGTAACATTGTTTATTGGGAATGTCTTGAAGCTCATGAGAATACTGATGTAATGATTTAACACACAGCAGCATTTGTCTCTGAAAAACAGTCAAGTTCTAATAGTTTGAGGTGTGTTCCTTTGTTACTGCGGTGTTTGCACACCTTTGTTGCATTGGTGCTGCTCTTCCTGTGAAAGGAACAACACAAAATACTGATCAAAGGATCTCCTATGTAATCTTCAGCTACTTACACTTTTTAAGCTCTTCTAAGATTCTGGTACCTTATGCATATTCCTAACAGAAAACCTCTAACACCTTAGAGCAATAACAGAGGTGACCGGGTCTTTTGAAAGCAAGAGTCTTAGCATGGGATAAAAACTTGTGTGCCTTGATGTATGGAGGGCAGCTGCTATTGCATTAAGAAACAAATATGTTCTTTGGCAACAGCTATAGATTTGACACTTCAACAAATACTTCTTTGTGAGGAAATTTTGTGATAAAGAAATTAAAATCTGGCTTCACTGCATGGGCTCAGAAGCTTAAATTTTTATGTATAAGAAGTTGTCCAAGATGCCCACAGCTTTCTTTGGAATGCCACAGTGGGTAAACATGTTGTTTTCTTTTTCAGAACCCTCATCTAGAGTCCATAAAGTTTTGAAGTCAAATGGTAAGCTACTTTTTGTACTGTTTACTGACCTGGTGCTTCTGTACTTGTAGAACAAGTAAAGACAGATTCTTTTTTCTTGTAACTGTCCCTACATGCATTAGGGGGAGGAAGAGGAATTAAAAAAAAAAAAAAACAAAAAAAACCCACAAAATGTTTGTGTTTAAATCTAATATCTGCTTTTCTACTCTTGGGGTTTGGTCCTGTAAACATCCTAGGGACTGGTCACACCAAGTCTTGGCCATTGTGAACAGTTCCTCATATCACAGCAGTGCTGCAAAATCAGGGCCTCAAGTGGAACTCTGGTAAAGCTCATGCTGTCTCTATTTTATCAGAGATCCTATAGTCTGTTTGCTCAATTGCTGCTGCATTCAACCCCCTTTGGGGAATTCATAACTGGGGTATTAATGTAGCATTGAAACGGGCATAGATTGATATCAGTTTGATTATTCACTGATGTGTGTATTTCTGTTTTCAGATGTAAGTCCAGATATGCAGAAGGTAAGCCATATCTTATGCTTCTTGTTTTAGCACATTAAATGGCTAAGAGCACAGTACTTACTGGAGAATTTGCATCCTCTTGGTTATAAGAATGAAAACAAACCCATAAATTTTATTTAGCATCTCAAACAAGATTACTGGAATGAAAGCAGTAGAAATGCATCTTACTATTTTGGGAATATTTAATAAATAAAAAATTACTGATCCATCTATTCTTGTGGTTTATAATGCAGTCCAATCAATTACTACCTCTATAGTATGCCTTTAAATACCACTACAATCAAGGAAGTGCTGTGTATAAAAATAGTGTTTATTCTTTGGATCATATTATCTTTGCATTTATTAAATAAGACTGGAAAGTTTCAACTTACTCTGAGATATGTGTATAGACATATAGATACATATATGTATATTTATAATGATATATCACCAAACAGAGCAGCAGAGCAGGTACAGCTTAAACAGATTGAAATGAGTATTTCTAATTTTTACATTTTCTGTAAGAATTTGTATTGAAATTCCCAATGTAGTTTGAAAGTCTCATGTTGAATTTCAGGTCTTAAGGTTTTATTTAGGAGGGAATTTTAAAAGTGTGTGTGCTGTAAACAGACGAAATTGTATATTACTTCACTGTCATGCCATAACACTGAAACTCAAGGTTCGATGGGAGTGGGGATTTTTGCATATATTTTTTCAGTTCTAAATATTATGTGGAAAAGTCTTGATTGTTGTACTTACTTCTTTATAAATCTCATTTCAGTGCAACTATCTGACTGTAGGTTAAACATTGCCTGTGAGTCTGATGTAAAACAGGATCTTACTAAAATATAGAATCTCTATAAACTTCTAATCAAAGTTTCACAATTTTCTGTTTTAAGCGGATGGGCGTTGAAGGAGCCCTGTTATCGCAGGCCACCAAACTAGGATCAAGTGAAGCCCTGCTGAATTCTAGGAAAAATGTTTCACTGGAATCCAGTGGGCTGGAGAACCAGTTTCAAGAGTCTATTGAACCAGCCTACGGTAGTGATCAGGATGAAAATCTTCAGACTTCTGCTACGGAACAGATTGATGCTGATGACGAAGAAGAGTCTGAACAGGTAGGAAAAAGAGGAGAAAAAAAAAATTTCTTGGGGAGAATGGAAGAAGGATTAAAATTATATGTAAAACAGCCATTAGACAGGAATGCATTGCAGGTGTTTATAACTCTCTCTCCTTAGAAACTTTTTATTTAGGCTTCACACAATACTCTCTTGCATTTTAACAGAGGAGATGTAAAAGTAGCCCCTATACAGAGGGAGAAATTCCCACTGCTTGAATGAGATTGTACTTAGCCCTTCGCAGTCATCAAGCCTAGTTCTGACAGAAAAGTTGTACCTGTTGCACACAACTGGCTTTTCCTTGCTTCTTCAACTGATACTACGAAAAAAACCTTTTAAGGCCATGTGCAGAGACCGTGCCTTCAAAGCAAGGACTTGTATGTTAAGATTCAGGCACTGCTCTGTGTGATGGGGTGTTTCTTGATCTGCGAGCATCTGGCCATAGCTATGAACATGGGAACTTGATTATGAGAAGTTTTGAGTAAGATTTCTGAAAATTAGAGT